>CM035140.1:28204900-28804900 GCA_020205605.1 Panax ginseng
CATTTAATATTTTCTTGCTTAAAACGTATTCCCCGACCTAATCAATATTATATAACAACTTGCATACTTTTTGTAAAATTTATAAATATACCCACAACTATAACATTATCTCAAATTCACACCTTATAATATAAAAAAATTATTTCGAGAAAATTAATTTTTATTCATAAACTGGGTTTCACAAAGATACTGTTCACTTCGCAACCTTTCGCTAACAAAGTGAATATCCATCTCACGTGTTTAGTGCGCCGATGTTGATTCAGATTTTAAGAAGATATATCGTGACTAACATTATCACAAAAAGAGGACCAATGTAACTTTATGGATAGATGTTGTAACTCCGTATAAGAAGATCACAGAACCAATACGACTCGTAAAACCACATCGGCAAATAATTCTAGATATTCGACCAAAGATCGGAGTCGAGATAGTGTGGATTGCGCTTAGGAACACCAGAGAAAGCAAGTTATCGCCAGTTAAACAACACACAATAACCAAAATAGATTTCCAGTATCCGGGCAACCATTTAATTCCAAGATCAGATAAGAAATCGGTGGTTGTCGATGATGAAGGATAAAGATGCAATCCATAATGAAGTGTACTTCGAATATATCGCAGGACGCTACCGGAGACGATGATATAATCATCCATCGGATTACGCATAAATAAACGTATTTGTTGCACGGCATAAGAGATGTGTCGCTCGTGAATGTGAGATATAAGCTCCAGAAGTTCCATGCAGAAGGAGATTGAGATCGTCATACGGAGGCCGATTTTAAAGCTAAGTTCGATTTAGTATCAACCTGGAGTTCGACATCATTATAAGATGACACGCCAAAGAAAGTTCCATAATTTTCTGAGATACTTTTTTGAGACAAAAATAGACCACCAACATGTCGAGTGTGATCACGATACCCAAAAAATAACTCAACGGGACCCAAGTCTTTCCTTTCTAAATAATCTTGAATAAGTTGATACGATAGATCAACAAAGTGGATAAAAGAAGCGATGAGGATGATATCATCAACAAAAAGAAGAATGTAAGCCAACTCCGCATTTCTCGTAAATGAAGAGAGTTGTCGACTTCCTCCGAGAGAATGTGAATTTATGAATAAAGAATTAATTTTCTCAAATAATTTTTTTTATATTATGGTGTGAATTTGAGATAATGTTATAGTCAGTGGGTAATATTTATAAATTTTGCAAAAGTATGCAAGTTGTCATATTATATTCGATTGGTCGGGAATATTCGCTTTTAAACAGAAATATTCGTACGACTCAAGACAATCATTGGTGGACCCCATTAACGGAATTATCATTTGATCGAGAAAACGACAAAAAATATTTTATTGAAAAATAACTATGAAGTTTTACCGTTGATATCGCTGAACTACTCTAAGAGTAAAAGTACAAGAATACGCGTTGTTGCATAAGAAGAGTACATACCAGATTGATTATTGATATTTATGTGAGAAGTCACCGCTTTTGTTCAATTATTGCTACAATAGTTACGACACAAGATCTCACATTATTTGATTCAATTATTGTTGATTTAGAAGTTTTGTTTTATTCATATTAATAAAATAGAAACATCTTTTATATAAAATGTAATACTTTATTAAAGTTATTCTATAAATAGTAATATATTATATTCTATTATGCATAGTTTTGCATATAGAAAATCTTTTTTATATAAAAATGTAATACTTTATTAAAGTTATTCTATAAATGTAATATATTATATTTTATTATGCATAGTGTTTGCATAGTGCCTCGTGATATAGTTTATATAGTATAGTAAAAATTTTTTTTATATAAATATTATAATATATTATATTTTATTTAAAAGATTTTTCTTTTAAATATGGACCGCCGATTAAAGTAAATCAACTGGACCGCTCATGGATTAGTTACTATGCATTCCATTTTCCTATAAATAAGCTCATTCCTTCATTATTTTCTTATTTAATTCAATTTAACTCTAGAGAGAGAAACTATAGAGAGAGACTATAGAGATAGAAGAAAAGTTTTTCGCTACTTCACTACTCTTATATCAAGTATTATTTTACTAAGAAGGGATATTATTCTTTTGTATTCAAGAAGAGAACTTCGTTATTCCATTTCTTTATTGTTCTCGTTGAATAACTCAGATACGCTGGGCTACCCTATACTACTGGTGACATTCTTCTATTATTCGCCTTTTATTATTTAATTTTAATATCCTCGTTCTGTATATATATACGACGACCGGGTTCATTTTTTTTATTATTCCGCCTTTATTATTCTCATTTAATATCCTCGTCTCGTATATATACCGATTCGGGTTCCATCATTTATTATTCCGCATTTATTATTCTCGTTGAACATCCCGCTTTGTGAATTTCACCGACCGTTCCGTTATTATTATTCGTTGAATAACCGCTCTACGCCAAGTACCGCATGCATGGTGATATCTTTTGTTATTCCATTCATTATTATACTCATTGATTAAAATTTTGACTTCTATACTCCATGAAATTAGTGGAATATCCTCGATATTTGCGCTTCATCCAAAGATCTTTTCATGGAAATATTCTTCCGAGCATTCTTGAATTTTACTCTACAAAGCAAAGATCATGTCGATAATTGGACGTTATGGTTCCTCGGACAAATTAATTCTTGAACTTGTTTAATTGAATTCTTATATCATTGTCATCATCCTCATGTTTATATTATGTTGAAAGTCATCTGTGGCCTCAGAAAGCATAGATGGACTTGGTATGATTATGACTGTGGATTATTCTAAGATAATCATGACCGTAATGTTACAAATGATGTGAAAATTAAAAGTCCTCATCGCCCGTAGAAAGGCATTGATGGACGCTTTTTGGTATGATTATGGCTATGGATTCTCTTCGCCAAGGGAGCAAAGATGAATTGTTTTATGGCATGATCAGACTGTTGATGAAAACACGATTATCTTTGGCCCGTAGAAAGCATGGATAATTCGTGGTCGTGATACTAAAGAATATCCTCGGCCTCAGAAAGCAGGTGGATGATTTAATGATGTGGATTATTTATTGTCGAGTCTCGCCGATAAAAGTGATGAAAAACTTTTAAATCATAAAAGATAGTAGATTTTATTTTCTACTGACTCTTTTAATGGATCATTTGTTCACCGCAGCTTAAACTTGATGTCTATTATATTTTATCGCTTAATATTGTTGGAGGCTAATGATAATTTATTCTCGCATTATCTTAGTCATAATATTTCATCGGGCTAGTTGAGCTCACCCTTTCTTTCACCGTTTCTCTTCGTGAAATGAGAATATACCGGGATTTAGCTCTGGGAACTGAGTGATGGTCCAGAGGATAGCATTAGTAGTCCTCACTATTTTGTGAAATAGTGTGATAATAATTGTAATGAGGACTCCTTTTTGAGTTTGTATAATCTCTAAGAGACAATAATTGTATTCAAACTCACAGCTTATGTTTTGTCGTATTCACATACCTATAATTGTATTAGTAAGTTGTATTTGAATTTTGTACTATGTATCTCATGCACCCAAGATGGGTGATGTATACCTAATTTTGGGGGGCCACAGCTTGGTATCAAAGCTTAGGATATGATCCCCGCTAAGATGTGAGATAAGAACTAGGAGGGGAGAGACGGGAATTTCTTCGCTAAGTATGACCTACCTAAGTTTATTTGGTATTTAATTGGCCTGGCCAAAGTATAGGATAATATGTGATATGTTAATTAACCCTTGTTTTGTGGCGTTGTTTGAAAATGGCATCCGAGAATGTTGAGATTATCAATGGAGCATGTGAGACCGCTGAGTCTCCATGCATCAATAATCGTGATAATGTGCAACCAGAGGACAATACTCCTCATGAAAACAATAACACCGATGAAATGGTGAATGATGGGATGGTCGAGACTTTATGCAATTCATGCAACAACAAAGTAAGGCGCCTCATGTCCAAAATGCGTGTAGAAATACCGATAAACTCTTGACGGCCACCACCGCTAAGCTTTAAGGAGCAATTCATGCAACAACTAAAGGCAGCCCGTCCATAATGCAGAGGAAACAATGGTAAACCACACTATTGGTCACCGCTAAGCAATTCAAGGAGTCGGGACCACGTGAGTTTTTGGGAAAGCCGTAACCACTTAAGGCGAGAGACATGGATAAAGCAGACACCAAGATATTTGATGTCTTGGAATGCTCGAGGAGCAAAAGGTTCCATTCGCCACCTTTATGTTGCGTGAAGAAGGAGATCATTGGTGGGAATCAGAAACGCACTCAAACCGACGACTCAAGATGTCTTGGGAGAAGTTCCAAGAATTATTCAACGACAAGTACTTTCCCGAAAGTATTCGGCACATGAAGGAGGTAGAATTCATCAAGTCGAGCAAAACAATATGACCGTGTCGCAAAGACGAGGCTAAGTTTCATGAGTTATCCCTGCTCAGATCCCATTTGGTCGATAATGAGGAGCTTAATGACGCTAATGTTTTTTAAGAGGTTTGAAACCCGATATACGCCAATACCTCATTTCTCACAAACTTTGTTTATATTCGATGTTGTGAATAGGCTCGCTTATTGGAGCGCGATAATGAGTCAAGACAACCAAAAGGCAACGCACCAACAACACGATAATAATCATACCGCATGGCAACGGCCATCTAACAACGATAACTATCGTGGGGGATATTATCATGCCAAGAATGGTAACCATTTGGTGGTAATCATGGCCAAGATAATAAGAATGGACATTTTAAGAAGAGAAGGTTCAACAATGACGGAAGACGCTTCAAGACCAAAGACCCGCTTCAAAGGAAGAAGAACGCCCATCGGTCAGATGTTTCAAATGCGACAAGAGGGACACATCCATTCAAACCTGCACGCAACAATCCAAAGCGTGTTTTAATTCATGGAAGAGAAGGTCACCTAGCTCGATTTTGTCGATGGTGAAGTCAAGTCCAACCGGATAGTGATGCCAAAGGATGTCCTGCATAAGCCAAAGTCAGTAGTTTAAGAGAGATTTTTTTTTTCTCGTGACGAGGAACCCAATAAAATTATCACTTGTAAGTTAATCATAAGCTTCACGTAAGTCTATACCGTGTTAGATACCTGCTCTACTCACTCTTTTATTTCACCTAGTTGTGTTCAATGTTTGTACTTAACTCCCGAGAAGTTAAACTTTGATTTATCTATTAAACTCCATTGGGAGAAACCTTCGTTACCTCCACTATTTATAAATCTTGTTTGATTCAAATCAACACTTTCACGCTACTTCGTCGATCTTATCTCTTTGAAAATACTTGCCTTTGATGTGTTTTTTTTGAAACGATTGGTTAACTACTCATCATGTTTTTCGTAAGGTTGTTAGCTTTCATATTCCTAACCAACCTATTATGTGAATTCAAGCAACCAAACCACTAAATTCAATCATTGTCATATCAAGCCATAAGTAAAGAGCCCCGATCCTTTGTTGATGACTTCTTGTGTGGAATGCAACCGCCGCATTTCTTTCAGAGGCGACGCCGTGAATGACGATGACAAGTTGATAGGTATCATTGTGAGGTGCTATCTAGGTTAAGGGATGAAGTCACAGCTTGGTATCAATGTGACGACTATCCAAGTCTTCGATGAGAGTAATAGTTTTGAATGATATTTCTATCATTAATAAATCTTCGACGATTCCTCAAGACTTCTTAGCCTACCCTAGAGCGTGAAATCGAATTTTGTATCGACACCAAAGACAAAACCCATTTCTTAAACCTCAAAATATTTCTTCAACTAAAACGAACGTAATACGCGCCAAAGACGCTGACTCGAAGTCGTTGAAGATTACGATCGTATTTATTCAATATCATCATCGTGGAAGAGCGAACGTGGTAGCCGACGTGTTGAGTAGTAAGATCGTGATGCGCTTATAAGTGCGATGTTGTTAACACAAAGACTCATTTCAGATAACTTGCAAATGATGAAGATAGAGTTAAAGACTCTAGGACCCATGAAGATAACGAATATACGAGTAAAATCGACTTTAATCGATAAAGTTAAAGACGCCAAGCTACATACCCGAACTGGATGAATGTGAAGAAGAAGGTTCAAGAGGGCGTTATTCTAGAAGCAAGAGTTGTCAAGAGAGGAAATCTCAACCCTCGATTTAATGGCCCATTTGAAATCCTCGATCGAAAGTAGGAACCGCGGGCTTATGAGATCGCTTTTACCGCCAAGTATGTCACAAGGCTCATAACGCTTTTTAACGATCAATGTTACGTAAATATGTGGATGACCAACCACATTATTAATTTAGAATCTGGACGAGATAATGGATGATTTAACGATGAGATCTCGTGTTAAATCTTCGATAAGAAGAATCGATCCAACACTCAAGGGTTATACCTCAAGAGTTAGAATCAAATGAAGTCAAGGTATCCTCACCGTTTCTAAGATACCGTGTAACGCACGTAAATTTCGAGGGCTTAAATTCCATAAGGAGGGGAGATTGTGAAACCCCAGATTTTATGAATAAAGAATTAATTTTTCTAAATAATTTTTTTTATATTATGGTGTGAATTTGAGATAATGTTATAGTTGTGGGTAATATTTATAAATTTTGCAAAGTATGCAAGTTGTCATATTATATTCGATTGGCTCTGGGAATATTCGCTTTTAAACAGAAATATTCAGACGACCAAGACAATCATTGGTGGACCCTATTAACGGAATTATTATTTTTCTGATCGAGAAAACGACAAAAATATTTTATTGAAAATAACTATGGAAGTTTTACCGCTGATATCGTTGAACTACCTAAGAGTAAAGTACAAGAAGAATACGCGTTGTCGTACAAGAAGCACACCAGATTGATTATTGATATTTATGTGAGAAGTCACCGCTTTTGTTCAATTATTGCTACAATAGTCACGACAAGATCTCACATTATTTGATTCAATTATTGTTGATTTAGAAGTTTTGTTTTATTAACGTAATAAAATAGAAACATCTTTTTATATAAAAATGTAATACTTTATTAAAGTTATTCTATAAATGTAATATATTATATTCTATTATTATAGTGTTTTCAGATAGTAAAATCTTTTTTATATAAAATGTAATACTTTATTAAAGTTATTCTATAAATGTAATATATTATATTTTATTATGCATAGTGTTTGCAGTATAGTGCTCCAGATAAGAGTTTCAGATAGTAAAAATCTTTTTATATAAATAGAATATATTATATTTTATTTAAAAGATTTTTTTTTAAATATGGACCGCCGATTAAAGTAAATCAACTGGACCGCTCATGGATTAGTTACTATGCATTCCATTTTCCTATAAAATAAGCTCATTCCTTCATTATTTTTTATTTAATTCAATTTAAACTCTAGAGAGAAACTATAGAGAGAGAGACTATAGAGAGATAGAAGAAAAGTTTTTCGCTACTTCACTACTCTTATATCAAGTATTATTTTTGGTAAGGGATATTATTCTTTTTTGTATTCAAGAAGAGAACTTCGTTATTCCATTTCTTTATTGTTTCGTTGAATAACTCAGATACGCTGCTACCCTATACTTGGTGACATTCTTTATATTATTATTATTTTATTATTCTCGCTTTAATATCCGTCTCTGTAAGTTATACCGACCGGGTTCCATTTTTTATTATTCCGCTTTTATTATTCGGTTGGAATATCCCGTCGCGGTAAGTATATACGACCGGGTTCCATCATTTATTATTCCGCATTTATTATTCGTTGGAACATCCCGCTTTGTGAATTTCACCGACCGTTCCGTTATTATTATTATTCGTTGAAATAACTCGCCTATGCGAAGTACCGCATGCATGGTGATATCTTTTGTTATTCCATTCTAGTATTATACTCATTGATTAAAATTTTGACTTCTATACTCCATGAAATTAGTGGAATATCCTCGATATTTGCGCTTCATCCAAAGATCTTTTCATGGAAATATTCTTCCGAGCATTCTTGAATTTTACTCTACAAAGCAAAGATCATGTCGACAATTTGGACGTTATCGGGTTCCTCGGACAAATTAATTTTGAACTTGTTTAATTGAATTTATATCATTGTCATCATCCTCATGTTTATATTATGTTGAAAGTCATCTCGTGGGCCTCAGAAGTGCATAGATGGACTTGGTATGATTATGACTGTGGATTATTTAAGATAATCATGACCGTAATGTTACAAATGATGTGAAAATTAAAAGTCCTCATTGGCCCGTAAAGGCATTGATGGACAGCTTTTGGTATGATTATGGCTATGGATTTCTCTTCGCCAAGGGAGCAAAGATGAATTGTTTTATGGCATGATCAGACTGTTGATGAAAACACGATTATCTTTGGCCCAGTAGTGCATGGATAATTCGTGGTCGTGATACTAAAGAATATCCTCGGCTCAGAAAAGCAGGATGATTTAATGATGTGGATTATTTATTGTCGAGTCTCGCCGATAAAAGTGATGAAAAACTTTTAAATCATAAAAGATAGTAGATTTTATTTTCTACTTGACTCTTTTAATGGATTGCTTGTTCCACCGCAGCTTAAACTTGATGTCTATTATATTTTATCGCTTAACATTGTTGGAGGCTAATGATAATTTATTTCGCATTATCTTAGTCATAATATTTTTCATCGGGCTAGTTGAGCTCACCCTTTCTTTCACCGTTTCTTCGTGAAATGAGAATATAGTGGAGTGATGGTCCGGAGGATAAGATTAGTAGTCCCTCCTATTTGGGAAATAGAGTGATGGTCCCAGAGGATAAGATTAGTAGTCCTCACTATTTTGTGAAATAGTGTGATAATAATTGTAATGAGGACCTTTTGAGTTTGTATAATCTCTAAGAGACAATAATTGTATTCAAACTCATAGCTTATGTTTTGTCGATTGCATACATGAGTATAGGATGATGATATTCCACGCCTTATTTTTTAATGAGAGCAATATATTCATCTTCTATAGCCATTTTCCAATTCGGGTCGTGGAGTGCAGACACGGGGTTACGAGGGAGAGGAGACTTTGTAACATGAGCCTAATTAGTTTCCTGATTATTAGCCTAATATCACTATTGTACCGTTGGTAATTCATGTATATTATGGACCTTTGTAAATCAATGAAAGCAAGGGGAGAATTATATTCTTATAGTTATTATTTGAACTGCACGTTATTGATATTATTGCCTTACAAGACTTTTTAAACTTGCAACGTGTAGTACTTCAAACTCAGAGCGAAGTTCGAGGTGTTACACTTACCCATCCCTAATGGCATTTGGGAAGATCCGAGTAATGTAAATGTAATGCAATATGGTGCCAATACGTTATCAGAATTACCATGAAATGCAATAGGGTACGAATACAAGATATTTTATACTACAAATCCTCCTCCTCCGTACGTAAAATTCTTATATGTAACGGCTGGGAATGAATTAATTCCTGGGCCATTAGCAACATACGTAATTGGAGCCATGCAAAAACTTAGGTTTGCGATTGATCTATTCACTAGGCATAAAGTCCACAGTGATGAAGAAAGAGTACTCCACATATAATACAATCAACAGTGATGTTATTTATACTCCTAATTAAAACTGCTTCAAGTACAACACAAAGTTATTAAGATATAATAATCAGATTTTATCAAATATCACCCAAGGCATGCAAACTACTTAAGAGGTTGAAGTATTAGGGGAATCCCCTTGGAAGGCCTAAGGGACAGAATGATAGCAGGGGAATGGGAGTAGTTTGGTGAAAGAGATAAAGAAAACCTAGTAAGAATTAGGGTTAGGACAATCTTATACCCGTGGCAGCCAAGTTTCTACCAACACACATTCTCCTCCAAATCCAAAAAAGGCACATAACCCATCTTTTGGTTGCATCCTCCATGCAAGTCATACTCGAACCTCTCCGGTCTGAACTCGTTCACGGTGTCGCCCCAAAGGGCACGGTCATGGTTCATGGCTACAACATCGACCCACATGTTCGTTCCTTGGGGATCACCACGTCGTTCACTGAATGTCCTCCTTGCTTGCCTTTGTACATTTGGTGCTGATGGATATAGTCGTAAAACTTCGTTCATTACCCATCCCATCTGCATTTAAATGAAAAATTATAAAGAAATGTTAAGATATTTTAAATTAATGCTAAAATATATATTCTGACTCGCATATGCTGAAGTAGGAAGAATAATGATATGTGATTATGAAATAAATAGGAGGGCTCTTTATTGTATCTGTCTAATCTAGTCGGCATAATTGATCAGCACATTGAGATGCTATACAAATCCTTTTTCTCATTTGTTTTTCATACGGTTATATTTGAAGTTGACCGATCAGTCCGACTTGGACTTGTAGAATCCTGTTGAGATGGGAATCATAATTTGAATTTTGAAATTAAATTGACAAATTTTAGAATAAAAATTTATCCAATCTGCTTTTAAATATAGGTAATGAGATTATGACCATAAGAAAGTACTTTTAATTTACTACACCATCTAATTTTCAGAAGCTCAATTATCAGTTCTAAAATTGGTCAATTTTACTTAAAAAATCAAGTTATTTCAGTCTTTACCGATAATTAAAAAATTAGTCGATTTAACCTCAAAAGTCAAGTTAAATCACTCTTCACACTGCTACCTACATGCTTTAACGGGTGTACTACACTCCATTCCAGAATTTTTCATCCTATGTAATCAAACCCTTCCATGAACCTGATGACATTTTTAGAGCAACATACAACATTTATTACACATATATACTATGTATTCACTTGTTCTTTAATATAAATCGCTTTTGTAGAAATATTTTTGATCTTTAATATAAAGTCGCTTGGTAATTTCAAGAAACATTAATCGCTTAGTTTTCAATATTACTCCAAAGATTAAATATAACTTTTGTGCCTCCTACTATTCTCTCCGTCCAATAGATAATACTCTTTCTTTCAATAGAAGAGTTAATATAGACAATTGATATTATATTTAATATTTTGCAATCATTTCTTTAATATTTGTGCACAACTCTAAAACGCACTTTATACGTTAAACCAAGATAATATAATGTATAGCATTCATTCTGTTAAAATGAGGGACAAATTAAGCTTTTCAAGGGTTCTGCAGGGCCCCAAGCTACCCTAGTTTTTAGAAATTATTTTATCATTTTAAATTTTATATTTTTTCTAGATTCCTTTAGGGTAAAAAAATTTAAAACATATAGAACATTATATTAGAAAATATTTATTAATAAAATTACGTACTCATTACTTTAGAATGTTACATTATATCCGGGTCCTCCTAGAAAAAGTTGATATATATATATATACATCTCATTGAACTCACCTCTTATTTTACATATCATGCTCACTCCTTTAAGAAACTGGACGGACAACGGTTCTGGGTCGTCCGTCGTTATATCGTGAACCGTTGCCTTAGCTTTTTTAATGACAGATAACATATAATGAACTGATCGAATCGTCAGTCCCATCCATCACTAAAAGTAGTATGCAAGATATGTAAAATCAAGGGGTATATCTTTGATCCTTTTCGTATATATATATCTAGCATTGAAAATTGTATTTCCTATGCTAGAAATATTATTTTCCTTAAAATATATACATGTAATGCAAATAAATGCATAAAACCTAAGAATATTATTGTTGTACTCCCTCCCAATTTTACAGCTTTTCCTAATTTGAAAGTATTCACCTATTAAAGTTATTTTATTTTCAAATTACTCATCTTAATTACTTTATAATCATTTTTTTTATTTTATTTAATTTCCTAACTATTTCATGGAACGATAAAATAGAGGATAAAGAGGGAAAAAAGAGTGCGATTGTGCTTTCAATGTCAAAATTAATAATGCTACTTTTTTTTAATGTATGTCATGTTATTTTCAATAAATTTTTTGAAAGTTAAATGAGGATGGTATTGAAAAATAAGATAAAAAATAGTATTAAAAAGCAAAAAGAACAAATAAATTTGGACAAATCAAAAAAATTAAGACAAATAAACTTGAACCGAAGGATAAATAAAAAAATTAATTATCCGAGGACTATTCGGTTTATGATATACTCCTCCGTTCCATGATAAAAGTCCAGTGACTTTTCCCACGATATTAAGAAAATAAATAAAATGACAATTGCCCATAATAATGTCATTAAATATGGAGAGAGAATTAGAATAAGAAAAGTATGAGATATTTAATGCTACGGGATAATTGGAAAATATGTGTAAAAGTTTGGTTATTAAAGGAAAGTGGACATTTAACATGCAGCATCATCCAAAATAAGAATAAAGACTTTTATCCTGGAGAGGAGGAGTAGTAGTTAGAATGTGACACACGTAGTTAGTCCAATTCAAACTCTTAGTTTCCAATTATGCAGTTGTAATGTCTACATGGGACAATTATTAGTATATATGATTAAACAATATATTATATGGTAAGTAATTACCTTCTTTAGTCCAGCAAGCATGGTGGCATCCACAACTTCATCTCCTACCACTTCTTTGATCTCTCCTCTTAGCTGATTTTGCCACCCCGGATACATGGCCAATAGAAGCAACGTCCACGTCAGCGTCAGCGCAGTCGTCTCGTGCCCTCCGAAAAAGAATGTTTTGCACTCATCCACAAGCTCCCTTGTTGTTAGGGAATTCTCTAGGCGCCCATCTACACAATTATCCGCTAGCATTAGGCCGAGCAAGTTCTTCTCAGTATCGCCCTTGCCATTATTGTTTGCTTTCATTCGATCATTTATTATCGATAAAAAGAGGACATCAATTTCGTTTCCGAGCCTTTTAGCTTCGAGGTATTGTTTAAGGCACATGAACTTGCTAAATGGTACCCCTACATAACGGTTGGAGTTAAATAGTGTGAGTTGCATGGCTTTTAGTTTCTCGAACACCTTTTTTTCCCATTTTCGTAGCCCATGCCGAAGCTTGTTTTTGCTATGATCTCTCCTGCCGTCGATATGATTTTCTCTCCACGTCCATTTCTGTCTGGCCAGAGTTTATGTGGGAGGACCACCGGTCTAGCATATTACAAGTTGACTCCACCATTAAGCTTCCCATAGCCTATTAGTACAACAACTACACATTAATGAATAATGTTATTAAAAGTAGTAGTAAAATTAATAATGGAAAATAAGGAGACCTTGAGATTGGCAGGAGAGAATGCAGGAGTAATAACGTGCCTATGACGAACCCAATCATCACCTTCAACCATAACAAGGCCTTTACCAAACATGGGTTTTCTATCGTTTCTGAAAACACTGGGCTTTCCCCAACTTTTTCCCAAAACACCGGAAGACATTCGCTTTAGAAACTCTGGATCCGCAATATACAGAAATGGCTCTGTACCCAGCCAGTAGATGAACACTTTCCTGCAACCAAAAACAACTAATTTATTAATATTCAAAATAATAAACTTTAGACGAGCACTATTTTTACAAGACAGAGGAGTACGTTGGTCTTATTTTCATGTTAACACCTAACTTAGTTTCTTACCGTGAGATTTTTGCCATTGAGCAAAGTAGGGGAAAACGATGGAATGAATATCATGGGTGATGATGCTTAATGACGACGACAAATCGCTCTTCATCTTCTCCGTCTTTGATCTCATCATCATATCACTAATATTTCCCAGAGGAAAACTTGAGATGGACCGTTTAGTCCATTCTTCCTAAGCTTCCGGTAGGCGAGGTTAGGCAAAACACACCAAGTGTATACCAATCTAGCCAATATAAACAAAAAAGAAATACAACCATAGCTAAACTAACATCTTTCAAAAACCCAAGAAATTCCATCCCTAATTTCTCAGTTTTTATACGTACACACTCTTTTAATTTCTCTCACCTATATATATATATATGTTTATATGCACCCATGCAGCTATATATATAGGTTAGGTCAATGTATATGTATAAATGGTTGTTGAAGTTTTAGAGAAAGAAAAGGGTATTTATAGAAGAAGAAGCGGATCGATAAATTAATTCAGTATGTCAAAATTTTGACTATAGGACTATCTACACAAGTCATATTAATTAAAGTATTTGAATTGATTTTTGATGGCTTTCTGTTCTAATTTGTATTCTATATATGTAAACTATATATTTATATATATCGCTTTTTTCCAACCAAATTTAGATGAAAATAACCAAGAATCTAACCCATTATAATGATTTATTTTTTTCCGTCATATAAAGATAAAAACCGATTTTCTATTCTATAATGACGGAAAAAATCGTCGCTATAGTCAGCTTTTACTCTGGTTCACTTCCTCCCGCTCCCTAAGCGGACTATATAGGTCCGGTTTTAGAGTTTCCTTCATTTGTTAAAACGCGACTTTTTTTTTTTTTTTTTTTAAATAAACTAAAGTTTATTTTATGGAACTTAAATTTTTCATAATACATGTTTGAATTTGATTTGGACACGATAACAAAACAAGTTTATATAAATTGCAATGCAGATCGCACTCACCATTTTTTGGTATAGGTATCCAAATCACCCCCAAAACATCAGATTATGAAAAAATTTCAGCCCATAAAATATTAAATATTTTTTTAGTTGTTTTAAAAAAATTAAAAAAAAAAAGGTCCAGATTTTAACAAAAGTAAGGAAGTTCTCACTGATATATTTATATATATATATATATATATATATATATATATATATATATATATATATATATATATATATATATAATTTGTTTAATTTACTAATCCCTTGTCTTCCTGCGGCGTTTTATTTTTTATTTTTCTAACCCCTTGTCTTCCTGCGGCTCAAAGTGAATACACACATTCTTCCCTTTCTGGTAGAATTTAGGCCGCATCCCCACGAATTTTCATAATTGACCAAATTTCGAATATTTTCTTTTCTGGATAAATTATTGTTACGTGCACCAAACTTTATTTTATAAAATTTGGAATCGTTAGTATTTTAAGAGTATGATCAATTATAATAATATCGTCATGAAGTAAAGTTTTAATGACTCATTTATTCAGAACATTAATTTTTTAAAAGTTAACGCTTCCACACCTTTTTTATTAACGTTTTTAAAAAATATATAAAAATTAAAACATGTAATTGATATTTTATTTGATTAATTAAATTAGATATAAATCTTAATACTATTCTTTTAAAATTTATTGAAAAATAAGAAAAAAAAATCAATATATTTAATATAAAATTAATATGATAGACTAAGTCATTAATTAATAATCCCTTGAAATATACAAACCACATATTAAAAAAAATCACTCTTAAAAAGATAGATAAAAAAGAAAAGAGGAAGTATATAGATTTGTGTGTGTACTTTCAAAATGGAATATTTGTGTTTTTAGAGATTTCACTGTTTGTTAATAATTTTGATTGGACTTCTTGAGACGCAAATTTGAAAGCGTAAATTATGGAAAATAAGTTTTGGCTACCACGCAAACCCATGGAAAAGCAGGAAGAATTGGTTCCGTGTAAGAACTTTCTTATGGATGAATATTGTACTTCCTAATTATATGTTTAAATGAAGCTAGGAAGTTTATTTACCAAAGTGACACATTTTTCTATTTAAGTTGATATCTATTTTCATGTTCCAACTTTAAAAATAAAATCTCTTATGTTTGCCATACATTTTGTATGAACAAATATATGAACCAATGTAAAAAAAGTAAATAATCTGGATGCAATTATTATTACCTAAATTTCTAAGGATGAATGACCAATGTGTTTCAATGTTGATTTGAAACATCTTTAGATGAATTGGTAAATCCATAGAAGTCCCTTTTTCGGATTGTCTAGCAAGAGAGATGTTGATCAAAAGTCGATCTATTTGTTGAAAACATTCAATTATCTTTTTCCTTATTTATAATCGAGCATCGTACTATGGTTTGATGAATCAAATAAAGACGATCGTCAAGAAAGTGTCAAGCGTGAGATGTCAGCACTATACCTTGCCACTTAATAACTAGATGTGTATAAATAATAAGTCTTGTATAAAGTTGTTCATTTTGTTTCTTTGAACATGTAATATACATGTTCTTTTTAATTCTCTTCCCTAATATTCACTTAACTAACAAATTATTAAATCTATTATTCAATCTAGCTCCCGCATTGCACGGGCTATCAACTAGTTCTTATCAAAGACATCACCAAATTCTCTGAGAATTGAAGCTACTAACTGAATTGAAAGAAAATCAAGAGAGCAAGCATTCAATCTATTTAAAATATCATAAAAGGGTAATTCTACTCCTCCTTGTTAAATTTATAGAATCCAAGTATTATGTTGTTGTTGCTATAAATTATAGATTGTGGGAGTATGAATTGATTGAGAATTATGAAGGATTCTGAAGTAAAAGAACGGTGTATACTTGGGGATATTTGTTATGATTAAATTCATGAATATGATGAGTTTATTGAACATGCACTTAACATGTTTGATAAAAATTCTCAATGAGATTGTATTATTAGAATATGAGAATTAAATGGTTGTGGTTGGAATTAGGTTTGAAGAATACAAGGTTTGGTCACACTGTTAATTTAATTTTCATCTCTGAACGTCGAGACAAACAAATAGCACAGTACCTTCATGCAGGGGTAAAGCTAGAAAGTTATACTGTCTGACTTTGTTTTCATATCTCAATTTGGATTTGTTGGGTGAAATATTGTCAATGTTATATCTAATAACAGGGACCAAGCTCTTATATAAAAAAATTATCATATACAAAATTTATACATTTTAAGTATTTTAGCTGAAGTGAAAAGTAATAGCTCTTATAATGATGATAAAGGTGGGTTATAGGGCAAATAATCACTTTTCATGAAGTATAGGCTATTGACATTGTAGGAATATGTAATATCTATATTACCACCAAGTCCTGTGGTGCCATAGTGATATTGAGAGGAATATCTGACTACTCAATAGTGTCTATAGAATGTTTAGTTTTAGATGAATTAAGAGTAAGAATATCCCTGTCCGATGAATAATTTGTTAAGCTCATTGTGAGTCATCAGCAATGAAGACAATTGGTGTCAAGTTTATTCCAAACTCAATTGCTTAATGACCTAAGACTAAAAAGCTTGGTTTAAATTGATTAAGCTACTAAACAACTTATATGGATGTTCTGCATCTTTAGTAACGTAGCCTCTTTTAATAATCAATGAGGAGATATTGATCAACATATTTTCATCATCTGAAACATTGATGGGTATAAGATTAGCATGGTTGTGCGGAGCAATAAGGTTGGCAAGAATGGTATGATTACATAGCTCAAACCTATGGAAATCAGTCCACAAATTTAGGCGCACGCGTTATGTTTGTAAAAATGCCGAAACGAGCTAATTTTGCTAAAAACACATGATTTAATGGAACCGAGACCTTAGACGAGTCTTATTATTTTAAATAAGACTTATTTGTAAAGAAAGTTGGGTTGGAACGAGTCGAGGCAAGTTTTGGATGTCAAAACGAAAAGTGGAAAACTAGTGTGACTGCTGACCTTGAGGCCAATTTCGGGTCTAGTATATATAAGGTTTCCATAGACTCCAAAACGGACTAATTCGACTTTGAGCAAAGAGAGTTACGACAAATAAAGTAGTCGCTATTTAATCTGTCCAAAATATGGAAAATGATTCAAGGCCCCTTGCACCTAATTTTCTGGAATTTTGTGTTAGAAATTTAAAAATGGTCAAAGAACAAAAATTGTAGCCCCGTAAGTTAGCTTCGTGTGGACGCAAGAATCGCTAAAAAATGTTTTGAAACGAAAAAGGTTATGACTATTTTAGCGAGAGAGGGTAAAGCTGAAAATGAATTGGAAACTGTTATGAACGTCCACTTTTAAACGCAATGTTTGGGCCATTTATAGAACTTGAATGGGGGTTTAATATTTTTTAAATAGTCTAATATGTTATGAAAAAATATTAAAAATGTGTTACGATTGGACTAGTTGGTCATGAAGTTATTTAGCCACAAAGTGGATGTCAAGGAGAGGGGTTGTCATCCCTGCGGGCAAAGAAGAAATAGCGGCAATTATGGACCTGCTCAACAAGGCAATGTCCCCCGCAACGATTTGGGTGGTTTTAGACAGATTAACACGTGTCAAGACACCGAGAGAGATGTATAGATATTATATAATGTTTATATATCATGAAAACTCATTCAAACGTGAAAGGAGCGATAGAAATGTAATGTAAACATAAGTTTTCATAACTATGAGTGTAAGTCGTGAAGTAATATGTAAAATGGTTATGTAGTGAAATAAAATGCTCGAACCCATTTAAGATCTCTGTTGCAGAAGCTACCGCCAATTGCAGTATTGAAATCGATTTTGCCCTACGCCATTTATAGAACCAACTCAGAAGACTAAAAGCAATGAGTCAGCCGAAGGCTTAGAAAGCGGGCGCGCTTCGCGTGTGTGACAACCCGAAAATTTAGAAGATCTTGAATGATTAAATTAAAGGTTAAAGTTTAAAATCTAGAGTGAAAATAGATGATTTATTTTAAATTTTTAAGAAAAATCTAAGAAAATGGTATGTTGAAATAATTCAACGATAAGGTTACTTAGAAAAGATGTAAACCGATTAAGAATGATTCTAGATTGTGATTTTGGGACTTAAAAGAATGTGATAACCCAAATTTTGGGTAATAAATAAAATTTTATTAGATAATATGTTAGATGATATTATATTGCATAAGTGAGTATGAACTATGCAATATGTGATGTTTATGCTTAATAAATATATTGGTATTATATATTTATTATATGTAAATAAATTGTAGTGGTAATTTATTCAAGAAAATGAGATGGGTATAATTAAAATAATTTATAATATTAAATTATTTTAATGTGGTGAATTGGTGATATTAAATATATACTTAATGTATGACCACCCTTTTATTAGGAGGGGCTATTGCTTATTTGGTATATGCTGTAAGCCCACTTTAAATCTAATCCTTGACTTGTTACTAAGCCTATCGGGCAGCCCATATGAGGTGTAGCAAAAAGGAACTGTTTAAGCGCAGCCTTGTCTTAGAAACATTCCAGCAACCCACAGTGGTGAACTAAAGAGCTGAGGTTGTTTTGTTGTTAACAGTTGGTTAGTCTTGGTTAGTTTGTATAACAGACAAAGAACACGTTAGATAAACTTGTAGAAGATAAGGTGTAGCAGACAACCTAGGGTGGCTGGGTAGAAGTTAAAATGAACTAGACTAGTATTGATTGCTCCCAGCTTGGTAGGGAGGCTGGTAGGGGCCGGCTAGGGCAAAGCTTGGCATGACCAGAGAAAGAAAAGTTCAGCTATTTAACTTCATGTCCCACCCCTTAACTGACTTCCCAAGGCTTTAACACCGTAAGAAAGAAAAAGAGAGCCAATTGATAGTGAGGTAAGAAGAACTCGGCTAGAGCAGGAAAAAGAAGTGAACAGCAATCAAGTGCAACCTCTAAGCTACTAAGGTACTTTTCCTATCCTCTTCCAGTCCATTTTCGTGTCACTTGTGCTCTGTTATGGCCGAATGGCCTAGAATAGGCATAAGGGACAGTTGTGCTAATTGTTATGCTATGTGTACTGATATGATTTGGAACTGTAATGTAGCACATTATGTTTGTTATTATTTAAGCCATAAGGCTGGGATCACTAGGCTAAGAATATATGTATTGTATGGGTAGATGTGAACTACACCCCAACTGCTTGATAGAATGATTGTGAGAAACTGTCAGTGTCAACTGTCTTAAAAAGGGGAGTGCAGTCAAGTAAAAGCCTATACTCATATTGTTACATTATCATTCTATGAGTGTAAAAGATACTTAAAAGTCAGTTTTGTTTTAACATAAGATGATTATGACTTGCTATTCAAATGCCATGCTTAGAAGGCCTAAGTGAGATTACTGTGTTAATGTTCTGGCCATTGAGGAATAATGATTAACATAGCTGTCGATTTCCAGCTGTTAGTATAGTATGACAGAGTATTAACCACAATATGGAACAACATCATTGAAATGCTAATTAAGTATGTGAAATCAAAAGCCTTACACAGTGATATCTAAGGTTAATGGTTAATTTCTGTTAGCATGATCTGTGTTACCATATGAACTGCTGTGGTGATAAGTGGACTGCTATGCTATAGTTATTAATAAGGACTGCTATATGCTAAATGACTAGACTAAGTGTGCAGTTTAGATTCATGACCAAAATACCAAGCTAATAATCAAGAAAAGTCAGCTATGCTTGTATATTATGTGGATTGGTATATTATGTATAACCTAGATGTATGCTATGCATGTTCAATACAGTATAAAAAGATAGTATAAGTTTGTATATTGCACCTTCATGCTATCCTTGTAAACATATGTGTAAACCATGGTTATTTTTGAAATAAAATGACCAAAAAGGGGACTGTTATATATATATATATATATATATATATATATATAGATATATATACCAGCATGCTGCTGGGCACACTGTGCTGCTGCAGTCACTACATGGTTGAGATGTTGAACTATTTTGTGTTAAAACTATTTGGAATAAGTCTATATCCAGGACATTTTGCCAAGTATATTGAATATATAACATATATAGAAAGTAAAAAATCCTTGCAAATTGAACTTTTGAATACCTGAGGCTGTTATAGAAATATGTAATTAAACCATGTCTATATATAGACTGTTTTGATGATGTAGTACTGAACCTTGCCTATTTTCTGTTATAGACTCAAGACTATTATATGAATTCTTGAGTTGCAATGTAAACTGTTGTAGGATCTAACTGAGGGGCATGCTATGTTGCTATTTTAACTAACTGTTAATATGATAGGTGTTGAGTTGGTATATTAAATTAACTGCTATGCTATGGCTATGCTAATATGGACTGAACTTAGGCACAAGGAGATAGGTTGGGCTGAGGAGTAATAAGGAGGACAAAATTGGCTTTCTAACACAAGCAAATAGCTATGGCACTAGTAAATTGAGACTAGGCACACCACCTGCTCGGACAAAAGTCCCAAGTGGACTGTTTTGACAAAGAACTGACCATTAGATCACCATTAAGCATGAGCTGGATTTAATTGTTACACGTGATGTTAAATGGAGTGTTGGAAAGATGTTAAGATAAAAAACAGAACAAAAAGACTTGGAATAACAGTAAGTGCTGCTGCTAAAGTGCAGCAGTAGATGGCCTCAGGGGCCTACTAAAATAAGAACTTGAGCAACCAGTAGTTACAACACTTTGAGCATGTCTAAAAATCTATTGGTTCACACATAGGGGCAAGAACTGTTACTAAAGGTAGCAGTGTGTAGCAGCTATAACAGTTAGTAAGCTAAGAAGTATAGGTTTTGTAAATAACATAGGACTTGGGACTGCTGCCTGATGGTCACAAAACTAGCAGCAGCAGTTGATTAGGGATGGACTGCTAAAGCAGTTTGGCCAGCTTGTTTTTAACAAATTAATATGACTTTGCTAGCAAGGATGATTTAAGTTAGTAACCTGGTGTAATATAGACTTTCCATGGAAGTTTACCAGTATAAAAAATTATAGAAGAATGACAGAACTACTGCTCATTGGTGACAGCAGTTGCAAGTTAGCAGCTGCAATAGCAGTTTTGGTTTTGACTTAGGGGCAGTGAGGCCAAGCAAGGCCACACCCAGCTTAACTGAGCCTCACAAGGCCAAGCCAAGCTTGGCTGCTAGCATAGAAAAGCAACAAGAAGACTGTGGAATGTGAACTGAGCATGCTTTTTTTATTTTCTGTTAGCTGCAGTTAGTAAGATAAAATTTTAAGGGAAGCTATAAACCAAACAAGGCCAAAATGAAGGGGACTGCTGCCTATGAGCAGCAGCAGTTGATGTCAAGTGACTGCTAAAGCAGTCTACTAACCACTTTGGTAGAGAATTGAAATCTTCAAAAAGCTAATCAAATGATGTAGTTTGAGTAGGTGTTGTAAACATATATGTAGACTTTGTAGTATGCTTATAGGTTGAGAAGGAAAATATGATAAAGAGGAAGATATGTGACTGCTTAGAAGTGGCTCTCAATTAACTGCTATTGCAGTGATAGGCTTGCCAAATTCAGTTAAAGCTGAGAATAACTTAAACTACATTAAGCTCCTTATTGTCAAAACACAGGAAACTGTTATGGCCGTTTTAAATTAGCTAATTGGCCTTGAAATTAAAATGTGAAGAATTAGGCATAGAATGATATTGGAAATTCCTTTAATAAGCTACAAAAGCATTTTTGTATGCTAGAACTAAAACACTCATGTGTTAAAATCCTAATAAGCTATATATATATGTTGTGTGGCACCATTAAAGAGAAAATGGTGAAGATAAGAACATGGATGAGATATTTGAAAAATGTGTTACATATAAGAAATCTTTCCATGACTACTAACATGTTTGATTAATGCAAATAATAACTGTAATATGATTCCTATTAATTGTTGTAAAGATGTTTAACCCCATCAAAGTGAAAATGTCTATTGTGAAAATATGGATGAGATATTTGAAAATGTATCAAAAACAAGAATTTAATTATAAACATGATCACCAAACTATGTGATATGTGAGCTACAAACTATATAACTTAGCTATGTGATTAACATGCTTGTTAATATAAATAATCGTGTAGGATTTTTTGAGAACACTTCAATTGTCAAATCCTAACAATAGACTACAAACAAGGCAAGTTTCTAACTCTTACTCTTTATCGAAAGCAATTATTATGCAGCGGGACAAGTTCTTTAATTTCTAAACCGTCTGCGTCTTATTTATGAATAATATAAGGTTAAATAGCCTTTTTATTCCAATCACCTTCAAAAGAATGTAATATCAACTTTTCTATCTTCAATGAGTTTACATTGAAAGTATGTCAATACCATTACTTCTTTGCTAGACAATCGCTGAGATATATTGATATTATTCATGAAGTTATCGCTAATGCTTTCCAAACCCATTTTGTTGTATGGATTCTTATATAATGTTGTGAACGAACAACCCTTTTATAGGGGAATATTGTAAATTTATATATGATTCGGCGATACGAAAGTGTCATTAGATCGTTATGTTGTGCACAATTTAGGGTACTAAGGCGGATCCCCTAAAGTATTTAGTTCAGATATAAAAATGCCTTTTATAAACCTGAGATATATCCATGGATTGTAGTATTATTACCGCCAATTCTAGTAAAGAGTTCATCGGGTCATTCGACCTTACAAAGATGCTAAAGTCTAATTTTTCAGACTCAATACTTTTAAAGAATTATCTTGTTCAAGATTTATTATCAATCCTCATTGATATAATATTTTTGTTCCATTATATTTAGTCGCTTATTTCTCACGAGCAAGCTTCTTGTTGCTCACCCTCATGCTAAATATAATGTTTTCGCTAAGAATGAAGTTGTTGATCCATCCCGTAAAGACAAAGGAAAAGGCAAAGTTGTGGAATAATCTTTTATTAAGCCTTATGTGCTTATTTAAGTAAAGAAATGTAATAAATATCGTTAGCATTCATGTTTTGTAATGATATTCGATTCGTAAGTTATGTAAAGGTCTTATGTAACTCGGGATTTAAGTTATATAATATAAGATAGTTTTTTTTTAATATGAATGGGTATATTAAGATCGTGAGCACCAAACTCGAAAGTTAAAGATAACCCGAATTGGGGGGCGCCACACCGCCTATTTCACATTTAACCTGGATCTAGTCAAATTGCCTGGGTCATGGTGAACCTGCCTGACGGTGGAACCGTCAAAATAATTATTTTCCTAAAATCAATTAAGATAATAAATAATTAAAGTAATATTAAAAGATTATTTTAATTAAACAGATTAAACAATTAAAGTAAATTTAATTGTAAATTAGTAAATTATAATATTAAGGATTTATTAAGGATTCCTAAGTTTTAATTAAACAATTAAAACCAAATAGAATTTTAATTGTGAATGAATAAACAATTAAGATGATGTTAAATAACATTTTAATTTTGGACAATTAAAGTAATATTAAAAGTTAATAATTATTTTAATTATGGAATAGTAATAATAAATAATTAAATATTTGGAAAATTATTTAATGGTTGTCAAGTTGAGACATAAATGGCATAAAGGGATATATCTAATTATAACCCAAGGAAATAAATTTAATTAATTATGGTATTAAGAGTAATTAAGGAAAATTTCTTAAAGAATAATAAATGTAATAAGGATGTGATAAGTGTGAAAGCTTAATGACCAACTAAGATAATCTAAGATTATCTTGTGAAATAAATATCAAGACAAAGAGATAAAATAACAATTAAAAAGATGAATTGTTTCAGGAGTCTAAGTATCTAAGGTTAGTGAATTAGATCAATTAAGATGTATATTATGGGTTGATAGAGATTAAACATTATGATAACAATAGGTTATTCAAAAGGTAAGACGTCATGGTCAGAAATAGTCAACGACTCAGGCAAGTATCAGAAATAGTCAACCACTCAGCAATTATTCTAACTCACTCTTATCGAAAGAAGTACCTAAACTTGTACTCTTATCGATCGTGATTTAGTAAATAATTGCTAGAATGATTCTTGTATTATAAATTCATGAAAATTATTATTCATATTCCAAAACTTGATTTAAATCACAATTATATTCTTCAAACATGTGCAAATATTGGACTTATAAATTGTTCTTAAATGCATCGAGAAAGGTGTCTAAGCCATTTGTTCTGGCCAGCTAATGTCTATGATTTAAAAGCTATCCAAACCAATCGATCAAAAGCACTTTTATAATAATATGTCGAGATGAATAACCTCTTGTAAGGGAAATTTATATTATCTGGGAACCGACGCATACAAATAACATGTTTAAATGTTATGCATAACGTAGGGTACTATAGTCGATCACATATTGTACTTGTTTATAATGAATTGTCAATTAAATACCGTTAATTCTAAGAGGAGTTTTCAAATTCATAGCGACTACTCAATGTTTAATCTTTTAATTTTAAACCTTAAAGTATTGAAACCTTTGAATTTCGCTGAATATCCTTTAGTCTATTACGACTTTTATTTCGATTCAAAGGTTGGATTTGGAACAATTAATAATTCTTGCTTTCAACATTATCCTTTAATTTTGAACTATTATTTACCGTTATACCCTGAGATCATGAACTTATATACTTGTTTACCCTTAATGTTATATTACTTGTTGGGCAAATTTGTTGCACATTCTTGCTTTCCTATAACATTTCGCCATAGGTAGAAAGCAAGGCAACACTGGGAAGGATAAGGGCAAGGCTATGTAAGTAGCTTTAAAACTTTATACTGTAAGCGCTTTTATTATTATGTTTATAATAAAACTTATTCTAGACATGACAATGACAATTTAAGTTATGTATTAAGTTAAGAATATCATAAACCTGGGACACAAATATTTATAATATTTCAATGTAAAATTTTATATTATTCCGTTGTTCGAGATTTTAGTTGTTAATCGAAAGTTAGATCGTGAAACACCAAATTCGAGATATTAATGTATGGATTTGGGGCATCACAGACAGGGGCCAGAAGCTCGGCGGCCCAGATAACCGAAGTCAAGCAAGCTACTAGGGCGCATTCCGAGATGTTAGATTCCACCATCCCTCCGCCTCGAGATTAATTTATCTCGTGACGAGGAACCAACTTCTTTGGGTCGGCCTCAAGATCCTCCCAAAGAAGACTATCTGGCCCAGACGAGTGTTGGGTCACGAGCATACCAAATTTATACTCTACTCGAACACTACAACAAAATAGCTTATTTTCACTACTTTTCACCTAAATAAGATGTCGAGGTTAAGGATATTTAGTCGAGGATACCTTAATCTCGGCGGATAATTCAATCGAGGATTCTACGGTTTAAGACGCCAAATTAAGTCCGCTGAGATTTCAATGGGGATAAGTAATTCGATGGTATACGGGAGACCAATATTTCGTCGAAGTTTAGTATATCCTCGATCGAATAACGCTCACGAGAGTATTCTATTGGCATTAAGTCGCCACGCGGCAACATATTGTCGATTAAAATTTCATCGATTTTAGGATATCCTCGATCAATTCCTTCCGCTGAGCTTATTCTACAGATAAGTCGCCATGTGGCACATCCTAAAAATGTAAAAAGAGTTTATTCTCGACTTTTAATTCGTCAAGTTACTCTTTATTCCGCCGAGGATAGGATTTTTTAAATATATGCCTCGCTTTTTGGCAACATCCGTGGTTTTAACCCATATTTTTATAATTGTAAACCTCGCTTATATTTCTAACAAAGACAATCAACATAATAATAACCTTCCAATCACACGCATATAAATCCAATATATATAACTTTTACTCACATGCATACAAGTCTAACAAAAACATTTTCATACTATATATTAACTACAATATGTCCTGTTCTCCATAAGATATACTTAAAATACTTTCGAACCACGCATAATACTCCATAATATATAAAAATGAATTATATATAAGATTTAAACTAAAAAATGTCAAATATAAACTAAACTAAGTCAAGCCAAGAAGATATTACCGCCAAATGGAGGATGATCATCATGACGCCGACGTCATGGTTATGTCGTATGAAAATTGTCATCGACGTCATTCCTCCGCTTTCATGATCGTAATGAGCACCCTCGCTGATACAATTAAAAATATAACTCATTAGTCCATATATATAATACAATTAAAGATGCAAATAAATGAAAATTAAATAATACGCAGTAATACATAAATTTAAAATGAATAAGATACCGAGAAGTCGAGGGTCGACTCAACAAGGGCCCAAAAGCATCAAAGAGTAAGGTAACCACCATCCAAAAACACTCATCGCAGATCGCGATTTAACCGCCTCCCGGAGGGATATCTCATTTTCTGTGGTGGCACCACTCATGGATGTCCCAAGAATTCGGTGGAGACGAAAGCACGCATCAAGGTGTAATCGATGATTTTAATAAAGGATCCGCATTCTATATCACTCCAACACCGCCGCTTATAACCCTCCTGAACATAACGTCGTTTAAGTCAACACCAGATGTGATGGTCCCACACGGCTCTCAGACGTAAACGCCTAAGCAAGGCTCGCAAAAAATAAATATAATATCAATAATAATTAAAATCACTTTATTCATGAACGAGAAATCTATACTAAAAAATTATACCTGTGTAAAGGTATAGCCGGTATCCCTCAGAACCCCAAAGACTCGACACCCTAATTCCAGAAGTGATACTCAGAGGATCTCGAGACGCCTTAATTCAAAGAGTTTTTTTCCTCATCCCGAGATAAACTAATCTCAAAGTGAGGGATAATAGAATCTAACGCCCTGGATCGCCTCAAAGAACTCAAGAACTTAGCTACACGCTGTCTCTGAGCTTCTTAAACCTGGCCTCAGAATTTAATATACGTATACGTGAGTTAACCCAGATCATCATATCAATTACGTAATATGATCCTAAATTATAATCATTGTAGTAAATTTAATACCCAGATAGTTAATGTCATGAGACATCGTGAACTCCTCAAGTCTAATCCTTCGACGTATGGACTCTATCCCAAAACTTCATCATAAGAGAGGTCGACCCAAGTTGCTTCCACGTAACTTAAATCATACATTAATTAATATCACCTTATTTTTACTATGTATGCAGCTTTAATATTAAACTAAACTAAATATAAATGCATACCGACTTAACCTCCTTAAACGATTGCGAGCCAGAAATATATACAATTCGTAGAGTACATACTTTACTATAAATGTATTTTAATTTTAAATTATTTATCATTATATTATATTATTTTAATTAATTTATTTATTTTAATTTATTTCATATTATATTATATTATTTAAATTAATTAAATTTCAATTTAATTATATTAAATTAAACTAAATTTTAATTTAATTTATTTTTTGATTATATTATATTAGATGTTATTATATAATTTATTATTATTATATTTATTTAAATTGTATTATCTTAAATTAAATTAAATCAAAATTTTATTTTATTTTAATTTGTGTTTCTATTATATAATTTAATTTATTTAAATTGTATTATCTAAAATTAAATTAAATTAAATTAAATCAAAATTTTATTTTATTATAGTTTAAATTAAATTTGTATTATATTATATTATATTATTTTGAATTTAATATAATATAATTTATTTAAATTTTATTATCTTAAATTAAATTAATTCTTAAAATTAATTTCATTTTATGTATATGTGATTTTTTAAAATTTTAATTCATTTATGTTTTTGATATATTATATTATTAAATATTACTCCCTCCGTCCCAAATTAATTGATCAGTTTTGACTTTTTAAAGTCAAATCATCCATTTTTAAAACTAATCTTTTTACTATTTTTGCTAAAATATAGGTGAAGAAATTATAACCAAAAGAAAGTATATACAATTTATTACTATTCTCAATTTTTATAATTTTAGAAATATATTTATATATGCTTAATTATTAATTCTAAAATAGTCAATTTGACTTAAAAAAGTCAAACCGAAAGCAATTAATTTGGGACTGATGGAGTATATTTTAATTTATTAGTGCAAAACTAAGTAAATGCTACTTAGTTCATTTCATTTTAGTGTATTTTAGTATCGAGAAACTAACTATACATTAATATAATAAAAGAGGGCCCACATATGTTGCAATTGTTTAATTTTGATCAAATCCATTTAAATTCCGCTTCTGATATAACAAATCTAACAATATTAAGAAATTAGACAATCAACATATATATCACAGCGAGAATCAATACCAATACTAACAGATTCATTACAATAACATTAACAAGCTCCAATAACATGAACTAGCTACAACAAATTCACTACATGATTCACTAATGATTTAAAGCATACAACGGTTAATTATCAAAACTCAAACAAATTAACTATCCTAAAAATTGATTCAATCCACTATTCATTAGGTTCCCACAAAACTCACAAAGAATACTAAATTTATCAGATGCTTATTTGTTTAACACCTAATAACAAGAGATATCTTTATATATCCTAAACATTAATATATCAATGAATAATTTATTCAATTTAAAGCTTAAAAAATTATAATTTCTTAACCCTAACTACAAAAACAATTAACATTTAATCTTTAAATCAAGGTAACAATAGAGGAAGAAAAGTTCAAATAAATACGACGCCACCAATTATCACCGTCGCCGCCACAAATGGTCGCTTCCACTATCACCAAGTCAGGAAAGTCCCAAAGTATTAGGTTTCTTTAAGACACAAAATTGGGAGTTTAAAGCTAAATTAATGGTTGTGGCTTATGGATAATTATGACTTAAATGATTAACAAGCTCGTAATAAGAAAGGAGATGAAGAGGAAATGGTCATTGAAAAGAGAGAAATGACGAAAAAAATTAAGAAAGAATAAAATGACTTGGGTCACCGGGCTTGATTAAAAAAGGTTTCGCTAAGTCCAACGGAACTATCGTAATTATTTTTGTCGAGGCTATCTTATTTTCGATCGACGATCCGCTGACCTTAACAAATTTCATTAACTTTACTTCACAGGTTGGTAGAAATTTTCAAGCGCAAGATCGATCAGAAAGTTAAGTCCCATGTAATTCAAATGAGGATATTATAAGTCTAATCAATTATGTCCGATGTAACATTTCGCCAAGAATATTATACTTTTGAGGGAATTTATTCCGTCAAGATACTTTCGCTTACTTTAAGACTATTTCTCAGAATGAGGTATAATATTTTAGTATATTTCTCGCTTATGAATAAAGTGAAATATAATATTAGTCATGTTATATTTATTTTTGAGGCTCAAGATCTGCCTCGTGTCCCGAGAAAGCACCTGTGAGACCATCACATACGGTGTCGGCTTAGATGGCAAGTATGTTCCGAGAGGTTTACGGCATGGTGGTGTTTGAGAGGTTTGATACAAATATGATATTTCATCATCGGGACTCGCGCCAAATTGCAGCTTCTCGTCTGCCTTTGTTTCAGATATTGCAAAATGTGTTCTGCGACGCCCCAAACCGGGTTTTCCAACCTCGATTCATTCTCACGATCTATCATCATCATAAACATTCTATAAACTATCATGAATAATAAACATACATTGTTCATTATAATAAAGTCTTATAACATAACCTCAATGTATTCTTTACCTTAACTAAAACATACCTTTAATATTACAAAAGGTTTATATACATAATTCCATCAAGTAATATAATAATTAACATTCATATTAAGCTATTCTTAGACTTTTGCTCTTTCCTTTTCTTTCTTATTCGATCCTTCAAAGCTTAAATTGAAATAAATGTCATGATATAAAGGGTAAAGAACTAGTTTGTTTCGCAAGTTTAAATACAAGAAAGATATATCATGATTAAAGGAATTAATCTTTCAATGTTAAACAATAGAATCGATCAGAAAAGAATATGAATTAAGTTTCAATAATGGAATATTTAAACATTTGAATAATAGATGCCGAGTGGTTTGAAATAACCATGCATATATAAGAAGGTTGTCAAGATTTAAACCGGTCTTTTAATAAGTTTTGGTAATCAAGGGATCAACCTTCATACCGTGAATTATGCATAAACATTTAATAATCGAAAGCAACAATTGTTTTCCAATATAATGCTTTAATAAAATTGTTATTTTTCTCGGGCCTCGAGTCCTTACCAAATCAATGGTTAAGAACAACTTTTAAAATTAAAACGATTTGATTTAACAAATTTAAACATATTCGATCTAGATGATACAACTAAGATAGATCTATCTCATAAATAGTTCAAGAATGAAAGAACTTTAACTAATTCACAATTCAATAATAATTGAACATGAATTCAATCGCACAAAGTGAGATTCACAATAATCATTAAGGATGTGGAGTAATCAACAATAATTATCCACTAATATGCTTTTAAAAATAATAACTCAAGTTTGAGTTAGAGAACTTGTCTGTTTGACGATTTACAAAACTAACCGCTTTAATTAAAACTCTTTGAAAGACCTAACATTAACAATGTCGCATGGTCTATTAATTAGCATCGCGATAATCAGATGTCTATACGCTTACTTATGCTATTATCTAGCAAATAATTCAATCACAAGGTACACATAATATAATGTACTATCATTAATCCTATAAGATATTTCATAAATCTTAGGTTAATGATTTAATTAATTTATGTAGTTTTTCTTAAGTAATAAACACTTATTAGATCCTTAAAAAATTTATTATAATTATTTAATTAATGAGTTATTTAAATGCTCTTCATTTATTAACTCCATCTTCATTTAATAACCATTTAATATTAGTTAAATAGTAATTAATTAATTACCTTTAGTTATTATTTAATAATAAATAATAGCTAATTATATCTACTTATTATTTAATGTTAATTAAATAATAAATAATTAAATTATTAATATTATTTGTTTTAATTATTATTTAATATTAATTAAATAATATTTAATTAATCATTTATCCTTGTATAATAAATAATTGATTTATTTACTTCATTAGTCTTTAATTATTCATTACTATTAATAAATGAATAATTAATTAATAGTTGTCCTTATTTATTATTTAATATTAATTAAATAAATAATAATTAATTATTTATCCTTGAATAATAAATAATTAATTCACTTCATAAGTCTTTAATTATTCTTTCTTATTAATCTTAGAATAATTAATTATTATTTGTTCTTATTTATTATTTAATATTAATTAAATAATAAATAATTATTTTATAAATTTATGTCAATGTAAGTAAGTAATTATAATCTTACTTAAACATTCTTTAATCATTATATAATATTAATTAAATAATAATTAATCAATAGTTTAGCTCTATTTATTATTTAATCTTAATTAAATAATCAAAAGTTAGTTTATTAACATCAACTCTATTTAATTATCACTTAGTATCACTTAAATAATAATTAAATAGTTAATTATATTTAAATTATATGTAATTAGTTTAATAATCATTTAATCGGTATTAATAATTATTAAGTAGAAGTTTTAAATGATTTAAATAAGTTTAAACCATTAATTACTTAATAATTAGATAATCGCTCGTAAAAATTCAATTAAATATTTTAATATTCTTCACAATTTTAAAAAATTTTGGTTCGACTCACCACCAAAACCGGACGGAAAGTTGAGGAACCTATCGTTTGAAAGTTCCACCGATTTATCAAAAACCGAATCGACAAGAGAGCTCCTTTAATTTTTCTTATTTATTCCAGATTTGGGGTCTTTCACTCAAACTTGAACAAAATGAAATCTACAACTCCGATTTAGGTCCAATGGCCTCGTTGATTCAGATCTTCCTCGAACTACAATTTTCATGTATCAAACATCAAATTTGGACATGTTTTGTTATCAAAATGGCTGTAAACCTGGACTGCTTTTGCATAGTCCTTCAACAAATGAGGTGTTTTAAGAAAAAAAAATTCACATCTTGCTTCATTTTAAAATATTTTGCATGCTCAAAAAGGATTTTGTTCTTAACTTACATATCTAAGATAACAAGAAAGAAAATCACAAAAAATATTAGTAAGTTTAAAAATGAAAAAAAACTTCAATCACACCTTTCGATTAAGTTTTTCTAAGTAAAACTCCTTTTCATGCATTTTACCAAACTTTTCTACACACACATACAAATACACATGTTAAACCCATTTAACTCTATATCTACCATTCTAGTATGCTTCAGCCCTTTAAAGCTTGATCTCCTCAGATCTAACATAAAAACACACAAAACATACAAGATTAGGATTTTCTTAAACTTTTGAACATAGTTTCTTTTCTTTTCGATCAACTTTTAAACACCCAAATATGTAAGATCCAAACACGATGCACTGTAAACAAGTAAAGCAAGAGTTTTGGAAGTTCATGAAGATATGCTTTTTATTTTGTAAAACCAACAAAATCATTAAACAAATCTTGTAACCTACCTTATTCTTAATGCTATTTTTCTTATTTTTCCAAAGTATGTAATAACTCTTGGTGGCATCAAGGAATTTTTTCTTCCCTCCTCAAGGTCGCCTAACGCTTTTTCACTTTCTATTTCTTTTTTTACTTTTCTTTTGCTTTTTTGCTAGCTAACTCAGGGAATAAATGAAAAGTTTGTTTGCAAAAATATACGGGAGTATTTATAGCAATTAGAATATATAGATATAAATTGTATATTTCTTATGGATCTCCCAATATCTTAGCTTGCTTGCTTTTGGTTGATAATCATTTTTAAGCTAAAAAAGGCTAGGGGACTATTTTAGTGGGTTGGTAAACAACCCTGAACAAAAAAATGGAAGCTAAATGAAATGAATCATGTGCCTTCTTTCCTCCTTAGATCACGGATATATATATGCTCCATATTTGGCCAATTTTATTTAGGGTTATTTACATAAGTATACAACAAATAAAAAATAATTACAAGAAAAGTGCATCAACCAAATAATTACAAAAAGAAAACCCATATTACAAAAATAGTACAATTCACATTAATAAGGAAACCTAAAATCAAGGACAAATAACTGCTATAATTAATAATTCAAATTCAAACATTTAGATCTAACAACAAAAACAAATTCAAATTCAAAATAATAATTCAAATTTAAATCTTCATCTCCCTCACATACACTTTGAAATAATAGTCCACCGCTACACCGCCGTGAATCTCTGTTGTCCAAAACGTCAATGAGAATAAGAAGAAGATTCGCCCTACAAAAAGTTTAAAATAAATATACGTAACTTTTAATGTTCAATTTTTTTATAACTATTTTGTTACTCATAAATAATAAAATGGTTACATTTGTATGAATAGTTGGCTACCAATCGCATCACATTCAAACAAAATTGGTAACTTAATAAAATTGAATTGTTACCTTGGTCTCAAGGTTTGGCTACCAACCGCATCTATGCTTAAAAAACCGCAAAGTGGATGTGAATTAGTTACTTTGGTATGAAGGTTTTGTTACCTTGGTACGAAGGTTTGTGTACCTTGATCTCAAGGTTTGGTAACCAATCGTATTAAAAAAAATTAAAGTGTGGAGGTTGATTGGTTACTTTGATATGACAGCTTTGGTTACCTTAGTATGAATATTTGGTTACCATCATCCAGAAGCCAAAATTTCTCTAGACAACATTCCAATTCACTCGCCATGCCATGAAGTCTCCATTTTCGCCATGAGGCCGCCACTTTCCCTGCAAGATCTTTACTAATTACATCTCTAAGATCAACAAGAGAGAGATTACTAATGGGAGTGTTGGAGCCGTTAAAATGAAAGGGATTTAGAGAGAGAAATAATGATGCTAGAATATATATATATATATATATATATATATATATATATATATATATATATATATATATATATAATGAATGGTTAAGGGTGATGACTAACTAATGCAATTGTTATAGATGAGGAGAGGTAAGGTTTATATATTAAAGAATCCTAATTGAATACAAATTCCCTAAATTAAGGAATTCTAGTTGCACTAATATTGTAAATAGATATGGAAGTGTATTAGTTGTGTAAAGATTTTATGAGGGCACTATTGTTGTAATTATTTTTAAAAATGTAATAGAATATGTAATTTACCTTGATTTATTTGTTAATTAACCATCTAGAAGGTCCATATAAATTGGGTCTTGGGCCATTTGATTTATTTTTTGGGCTATGTAAAAATAGCATGATCCAATACATAAATTTTATCTTACCCTAATTATTTAATTAGAGTTTCCATTCCACTCATTTTGAAATTTAAATAATTATTCATGTACATTTAATTTTATAACCCAATTAGATTTACTTTAATTAGGTTTAAATTAAATAATAATTTAAGATAATAAAATTAATCTTTTAGGTTAGTATAATTTTAAATACTATTATTCTTCAATACCATAACTCTTAGGTTATTTAATTTTCATACCTAATGTATAATTAGGTTATGTAAAATTTTCTTTTAATTTTCTTTTTATATAATATACATATATATATATATATATATATATATATATATATTTAGAATATATATTTATTTAACCATAAACATTTTCCACATAAATATTAACATATTTATTCACTATATGTCACAAAGTTTTTAATATCATTAATATTTACTTAATATATTTAATTACTGTGTGAGTTAAAAATTTTGGTTATTACAGTGCCATTGCCGAGAGTATGGCTATCGCTACGGAGTAGTTCGTCGTGATACGCGATGAGGTGGTCCGGATGGTGGTTACCTTACACATGGACACTTTTGGTTTGATGCTGAGTCAACCCTCAACTAATCAAGTATATTATTTATTTTAAATTCAAGTATTTTGTATGTTATTTAATTTTCATTTAGTCAGTATCTTTAATCAGATCATATAACTAATTACATTATATTGTATGAATGAATGATTAGTTGATATTCCAAAGAGAGATAAAGGTATATCATTCATAAGTATTTATGCTTGAGTCGCACATGCAAGTGACTCGCAGGCATCGACAATTTTGATAGATTTTTCATTTTGTGAGATTCCTGCTCAGAATCTTCTTTGTTATAAGTCCCAATTGGCTGCTCAAGAGCCTACGATTCACAAATTACATAATCTACGTGTTCATGAAAAAATTATATCTATTTGATTTCGTTAACTAAAAATTCACCTATTAGTTCATTTTTAGCGAAAACGATAAACGCTCGTGAACGCTCAACGCCGCTTTTCTTCGTTCTAAGTTTAATTCACCATTCTTGAGTCCACAACTCTATAATGACAAATAAGACTTATCTCCATCGAAAACTAATGTTTCGAAGTTCAAACACAAAATCCGACTTCTATTCCGAGAATTTCATTTAATTGACGATTATTGTCCAATCGTATGATTCCTGCAAGAAAACTTCGCTATTTAAGATTTGTTCTTCGTTTCAAATGGATTCATTCTCCGTTATACTAACATCTTGACATACATACTTCATTAACTTATAAACATGTTAAGTTATTACTTGTTCTTTGTGAGTTTGTAACTTATATAAAAGTATAAACTACTATGATACCATTTCTCATGACTTATCATGATCTTAATCTTTTAACCCTCATCCTCAGATCTTCTTATCATACCAATTTCATTAATGTAAACATGTTACAATTTCTTCTTAAGTTCATAGCTTAAATGATTACTTAATAGCTTATTAATGACTTATACTACCAAGTCCATTGATTAATCATTCTTATTATTCTTTAAGATACATGTTCTACCACTACCCACTTCTCTAACAACGGAAAGAGGAAAGAGAATAATGGTTTAAGATTGCTTACCCTTTGATGATCACTGCTAAACCTTAATCTTCTTGTTGCAGCTTTTGAATTAACAAAGGCTAACTTCTAGCTTTTCTAGCTTTTTCTCTCAAGCAAATAATGTGAAATTAATTTTTTATGAATAAATAATTTTTTCTAAATAATTTTTTTTATTATGTGTGAATTTGAGATAATGTTATAGTTGTGGGTAATATTTATAAATTTTACAAAGTATACAAGTTGTCATATTATATTCGATTGGCTCTGGGAATATTCGCTTTTAAATGTAAAATATTCAGACGACCAAGACAATCATGGTGGACCTATTAATGGAATTATTTTGATCGAGAAAACGATAAAAATATTTTATTGAAAATAACTCATGAAGTTTTACCGTTGATATCGTTGAACTACCTTGTAGTAAAAGTACAAAGAATACGCTGTTGTCAGACAAGAAAGACACGATATTGATTATTGATATTTATGTGAGAAGTCACTCGCTTTTGTTTAATTATCGCTACAATAGTCACGACACAAGATCTCACATTATTTGATTCAATTATTATTGATTTAGAAGTTTTGTTTTATTCACGTAATAAAATAGAAACATCTTTTTATATAAAATGTAATACTTTATTAAAGTTATTCTATAAATGTAATATATTATATTCTATTACGCATAGTATTTCGTATAGTAAAATCTTTTTTTATATAAAACAAAATACTTTATTAAAGTTATTCTATAAATAAAATATATTATATTTTATTATGCATAGTGTTTCAGATAAGGCCAACATAAGAGTTTGCAGATAAGTAAAAATCTTTTTATATAAATAGAATATATTATATTTTATTTAAAAGATTTTTCTTTAAATATGGACCGCCGATTAAAGTAAATCAACTGGACCGCTCATGGATTAGTTATTATGCATTCCATTTTCCTATAAATAAGCTCATTCCTTCATTATTTTCTTATTTAATTCACCGAACTTTAGAGAGAAACTATAGAGAGAGAGAGAGACTATAGAGAGATGTAGAAAAAGTTTTTCGCTACTTCACTACTCTTATATCAAGTATTATTTTACCAGTAGTGGATATTATTCTTTGTATTCAAGAAGTCGTAACTTTCGTTATTCCATTTCTTTATTGTGCTCATTGAATAACTCAGATACGCTGGCTACCCTATACTTGGTGACATTCTTTATTATTTTCGTCTTTATTATTCGTTTTAATATCCCGCTCGTAAGTTATATACGGATTCGGGTTCCATTTTTATTATTTCGCCTTTATTATTCTCGCTGTAATATCCGTCTCTGCGTATATACGCCGGACCGGGTTCCATCATTTATTATTCCGCATTTATTATTCTCGTTGAACATCCCGCTTATGTGAATTTCACCTAATTCCGGTTCCGTTATTATTATTCTCGTTGAATAACCGCCTATGCCAAGTACCGCATGCATGGTGATATCTTTTGTTATTCCATTCTCAGATTATACTCAATTGATTAAAATTTTGACTTTTATACTCCATGAAATTAGTAGAATATCCTCGATATTTCAAGGCTTCATCCAAAGATCTTTTCGTGGAAATATTCTTCCGAGCATTCTTGAATTTTACTCTACAAAGCAAAGATCATGTTGACAATTTGATGTTATGGTTCCTCGGACAAATTAATTCTTGAACTTGTTTAATTGAATTCTTATATCATTGTCATCATCCTCATGTTTATGTTATGTTGAAAGTCATCTCGTGGCCTCGTAGTGCATAGATGGACTTGGTATGATTATGACCAGGATTATTCTGTATGTAATCATGACCGTAATGTTACAAATGATGTGAAAATTAAAAGTCCTCATGGCCCGTAGTGCATTGATGGACGCTTTTGGTATGATTATGGCTATGGATTCTCTTCGCCAAGTGGAGCAAAGATGAATTGTTTTATGGCATGATCAGACTGGTTGATGAAAACACGATTATCTTTGGCCCGTAGTGCATGGATAATTCGTGGTCGTGATATTAAAGAATATCCTCGGCCTCAGTAGCTGCAGGATGATTTAATGATGTGGATTATTTATCGAAGTGAGTCTCGCCGATAATAAAGTGATGAAAACCTTTTTAATCATAAAAGATAGTAGATTTTATTTTCTACTGACTCTTTTTAATGGATTTTTTGTTTCACGCAGCTTAAACTTGATGTCTATTGTATTTTATCGGTTTAACATTGTTGGAGGCTAATGGTAATTTATTTCGCATTATCTTAGTTATAATATTTTTATCGGGCTAGTTGAGCTCACCATTTCTTTCACGTTATTCTCTTCAGAAATGAGAATATATTTGGACGAAGTCTGGGAACGGAGTGATGGTCCAGAGGATAAGATTAGTAGTCCTCACTATTTTGTGAAATAGTGTGATAATAATTGTAATGAGGACTCCTTTTGAGTTTGTATAATCTCTAGTAGAAAATAATTGTATTCAAACTCACAGTTTATGTTTTGTCGTATTGTACATGATAGTTGTATTATTAAGTTATACTTGAATTCTGTACCATGTATCTGGCGACCTAAGATGGGTGATGTATACCTAATTTTGGGGGCATCACAGTTGGTATCAAAGCTTAGGGATATGATCCCTGGCTAAGATGTGAGATAAGAACTAGGAGGGGAGAGACGGGGAATTCCTTCGCTAGTATGACCTACCTAAGTTTATTTGGTATTTAATTGGTCGGTCAAAGTATAGGGATAATATGTGATATGTTAATTAACCCTTGTTTTGTGGAAGTGTTTGAAAATGGCATCCGAGAATGTTGAGATTATCAATGGAGCACATGAGACCGCTGAGTCTCCATGGATCAATAATCGTGGATAATGTGCAACTAGAGGACAATACTCCTCATGAAAACAATAACACCGATGGAATGGTGAATGATGGGATGGTCGAGACTTTATTCAATTCATGCAACAACAAAGACGGCAATTTCATGTCCAAAATGCAGTAGAAATATCGATAACTCCTGACGGCCACCGCTAATTAGCGGTTTAAGGAGCAATTCATGCAACAACAAGCTAAGGCGCTCCTCATCCATAATGCAGTGAAAACAATGGTAACCCACGGTTGGTCACCGCTAATTAGCTTTAAGGAGCTGGGACCACCGGAGTTTTTGGGAAAGCCGTAACCACTTAAGCAAGAGACATGGATAAAGCAGATTAACAAGATATTTGATGTCTTGGAATGCTCAGAGGAGCAAAAGGTTCCATTCGCCACCTTTATGTTGTGTGAAGAAGGAGATCATTGGTGGGAATCAGAAACGCATTACCACTGGACGACTCAAGATGTCTTGGGAGAAGTTCCAAGAATTATTCAACGACAAGTACTTTCCTGAAAGTATTCATCACATGAAAGAGGTAGAATTCATCAAGTTGGAGCAAAACAATATGACCGTGTCGTAGTACGAGGCTAAGTTTCTGGAGTTATCCCGGTTTGCATCCCATTTTGGTCGATAATGAGGAGCGAATGACGCTAATGTTTTTGCGAGGTTCAAAACCCGATATACGCCAATACCTCATTTCTCACAAACTTTGTTTATATTCGGATGTTGTGAGCAGTGGCTCGCTTATGGAGCGCGATAATGAGTCAAGACAACCAAAAAAGGCAACGCACCAACAACTCGATAATAATCATACGGTGGCAATAGCGGTCATCGGAACAACGATAACCATCGTGGGGATATTATCATGCCAAGAATGGTAACCATTTTGGTGGTAATAATGGCCAAGATAATAAGAATGGACATTTTAAGAAGAGAAGGTTCAACAATGATGTGAAGACGCTTCAGCACCAAAGACCCGCTTCAAAGGAAGAAGAAGAACGCCCATCTATTCAGATGTTTCAAATGCGACAAGAGGGACACATCCATTCAAACCTGCACTCCAACAATCCAAAACGTATTTTAATTGCGAAGAGAAGATCACCTAGCTCGATTTTTGTCAGATGGTGAAGTCAAGTCCAACCGGGATAGTGATGCCAAAGGATGTTCCGCATAAGCCAAAAGCCTAGTTTAGTTTAAGAGAGAGTTTTTTTTTTCTCTCGTGACGAGGAACCGAATAAAATTATCACGGATAAGTTAATCATAAGCTCTCCACTTAAGTCTATACCGTGTTAGATACGGTTCTACTCACTCTTTTATTTCACCTAGTTGTGTTCAATGTTTGTACTTAACTCAGGAGAAGTTAAACTTTGATTTATCTATTGAAACTCCATTGGGAGAAACCTTCATTACCTCCAATCGTTTATAAATCTTGTTTGATTCAAATCGACACTTTCACGTTATCCGTCGATCTTATCTCTTTGAAAATACTTGCCTTTGATGTGGTTTTTTTTTTTAACGATTGGTTAACTACTCATCATGTTTTTTGTAAGGTTGTTAGCTTTCATATTCCTAACCAACCTATTATGCAAATTCAAAGTAACCAAACCACTAAAGTCAATCATTGTCATATCAAGCCATAAATAAAGAGCCCCGATCCTTTCGTTGTTGACTTTCTTGTGTGGAATGCACCGAAGCTAGACTTTCTGTAAGGCAATGTCGTGAATGACGATGGCAAGTTGATAGGTATCAATGTGACGTGTTATCCAAGTCTTGGATGAGAGTTACAGTTTTGAATGGTATTTCTATTGTTAATAAATTTTCGACGATTCTTGAAGACTTTTAGCCTACCCTAGAGCGTGAAATCGAATTTTGTATTAACCCTAGTACAAAACTCATTTCTAAAACCCTCAAATATTTTCTTCACCTAAAACGAACGTGTAATGTGCCAAAGACGTTGGCTCGAGCTGTTGAAGATTACGATCGTACCATTCAATATCATCGTGGGAAAAATGAACGTGGTAGCTGACGCGTTGAGTAGAAGATCATATGAGTTTACAAGTGCGATGTTGTTAACACAAAGACTCACTTCATATAACTTGCAAATGATGAAGATAGAGTTAAAGACTCTAGGGACCCACGTGAAGATAATAACGAATATACGAGTAAAATCGACTTTAATCGATAAAGTTAAAGACGCTCAAGCTACATACCCGAATCTGATGAATGTGAAGAAGAAGGTTCAGGAGGGCGTTATTCTAGAAGCAAGAGTTACTGAAGAGAGGAAATCTCAACCCTCGATTTAATTGTCCCATTTGAAATCCTCGATTGAGTAGGAACTGTGGCTTATAGACTCGTGTTACCGCCAATTGTGTCGCGTGCTCATAAAGTTTTTAACGTATCAATGTTATGTAAATATGTGGATGACCCGAACCATATTATTAATTTAGAATCGGGCCGAGATAGCGGATGATTTAACGTATGAGATCTCGTGTTAAAATCTTGGATAAGAAGAATCGTATCCAACACTCAAGGGTTATACCTCAAGAGTTAGAATCTGAAATGAAGTCAAGGTATCCTCACCGTTTTAAGATACCAGTGCACGCACGTAAATTTCGAGGGCAAAATTCCATAAGGAGGGAGATTGTGAAACCCTAGATTTTATGAATAAAAATTAATTTTCTCAAATAATTTTTTTATATTATGGTGTGAATTTGAGATAATGTTATAGTTGTGGGTAATATTTATAAATTTTGCAAAGTATGCAAGTTGTCATATTATATTCGATTGGTCGGGGAATATTTGTTTTAAACAGAAATATTAAATGACGATCAAGACAATCATTAGTGGACCCCACAACGGAATTATCATTCGGATTGAGAAAATGACAAAAATATTTTATTGAAAATAACGGCGGAAGTTTTACCGTTTATCTTGTTGAACTACTCATTAGTAAAAGTACAAAGATACGCGTTGTTGCACAAGTAGGACACCAGTATTGATTATTGATATTTATGTGAGAAGTTACTCGCTTTTGTTCAATTATTGCTACAATAGTCACTTGACAAGATCTCACATTATTTTATTCAATTATTGTTGATTTAGAAGTTTTGTTTTATTCACGTAATAAAATAGAAACATCTTTTTATATAAAAATGTAATACTTTATTAAAGTTATTCAATAAATAGAATATATTATATTCTATTATGCATAGTGTTTTTCATAATAAAATCTTTTTATATAAAAATGTAATACTTTATTAAAGTTATTCTATAAATAAAATATATTATATTTTATTATGCATAGTGTTTGCGTAGTGGTGCAGATAGTGTTTGTATAGTAAAAAATCTTTTTATATAAATAGAATATATTATATTTTATTTAAAAGATTTTTCTTTAAATATGGACCATCGATTAAAGTAAATCAATCTACGGACCGCTCATGTATTAGTTACTTATGCATTCCATTTTCCTATAAATAGAAGCTCATTCCTTCATTATTTTCTTACAAATTCAATCGAACTCTGTAGAGAGAAACTATAGAGAGAGAAGAAAAGTTTTTTCGCTACTTCACTACTCTTATATCAAGTATTATTTTACGTGTAAGGGATATTATTCTTTTGTATTCAAGAAGAGAACTTCGTTATTCCATTTCTTTATTGTTCTCGTTGGAATAACTTGCATACGCGTGCTACCCTATACTTGGTGACATTCTTTTATTATTCCGTCTTTATTATTACGCGGAATATCCTCGCATGCATGTTTATCTGTGGGACTCGGTTCCATTTTTTATTATTTCGCTTTTTATTACAGCCGCTTTAATATCTGCATCGTCTGTATCTGTGGGACTGGTTCCATCATTTATTATTCCGCATTTATTATTCTGTTGGAACATCGTGTCGGTGTGAATTTTACCTGACCTGGTTCCGTTATTATTATTCTGTTGAAATAACCGTCTACGCGAAGTACCGCATGCATGGTGATATCTTTTGTTATTCCATTCGGTATTATACTCAGTTGATTAAAATTTTGACTTCTATACTCCATGAAATTAGTAGAATATCCTTGAGATTTGCGCTTCATCCAGTATCTTTTTGTGAAAATATTCTTTTGAGCATTCTTGAATTTTACTCTACAAAGAAGTATCATGTTGACAATTTGGACGTTATTGGTTCCTGGACAAATTAATTCTTGAACTTGTTTAATTGAATTCTTATATCATTATCATCATCCTTATGTTTATGTTATGTTGAAAGTCATCTGTGGCCTGTAGTGCATAGATGGACTTGGTATGATTATGACTGAGGATTATTTAAGATAATCATGACCGTAATGTTACAAATGATGTGAAAATTAAAAGTCCTCATTGGCCGTAGTAGGCATTGATGAACAATTTTGGTATGATTTTGGCTATGGATTCTCTTCGGCAAATGAAGCAAAGATGAATTGTTTTATGGCATGATCAGGACCGTTGATGAAAACAAGATTATCTTTGGCCTGTAGTGCATGGATAATTCGTGGTCGTGATACTAAAGAATATCCTTGCTTTGTAGTGGCAGGATAATTTAATGATGTGGATTATTTATTGAGCTGAGTCTCAGTGATAACAGTGATGAAAAACCTTTTTAATCATAAAAGATAGTAGATTTTATTTTCTACTTGACTCTTTTAATGGATTGCTTATTTCGCTGCAGTTAAACTTGATGTCTATTGTATTTTATCAGTTTAACATTGTTGGAGGCTAATTATAATTTATTCTGCATTATCTTAGTCATAATATTTCTTACTGGGCTAGTTGAGCTCACCCTTTCTTTCACTGTTCTCTTCAGAAAATGAGAATATAGCTGGGACAAGTCGGGGAACAGAGTGATGGTCCAGAGGATAGCATTAGTAGTCCTCACTATTTTGTGAAATAGTGTGATAATAATTGTAATGAGGACTCCTTTTGAGTTTGTATAATCTCTAGTAGACAATAATTATATTCAAACTTACAGTTTATGTTTTGTCGTATTGTACACGACAGTTGTATTAGTATGTTGTATTTGAATTACATACCATGTATCTCAAGCGACCCAAGATGGGTGATGTATACCTAATTTTGGGGCGCCACAAATAAGTTCTCAACTTATAATGTATAAGGTGTTGGATGAATGAACAACTAACAAATAGTTATCCCTCCTTCTATTTATAGGAAATCCTAAATGAGGGCTTAATGGTCTAATAGCCATTCCACCTCCTTACTATTCCTATCTTAGCCATCAAGTTAACTTGGCCTCCACCTTTACTTAGTCCTTAAGTATACTTGCTTAGCACCTAACTTATCCTTTACTTGCACACCACATTATTTACTTGGTCATTACTTAACTTAGCCATTAAGCTTACTTGATTGCCACAACACTTAGCCATTAAGTTTCTTTATTTGCTCATCACTTTGGATCACCCATGGGTTGCCCCATGGATCCTCTTAACCCATTGGATTAATAGTTTGGGCTTAAGGTTTAATTAGTTAGCTTATTCATTTGGGCTTGCAATAATTTGTTCTGGGCTTTACATGAACAAACATTTGGCTTGTACCTTAATTCTTAGGGTTCTTTACATAAGTATACAACAAATAGAAAGTAATTACAAGAAAAGTGCATCAACTAAATAATTACAAAAAGAGTGTAATTAGGACCCATATTAAAAAAAAAATAGTACAATTCACATTAATAAGGAAACCTAAAATCAAGGACAAATAATTGCCATAATTAATAATTCAAATTCAAATATTTGGATCTAACAACAAAAACAAATTCAAAATAATAATTCAAATTCAAATCTTCATCTCAGACACTTTGAAATAATAGTCCACCGCTACACCGCCGCTACACCTCACATACTTACTTCATTGCACAATCAATCTCCGTTGTCCAAAACGCCAATGAGAATAAGAAGAAGATTCGCCCTACAAAAAATTTAAAAATAAATATATGTAACTTTTAATGTTCTGAAATTTTTTTTATAACTGTTTTGTTACTCATAAATAATAAAATGGTTACCTTTGTATGAATGGTTGGCTACCAACTGCATCACATTCAAAAGAAATTGGTAACTTAATAAAATTGAATTGGTTACCTTGGTCTGAAGGTTTGGCTACCAACTGCACTATGAAAAAACTGTAGGTGTGGATGTGAATTAGTTAATTTGGTATGGAGGTTTTGTTACCTTGGTACGAAGGTTTGTTTACCTTGATCTGAATATTTGGTAACCAACTATACTAAGAAAAAATTTAAAGTGTGGATGTTGATTGGTTACTTTAATATGACAGTTTGGTTACCTTGGTATTAAGGTTTTGTTACCATTATCCAGTATTCATATCCACTGCCACCACCGCCTGAATCTTCATACCCACCTCCATTTTGACCCTTCATTTTGAGAAACTACTGGAGTATTCATACCCACCTCCAATAACACATGCACATTCAACGACCTCAGCCCCAACCCGTTCTAGTAAATGACAAACAAAACCATATTAGTTGTCTTTTAAAGAACTAAAAGCCAGTTGAAATTAGCACATATATAATTTGATGAGAACTGAAAACCACATAATAACCTTAAGTTGAGACTTTACCTAGAAGTCTTATGGCTACAGAGAGGGTCCCACTTGTCGCCACTAAATCATCGATAACCAACACACATTCCCCAGGATGAACAGCCTCAACATGCATCTTCAAACAATCAGTACCATATTTTGAATCGTTTCCATCCCACCCATCGCCACTTTCTTCAATATCTCTTCAATATATATATATATATATATATATATATATATAGAGAGAGAGAGAGAGAGAGAGAGAAAGAATACGATTGAATGAAGAAGAAGGGTGATGACTAACTGCAGTTGTTATAGATGAGGAGAGAGAAGAAGTCATGGGTATAACTAATTCCTAAATTAAGGAATTTGAATTGAATACTAATTCCCTAAATTAAGGAATCCTAATTGCACTATTATTGTAAATAAATATGGAAGTATATTAGTTGTGTAAAGATTTTATGAGTGCACTATTGTTGTAATTATTTTTAAAAATGTAATAGAATATGTAAATCATCCTAATTCTTATTGGTCTTTCATATTAAATCATATTGGACTTATACTTCCCACATAATCCATAAGTCCATTCACAAATGGCTTAAAGCCTTAGGACGTATTATATATGTATTAATATCGTATTCTAACTCGTATATTAATTCATAATATACGATATACCATTATTCATACATACTCGTATTCGTTACCTTGTACAATACCTATGTATTACACGATCATTACTTTAATTTATTATACGCGTTTAAATTTCTTCTCGGAAGTCACTTCCCCTAAACGTTAGGTTTTAAGTCCGCAGGCAAAAAATTGCGTTTGCCATAAATGAAATATTATTAGATATTCCATCTCACCTTGATATTCTATCGTTACATATTTCTGAAGATCAAAAATACTTCCCGAAATGAAATGCGTGAATAGTGTTTTTCGAAAAATTTCTTAGAAAGCTTTTATTTTCATCTTAAAAATTCAGACACTTTAATTCCATCACGTAGCCAAAATACTACACTGTTCCGATATGTCTAGGTCATAGAACGACCTTCAAATAACTTACTCCAATAAATAATAAATTAAATTCATTTAATCCATATAGTCAAATAAAAATTTAATTCTCCTAAAAATTCGAATTTCTGGGGCGTCACAGAATATGACAAAGTATAACTCATAATATACATGATACTATATTGATGTCAAGTCCAATGATCACTTGTACTACTATCACTATAAAAACTCTTATTAACAGTTAAGAAAAACTCCATTAGGTGTTTCTTAAACGAGTTACGTTCAGTGAACTTATTCTCCAATAAGCATTTACATGCTTTAGTGTCTCCACACAAATGTGATTATGAGATTAATCATCCTCTTCAATAGAGCATACATAATATTTACTAATATATCCGGAATTAATAACCCCACATTAGTGATCCAATGATTAAGAATATTTTAGTTTTAAATTATCTAGAATTTAGATCTCATTAGCATGATCATCATGATTATAAAAATATTGCTCGAAAGCTATGAGTTTATCACATTTATTTAATTCAAAATAATTAAACATAGATAAAAATGGCCTTTTACTAAATGAACATTTTTTATTAATAAATGAATAAAAATTACAAAAGAAACGCTTATCACATCTAACGTGATTGGCTTGAGGGCATACTACTTTCAAATTAAGTGTGACGCCCCCAAAATAGGTATACAACACCCATTCTGAGTTGTCAAAATACATGGTACAGAAACAACTACAACTTTATTAATACAACATAAAAACTGTGAGTTTAAATACAAATATTATCATCTAGACAATATCCATACTCAAATAAGTTCTCATTACAATTATTGATACACAATTTTATAGAATAGTGAGGACTACTAGAACCACTTCTAGAACCATTATTCCACACCCCGACTAGTACTCGCTACATTCTCGCCTCCTGAGAAGAAAAATGGAACAACAAGGAAAAGGGTGAGCTCAAATAGCCCAGTAAAGAATATTATGACTAAGATAACATAAAACAAATTATCGTTAGTCTTCAACAGGGAAAAATCTAATAGAATACAATAGACAACCAGTTTTAAATCAATATTCGCAGCGGAAATAATAATTCATTAGAAGAGTTAAGTAGAGAATGCAAACTACTATCTTCTATATATGAATTTAAAAGTTAAATCGTCGATATTTTATCCCGTAACATCAATCAATATATATTTGAATTAAATATTCATCTTTGCACTACATGTGCCAAAGATATTCACCGATTAGTCATGTTCATCTAAACACTGCTCATCTTTGCACTCTTCGCCAAAGATATTCATCGAAATCATTCATCTTTGCACTAAAAGCCAAAGATATTCGATTATATCATCATTTAGGGTGAGGATGATGAAAATATTTTAAAGAAAACGAATCCAGTGAAACAAAAGAATAAATATTAAGGATTCGGTATTTTACTATTCCATGTCCAAAAATACCTCATAAATAATCATAGTGGAGTAAAATTCAAGAATGATCAAAACATGGATACAATCAAAGCTAGTATCCAGAATAGATATTTTGGACAAAAAGAAGAAAATTTCATTTTTTGGTGAATAGTGTCGTATTCGTGAATAGTGCCGTATACGTGAATAGAGCCGTATACGTGAATAGTAACTCCAACACTAAAAGATAGAAATTCCACAAGAAAATCATCATGCTTCGTGAATAGTACTCAGGAATAGTAACTCGTGAATAGTAACTCATGAATAGTAACTCGTGAATAGTAACCCCGACATGAAAAAGTTCCAAATTTGATAAAAATTTCCAATCAATATTTTGACATAATGATATTGAAGAAATAATATCACTTACGAAGAAAATAACATCCCTTACGGCCCATTAGAATAAGACTTTCGGTTGGAATATTAGATATAGTCTTTCAAGGAACTTGACCAGATATAAGAACACTCAAAGTATAAAAATACTCACAAAATATGCCGATATTATAGAGAGAGAAAGAGAGAAATCAGTAGTTTCTGGTGTGATTTTCAATTCTAACCTAAGCACCCTAATTATAGGAAAATGCTTAGAACACCAAAGCAGAAAATTGAATATAATAATAATATATATAACCAAATTTCTTACGTCCACTCTTAGATCTGAAATAAGCCATTTACATCACATGCAAGACCCAATTATATGACCAAAAACGTTTTTGTAATTATAAATATTTAAAACTTCTAAATATTAATTATTTCAGAACTATGGAACTTCAATAATTCATAATAAATAGCTCTTTCATCAGAAAATTCGAATCTTGCGAGTTTTTATAGGAAATTCAATTCTCTACAACTTTGCAGAAGAAAGTTTTTCCAAATTCCAAACAGAAATTGACCGAAATCCATAAAGCAGACGATTTTTTGTGCTATAATCAAATTTCGGTCAAAAATGGGTCCACCAACATGTTTAACATGTTTTTAGTATTTATTGCAACAAAAATACTCCTCCTCCTCATTTACTCATATATCCACATTCATTGCAAAAAAATATCATCATTATTATATTATAATAATATAATAAAATATTATTTTATCAGAAAAGATAAAATATCAATTTTTTTTAACAATTGTCACTTTAAAAATTTTCTCCATCTATATCCACATAAAATCAATATTTTCCTCATCATATAAATCAATAATTAATTATTCACAAATAAAATTACAGAATCACAAGATCGCAACTGTAGCCGTTCTTGGGAAAGAGGGGCTTTCAATAAGAATTTCTCCTTCTTGGCGCAATTAATTAGGTGACCAAACCTCTCCTTAGAGATGTAACTTTCTAGACATTGCCAATAATATTTTCTAATAATATTATTCAGATAATATGAATTATTGCTTCGATAATGGAAAATAATTGTGTAGTGACAATTATTGAAACAACAAGAATATAAAATATCAACGCAAAGAATTATTGAATCAATAAAATAAATCTTCGAAAAGTAATTATCGTAATAATTATTGAGTAAAGTGCCTCTTACGTAAGAATCAATAATTGGTGCAATACTGGTATCTTCTTTGTGTAACAACGCCAGACATCGTATTTTAACCACCGGGTATTCCAACAAGATAATCTCAGTAACAATCTGCGTCGTTATTTATAAACAACTTATACTTGTCGTTTTCTTCATCCAATCGCTCAAGTTATGGGCCCACAAAAGATCAAGGCAGGTAAATGCGCATTTAATATTCCGAAAGCAAAGAATATTCCACGACCAAATGAATATTCCCAACAACAATGAATATTTTATAACCACCGCTTATTTGTAAAATATTCGCAAGATTTTACCCATAACTAACCACATTAATCAATCCAACCCTTACTATTTCAAAATAATAAATAGAGGAAATTAAATTTCATTTATATTAAGTTGGGGTCTTACATTAGCCCCCTAAAAATAGTTTATTTTTGACAAATTTCAGTCGAAAATAGTTTTGATTCCGTCAATAATGTACTGTATGCTGGCGGGAACAACTCACGCCATGGGTTATTATTCATTTTGACAAAATTCATTCGACTTTAACTTTTGTTCGACAAAATATGACCGAGAGAATATTCCATTGAAAATATATTATTATCGACGAAATATATTTCGTCGAAAATAAATTAGGCATTTTCCTTGTAAATACATTGAAATCATTTTTTGAATGTGAATTCACTTTGTTATTATTTGTTTTAGTTTTAAAATTATATTTACTATTATTATCGAGCAAAAAGTTATTTCAAAAAAGTATTTTGCGAATTATACTTTATCTACCTAAATAGTAAAGTTTGTCACTTGTTGAGCTTTATCGCTCAACCCTTACATAAATTTTTACAGGTTACATCTTTGATAGCTGAACACTTTGGATAGGTGGAGTTTAATTTAAGATGTTTATTTCTTTTTGTCGTTGAATTTTTGATAAAACTTTTAGTTTCGAGGAGTTGCGTCTCCATTTTATGAATTTGGTATTTAGTTATTTTTCATTTGAATTTGTTTTGAAAGATTGTTATTTTTTGGGTTTTAATTTAAGATTACTGTTGAGTTGTTATTATAAGAATATAATTCTCCCCTTGCTTTTATCGATTTATAAAGGTCCATAATATACATGAATTACCAACGGTACAATAGTGATATTAGGCTAATAATCAGGAAACTAATTAGGCTAATAATCAGGAAACTAATAATACCAAATAACTATTTTCTAAATATATACATATTCTATCACACCCCACAATTGAAGCGGAAGGTTGTCGTACACTGAGACTGTCCCTGAAATCTTGAAATAACACCAAAGGAAGACCTTTTGTGAAAATATCGGCAGTCTGATAACGCGAGGGGACATATAGAACGCATATGTGACGCCCCCAAAATTAGGTATACATCACCCATCTTGAGTCGCCAGATACATGATACAGAATTCAAATACAACTTAATAATACAACTGTCGTGTACAATACGACAAAACATAAACTGTGAGTTTGAATACAAATATTGTCTACTAGAGATTATACAAACTCAAAAGGAGTCCTCATTACAATTATTATCACACTATTTCACAGAATAGTGAGGACTACTAATGCACCATCTAGGACCATCACTCCATTCCCCGACTAGTCCCAGCTACGTTCTCATTTCTTCAAGAGAAACGGTGAAAGAAAAGGGTGAGCTCAACTAGCCGAAGAAGAAATATTATGACTAAGATAATGCAGAATAATTTATCGTTAGCCTTCAACAGTGTTAAACTGATAAAATATAATAACTATCAAGTTTAACTGCAGTGGAACAAGCAATCCATTAGAAGAGTCAAGTAGGGAATAAAATCTACTATCTTTTATGATTAAAAAGGTTTTTCATCACTTTTATCTCTGAGACTCGGCTCAATAAATAATCCACATCATTAAATCATCCCTGCACTACAGGCCAAGGATATTATTTAGTATCACGACCACGAATTATCCATGCACTACGGGCCAAAGATAATCGTGTTTTCATCAACGGTCCTGATCATGCCATAAAACAATTCATCTTTGCACCCTTGGTCAAGAGAATCCATAGCCATAATCATACCAAAAAGCGTCCATCAATGCACTATGAGCCAATGAGGACTTTTTAATTTTACATCATTTATAACATTACTACCATGATTATCTTAGAATAATCCTCGGTCATAATCATACCAAGTCCATCTATGCACTACAGGCCACAGATGACTTTCAAAAAATATAAACATGAGGATGATGACAATGATATAAGAATTCAATTAAACAAGTTCAAGAATTAATTTGTCCAGGAACCAATAACGTCCAAATTGTCAACATGATACTACTTTGTAGAGTAAAATTCAAGAATGCTCAGAAGAATATTTCCATGAAAAGATACTGGATGAAGCGCAAATATCAAGGATATTCCACTAATTTCATGGAGTATAGAAGTCAAAATTTTAATCAACTGAGTATAATACCGAATGGAATAACAAAAGAAATCACCATGCATGCGGTACTTCGCATAGACAGGTTATTCCAACAAAATAATAATAACAGAACCAGGTCCGGTGAAATTCACACCGACAGGATGTTCCAATAGAATAATAAATGCGGAATAATAAATGATGGAACCAGTCAGTACAGATAAGATGATGTGATATTCCTACGATAATAATAAAGGCGGAATAATAAAAATAGAACCATGTCCGGTATGGGTATAAGATTACAGATAGGTATATCCACAAGAGCAGAATAATATGAAGAATGTCACCAAGTATAGGGTAGTCACAGATACAAAAGTTATTCCAACAGAACAATAAAGAAATGGAATAACAGAAGTTCTCTTCTTGAATAAAAAAGAATAATATCCCTTACCGTAAAATAATACTTGATATAAGAGTAGTGAAATAGCAGAAAACTTTTCTTCTATCTCTCTATACTTGATATAAGAGTAGTGAATTCATAAGAAAATAATGAAGGAATGAGCTTCTATTTATAGAAAAATGGAATGCATAGTAACTAATCCATGAACGGTCCAGATTGATTTACTTTAATCTGACGGTCCATATTTAAAGAAAAATCTTTTAAATAAAATATAATATATTCTATTTATATAAAAAGATTTTTACTATGCAAACACTATGCGGGCACTATGAAAACACTATGCATAATAAAATATAATATATTCTATTTATAGAATAACTTTAATAAAGTATTCTGTTTTATATAACAAGATTTTACTATGCAAAATACTATGCATAATAGAATATAATATATTCTATTTATAGAATAACTTTAATAAAGTATTCATTTTATATAAAAAGATGTTTCTATTTTATTACGTTAATAATACGAATAAAACAAAACTTCTAAATCAACAATAATTGAATCAAATAATGTGAGATACTATGCAGCAACTATTGTAGCAATAATTAAACAAAACTGAGTGACTTCTCAATAATCAATACCGTGTGCTACTATGCAACAACGCGTATCACTGTACTTTTACTACCGAGTAGTTCAACAGTATCAACGGTAAAACTTCCGCCGTTATTTTTAATAAAATATTTTTGTCATTTTCTCAATCCGACAATAATTCCGTTGTGGGGTCCAACAATGATTGTGCCGTCGTACGAATATTTTCTGTTTAAAACGAATATTCCCCGACCAATCGAATATAATATGACAACTTGCATACTTTGTAAAATTTATAAGTATTACCCACAACTATAACATTATCTCAAATTCACACCATAATATAAAAAAAATTATTTCGAGAAAATTAATTCTTTATTCATAAAATCTGGGGTTTCACAATCTCCCCTCCTTATGAAATTTCGCCCTTGAAATTTACGTGACGTACTGGTATGCTTAGAAACGGTGAGGATACCTTGACTTCATTTCAGATTCTAACTCTTGAGGTATAACCCTTGAGTGTTGGATACGATTCTTCTTATCCAAGATTTTAACACGAGATCTCATACGTTAAATCATCCGCTATCTCGTCCGATTCTAAATTAATAATGTGGTTCGGGTCATCCACATATTTACGTAACATTGATACGTTAAAAACGTTATGAACACGCGACATACTTGGCGGTAAAACGAGTCTATAAGCCACAGTTCCTACTCAATCGAGGATTTCAAATGGGCCAATTAAATCGAGGGTTGAGATTTCCTCTCTCAAAGAACTCTTGCTTCTAGAATAACGCCTTGAACCTTCTTCTTCACATTCATCGATTGGGTATGTAAGCTTGAACGTCTTTAACTTTATCGATTAAAGTCGATTTTACTCAGATATTCGTTATCTTCACGCTGGGGTCCCTAGAGTCTTTAACTCTATCTTCATCATTTGCAAGTTATACTGAAATGAGTCTTTGTGTTAACAACATCGCACTTGTAAATTCATACCATCTTCTACTCAACACGCCACCTACCACGCTCATTTCTTCTTCCACGATGATATTGAATAAGACGATCGTAATCTTCAACAAATCGAGTCAACGTCTTTTGGCGTATGTTACGTTCATTTTAGTTGAAGAAATATTTTGAGGGTTTAAGAAATGGGTTTTGTCTTTGGTGTTAATATAAAATTCGATTTTACGCCACGGGGTAGGCTAAGAAGTCTTCGTGAATACATCAAGAGATTTATTAATGATGGAAATATCATTCAAAATCATTATTCTCATCCAAGACTTTGATAAGACGTCACATTGATACCAAACTGTGACTTCTATCCTTTAACCTAGATAGCACCTCACAATGATACCTATCAACTTGTCATCGCGTCATTCACGACGTCGCCACTGTAAAGTCCGGCTTTTGCATTCCACACAAAGGAAGTCATCAACAAAAGGATCGGGCTCTTTATTTATGGCTTGATATGACAATGATTGAATTTAGTGGTTTGGTTGCTTGAATTCGCATAATAGGTTGGTTAGGAATATGAAAGCTAACAACCTTACGAAAAACATGATGAGTAGTTAACCAATCGTGTCAAAAAAAAACCACATCAAAGGCAAGTATTTTCAAAGAGATAAGATCGATAAGTAACGTGAAAGTATCGATTTGAATCAAACAAGATTTATAAACAGTGGAGGTAACGAAGGTTTCTCCCAATGGAGTTTCAATAGATACATCAAAGTTTAACTTCTCCGGAGTTAAGTACAAACATTGAACACAACTAGGTGAAATAAAAGAGTGAGTAGAACCGGTGTCTAACACGGTATAGACTTCGTAGGAGCTTATGATTAACTTACCCGTGATAATTTTATTCAGGTTCCTCGTCACGAGAAAAAAAACGCTCTCTCTTAAACTACCGGCTTTGGCTTGTCTCAGACATCCTTTGGCATCACTATTCCAGTTGGACTTGACTTCACCATACGACAAAATTGAGCTAGGTGACCTTCTCTTCCGTAATTAAAACACGCTTTGGATTGTTGCGTACAGTTTGGACGGATGTGTCCCTCTTGTCCACATTTAACACATACGACCGATGGGCGTTCTTCTTCCTTTGAAACGGGTGCTGGTGCCGATGTCTTCACGTCATTGTTGAACTTTCTCTTCTTAAAATGTCCATTCTTATTATCTTAGCCATGATTACCACCGAAATGGTTACCATTCTTGGCATGATAATATCCCCCACGATGGTTATCGTTGTTCCGATGACCGTTGCCACCGGTATGATTATTATCGTGTTGTTGGTTGTTGCCTTTTGGTTGTGCTGACTCATTATCGCGCTCCAATAACTGAGCCCTATTCACAACATTTGAATATAAACAAAGTTTGTGAGAAATGAGGTATTGACGTATATCGGGTTTCAAACCTCGCAAAAATATTCGCGTCATTCGCTCCTCATTATCGACCAAATAGGATGCAAACCGGGATAACTCCGCAAACTTAGCCTCGTACTGCGACACGATCATATTGTTTTGCTCCAGCTTGATGAATTCTACCTCCTTCATGTGACGAATACTTTCAGGAAAGTACTTGTCGTTGAATAATTCTTGGAACTTCTCCCAAGACATCTTGAAGAGGCCGTCGGGTAATGCTTTTCTGATTCCCACCAATGATCTCTTTCTTCACGCAACATAAAGGTGGCGAATGGAACCTTTTGCTCCTCTGAGCATTCCAAGACATCAAATATCTTGGTAATCTACTTTATCCATGTCTCCACCTTAAGTGGTTCTGGCTTTCCCAAAAACTCCGGTGGTCCCAGCTCAAATCGGCGCTTAGCGGTGACCAACCGTGGGTTACCATTGTTTCACACGCATTATGGATGGGGAGGCAGTCACTTTGTTGTTTCATGAGTTGCATAAAGCTTCTGACCATCCCATCATTCACCATTTCATCGGTGTTATTGTTTTCATGAGGAGTATTGTTCTCTGGTTGCACATTATCCTGATTATTGATCTGTGGAGACTCAACGGTCTCCTGTGCTCCATTGATAATCTCAACATTCTCGGATGCCATTTTCAAACACTGCCACAAAACAAGGGTTAATTAACATATCACATATTATCCCTATACTTTGACCGACCAATTAAATACCAAATAAACTTAGGTAGGTCATACTAGCGAAGGAATTCCCCGTCTCTCCCCTCCTAGTTCTTGTCTCACATCTCAGCCAGGGATCATATCCCTAAGCTCTGATACCAACTGTGACGCCCCCAAAATTAGGTATACATCACCCATCTTGAGTCGCCAGATACATGGTACAGAATTCAAATACAACTTAATAATACAACCGTCAGGTACAATACGACAAAACATAAAGCGTGAGTTTGAATACAAATATTGTCTACTAGAGATTATACAAACTCAAAAGGAGTCCTCATTACAATTATTATCACACTATTTAATGTAATAGTGAGGACTACTAATGCACCATCTAGGACCATCACTCCATTCCCGACTAGTCCCAAATTTACGTTCTCATTTCACGAAGAAAACGGTGAAAGAAAGGTGAGCTCAACTAGCCCAAAGAAGAAATATTATGACTAAGATAATGCGTAATAATTTATCGTTAGCCTTCAACGGTGTTAAACCGATAAAATATAATAACTATCAAGTTTAACTACAAATGAACAAGCAATCCATTAGAAGAGTCAAGTAGGGAATAAAATCTACTATCTTTTATGATTAAAAGGTTTTCATCACTTTTATCACGAGACTCGGCTCAATAAATAATCCACATCATTAAATCATCCCCGCACTACGTGCCAAGGATATTATTTAGTATCACGACCATTTAATTATCCATGCATTACGGGCCAAAGATAATCGTGTTTTCATCAACATCCCCGATCATGCCATAAAACAATTCATCTTTGCACCCTTGGCCGAAGAGAATCCATAGCCATAATCATACCAAAAACTGTCCATCAATGCACTACGGGCCAATGAGAACTTTTAATTTTCACATCATTTATAACATTACGGTCATGATTATACCGAATAATCCCTGGTCATAATCATACCAAGTCCATCTATGCACTACCAGGCCACAGATGACTTTCAATAAATATAAACATGAGGATGATGACAATGATATAAGAATTCAATTAAACAAGTTCAAGAATTAATTTGTCCAGGAACCAATAACGTCCAAATTGTCAACATGATACTGCTTTGTAGAGTAAAATTCAAGAATGCTCAGAAGAATATTTCCATGAAAAGATACTGGATGAAGCGCAAATATCAAGGATATTCCACTAATTTCATGGAGTATAGAAGTCAAAATTTTAATCAACCGAGTATAATACCGAATGGAATAACAAAAGAAATCACCATGCATGCAGTGCTTGCGATAGAAAGTTATTCAACAAAATAATAATAACGGAACCAAGTCGGTGAAATTCACAATCGATAGGATGTTCAAATGAGAATAATAAATGCGGAATAATAAATGATGGAACCAGTGCAGCGATATAGCATGTATAGGATATTCGACGAGAATAATAAAGACGGAATAATAAAAAAATGGAACCAGTCCAAGGTGAATAGACGGACATGATATTCGACAAGAGCGTAATAATAGAAGAATGTCACCAAGTATAGGGTAGCTCGGCGATACACAAGTTATTCCAAATGAACAATAAAGAAATGGAATAACAGAAGTTCTCTTCTTGAATACAAAAGAATAATATTCCTTACCGTAAAATAATACTTGATATAAGAGTAGTGAAGTAGCAGAAAACTTTTCTTCTATCTCTCTATAGTCTCTCTCTATAGAGTTCAGTGAATTCGTAAGAAAATAATGAAGGAATGAGCTTCTATTTATAGGAAAATGGAATGCATAGTAACTAATCCATGAACGGTCCAGATTGATTTACTTTAATCTGACGGTCCATATATAAAGAAAAATCTTTTAAATAAAATATAATATATTCTATTTATATAAAAAGATTTTACTATGCAAACAATATACGACCTTATGCATAATAAAATATAATATATTCTATTTATAGAATAACTTTAATAAAGTATTACATTTTTATATAAAAAGATTTTTACTATGCAAAAACACTATGCATATAGAATAATATAATATATTCTATTTATAGAATAACTTTAATAAAGTATTCATTTTATATAAAAGATGTTTCTATTTTATTACGTTAACAATACTTAATAAAACAAAACTTCTAAATCAACAATAATTGAATCAAATAATGTGAGATACTATGCAACAACTATTGTATTAGCAATAATTGAACAAAACGAGAGTGACTTCTCGATAATCAATCAATAGGTGTGCTACTACGCAACAACACGACATCGTACTTTTACTACCGAGTAGTTCAACAGTATCAACGGTAAAACTTTCGCCGTTATTTTCAATAAAATATTTTTGACATTTTCTCAATGCGACAATAATTCCGTTGTGGGGTCCACCAATGATTGTGCCGTCGTACGAATATTTTCTGTTTAAAACGAATATTCCCCGACCAATCGAATATTATATAACAACTTGCATACTTTGTAAAATTTATAAATATACCCACAACTATAACATTATCTCAAATTCACACCATAATATAAAAAATTATTTCGAGAAAATTAATTCTTTATTCATAAAATCTGGGGTTTCACAGCATACTTGTCCACGGGCAACCTTCTCGCGAACAAAGTGAATATCCATCTCGATGTGTTTAGTGCGTTGATGTTGAACTAGATTTCCCAAGAAGATATATCGCACCTCAGATTTTATGAATAAAGAATTAATTTTTCAAAATAATTTTTTTATATTATGGTGTGAATTTGAGATAATGTTATAGTTATATGGGTAATATTTATAAATTTTGCAAAGTATGCAAGTTGTCATATTATATTCGATTGGTCTGGGAATATTCGCTTTTAAACAGAAATATTCGTATTCGACGAATATTCACAATCAAGACAATCATCGGGTGGACCCCATTAACTTAATTATCATTTGATCGAGAAAACGACAAAAAATATTTTATTAAAAATAACTACTAAGTTTTACCGTTGATATCGCTGAACTACCCTAAGTAGTAAAAGTAAAGAATACGCTGTTGTCAGACAAGAGCACACCAGATTGATTATCGATATTTATGTGAGAAGTCACCGCTTTTGTTCAATTATCGCTACAATAATCACGATAAAGATCTCACATTATTTGATTCAATTATTGTTGATTTAGAAGTTTTGTTTTATTCACGTAATAAAATAAAAACATCTTTTTATATAAAATGTAATACTTTATTAAAGTTATTCTATAAATAATATATTATATTCTATTACGCATAAGTGTTTTCAGATAGTAAAATCTTTTTATATAAAATGTAATATTTTATTAAAGTTATTCTATAAATGTAATATATTATATTTTATTACGCATAGTGTTTTCATATAAAGGTTCAAGATAAGAGTTTCAGATATAGTAAAAATCTTTTTATATAAATGTAATATATTATATTTTATTTAAAAGATTTTTCTTTAAATATGGACCGCCGATTAAAGTAAATCAACTGGACCGCTCATGGATTAGTTACTACGCATTCCATTTTCCTATAAATAAGCTCATTCCTTCATTATTTTTTATTTAATTCACCGAACTCTGTAGAGAGAAACTATAGTAGAGAGACTATGTAGAGATAAGAAAAGTTTTTTCGCTACTTCACTACTCTTATATCAAGTATTATTTTACTAAGAAGGGATATTATTCTTTTCAGTATTCAAGAAGAGAACTTCGTTATTCCATTTCTTTATTGTTCTCGTTGAATAACTCAGATACGCTGGCTACCCTATACTTGGTGACATTCTTCTATTATTCTCGTTTTTATTATTCTCGTTTAATATCCTCGTCGTATGTGCTATATACCGATTCGGTTCCATTTTTTATTATTCCGCCTTTTATTATTCGCTTTAATATCCTCGTCTCAGGTATATACGCCGGACCGGGTTCCATCATTTATTATTCCAGATTTATTATTCTCGTTGAACATCCCGCTTGCGTGAATTTCACCCCGACCGGTTCCGTTATTATTATTCTCGTTGAATAACCGCGCTCATGCCAAGTACCGCACGCATGGTGATATCTTTTGTTATTCCATTCTAGATTATACTCATTGATTAAAATTTTGACTTCTATACTCCATGAAATTAGTGGAATATCCTCGATATTTCAAGGCTTCATCCAAAGATCTTTTCATGGAAATATTCTTCCGAGCATTCTTGAATTTTACTCTACAAAGCAAAGATCATGTCGATAATTGGACGTTATCGGGTTCCTCGGACAAATTAATTTTGAACTTGTTTAATGAATTTTTATATCATTGTCATCATCCTCATGTTTATGTTATGTTGAAAGTCATCTCGTGGGCCTCAGAAGGTATAGATGGACTTGGTATGATTACGACTGTGGATTATTCTAAGATAATAACGACCGTAATGTTACAAATGATGTGAAAATTAAAAGTCCCTCATCGCCCGTAAAGGCATCGATGGACGCTTTTGGTATGATTATGGCTATGGATTCTCTTTCGCCAAGGGAGCAAAGATGAATTGTTTTATGGCATGATCAGACTGTTGATGAAAACACGATTATCTTTCGCCCGTAAAGTATGGATAATTCGTGGTCGTGATACTAAAGAATATCCTCGGCCCAGAAAAAGCAGGATGATTTAATGATGTGGATTATTTATCGAGTCGAGTCTCGCCGATAAAAGTGATGAAAAACTTTTAAATCATAAAAGATAGTAGATTTTATTCTCTACTGACTCTTTTAATGGATCGCTTTGTTCACCGCAGCTTAAACTTGATGTCTATTATATTTTATCGCTTAACATTGTTGGAGGCTAATGATAATTTATTCTCGCATTATCTTAGTCATAATATTTTTATCGGGCTAGTTGAGCTCACCCTTTCTTTCACCGCTTTCTTCGTGAAATGAGAATATACCGGGATTTAGCTCTGGGAAACCGGAGTGATGGTCCAGAGGATAAGATTAGTAGTCCTCACTATTTTGTGAAATAAGTGTGATAATAATTGTAATGAGGACTCCTTTTGAGTTCAGATAATCTCTAAAGACAATAATTGTATTCAAACTCACAGCTTATGTTTTGTCAGATTGCATACCTACATATCAGATTAAGAAGTTGTATTTGAATTTGTATCACGTATCCATGCACCCAAGATGGGTGATGTATACCTAATTTTGGGGGGCCACAACTTGGTATCAAAGCTTAGGATACGATCCCCGCCAAGATGTGAGATAAGAACTCAGAGGGGGAGAGACGGGAATTCTTCGCTAAGATGACCTACCTAAGTTTATTTGGTATTTAATTGGTCTCACAAAGTATAGGATAATATGTGATATGTTAATTAACCCTTGTTTTGTGGGCAAAGTTGTTTGAAAATGGCATCCGAGAATGTTGAGATTATCAATGGAGCACATGTGAGACCGCTGAGTCTCCATGCATCAATAATCGTGATAATGTGCAAACTGCAGGACAATACTCCCTCATGAAAAAACAATAACACCGATGAAATGGTGAATGATGGATGGTCGAGACTTTATGCAATTCATGCAACAACAAAGCGTAAGCGCGCCCATGTCCAAAATGCAGTAGAAATATCGATAACTTTGACGGCCACCGCTAAGCGCTTTAAGGAGCAATTCATGCAACAACAAAGTAAGGCAGCCTCGTCCATAATGCAGTGGAAACAATGGTAACCCACTGCTGGTCACCGCTAAGTTAGCTTCAAGGAGCCGGGACCACCGGAGTTTTTGGGAAAGCCGTAACCACTTAAGGTGAGACATGGATAAAGCAGATTACCAAGATATTTGATGTCTGAATGCTCGAGGAGCAAAAGGTTCCATTCGCCACCTTTATGTCATAGGCAAGAAGGAGATCATCGGTGGGAATCAGAAACGCACTCAAACCGACGACTCAAGATGTCTTGGGAGAAGTTCCAAGAATTATTCAACGACAAAGTACTTTCCCGAAAGTATTCATCACACGAAGGAGGTAGAATTCATCAAGTCGAGCAAAACAATACGACCGTGTCGCAAAGACGAGGCTAAGTTCATGAGTTATCCCTGGCTTGCAGATCCCATTTGGTCGATAATGAGGAGCCGAATGACGCTAATGTTTTTTGCGAGGTTCAAACCCGATATACGCCAATACCTCATTTCTCACAAACTTTGTTTATATTCAGATGTGTGAATAGGCTCGCTTATCGAGCGCGATAATGAGTCAAGACAACCAAAAAGGCAACCACCAACAACACGATAATAATCATATTGGTGGCAACGGCCATCTAACAACGATAACTATCGTGGGGGATATTATCATGCCAAGAATGGTAACCATTTTGTGGTAATCATGGCCAAGATAATAAGAATGGACATTTTAAGAAGAGAAGGTTCAACAATGACGGAAGACGCTTCAACACCAAAGACCCGCTTCAAAGGAAGAAGAACGCCCATCTGGTCAGATGTTTCAAATGCGACAAGAGGGACACATCCGTTCAAACTGACGCAACAATCCAAAGCGTGTTTTAATCATGAAAGAGAATCACCTAGCTCGATTTTGTCGATGGTGAAGTCAAGTCCAACCGGATAGTGATGCCAAAGGATGTCCTGCATAAGCCAAAGCCTAGTAGTTTAGAGAGAGATTTTTTTTTTCTCGTGACGAGGAACCCCAATAAAATTATCACGTAAGTTAATCATAAGTTTCACTTAAGTCTATACCGTGTTAGATACCTGTTCTACTCACTCTTTTATTTCACCTAGTTGTGTTCAATGTTTGTACTTAACTCCTGAGAAGTTAAACTTTGATTTATCTATCAAACTCCATCGGGAGAAACCTTCGTTACCTCCATCGCTTATAAATCTTGTTTGATTCAAATCGACACTTTCACGCTATTCGTCGATCTTATCTCTTTGAAAATACTTGCCTTTGATGTGGTTTTTTTTTAAACGATCGTTAACTACTCATCATGTTTTTTCGTAAGGTTGTTAGCTTTCATATTCCTAACCAACCTATTATGCTAATTCAAGCAACCAAACCACTAAATTCAATCATCATCATATCGCCATAAAGAAAGAGCCCCGATCCTTTTGTTGATTGACGACTTCTCGTGTGAACGCACCAAGCCGCACTTTCAGAAGCGACGCCGTGAATGACGACGATGACAAGTCGATAGGTATCATTGTGAGGTGCTATCAGGTTAGGGATAAGTCACATTGGTATCAATGTGACGACTATCCAAGTCTCGATGAGAGTAATAGCTTTGAATGATATTTCTATCATTAATAAATCTCTCGACGATTCTCAAGACTTCTTAGCCTACCCCCAGAGCGTGAAATCGAATTTTGTATCGACACCAAGATAAAACCCATTTCTTAAACCTCAAAATATTTCTTCAACTAAAACGAACGTAATACGCGCCAAAGACGCTGACTCGAAAGTCAAGAAGATTACGATCGCATTATTCAATATCATCGTGGAAGAAATGAACGTGGTAGCCGACGACGGTCGAAAAGTAAGATCGATGCTATTATAAAGATGTTGTTAACACAAAGACTCATTTCAGATAACTTGCAAATGATGAAGATAGAGTTAAAGACTCTAGGACCCACGTGAAGATAACTAATATACGAAAGTAAAATCGATTTTAATCGATAAAGTTAAAGACGCCAAGCTACATACACACCGAATCTGATGAATGTGAAGAAGAAGGTTCAAGAGTATGCTATTCTGAAGCAAGAGTCATTACGAAGAGAGGAAATCTCAACCCTCGATTTAATCGCCCATTTGAAATCCTCGATCGAAAGTAGAACCGCGGCTTATAGACTCGCTTTTACCGCCAAGTATGTCAGGCTCATAACGCTTTTTTAACGATCAATGTTACGTAAATATGTGGATGACCAACCACATTATTAATTTAGAATCTGACGAGATAATGGATGATTTAACGATGAGATCTCGTGTTAAAATCTTCGATAATAAGAATCGATCCAACACTCAAGGGTTATACCTCAAGAGTTAGAATCAAATGAAGTCAAGGTATCCTCACCGTTTCTAAGATACCAGTAACGTGACGTAAATTTCGAGGGCTTAAATTCCATAAGGAGGGAGATTGTGAAACCCCAGATTTTATGAATAAAGAATTAATTTTCTCAAATAATTTTTTTTTTTTATATTATGGTGTGAATTTGAGATAATGTTATAACAGGGTAATATTTATAAATTTTGCAAAGTATGCAAGTTGTCATATTATATTCGATTGGCTCTGGGAATATTCGCTTTTAAACAGAAATATTCGACGACGACCAAGACAATCATCGGTGGACCCCATTAACTAATTATCATTTGATCGAGAAAACGACAAAAATATTTTATTGAAAATAACTACATGAAGTTTTACCGCGTTGATATCGCTGAACTACTCTCAGAGTAAAAGTACAAAGAATACGCGCGTTGTCAGACAAGAAAGACATACCAGATTGATTATCGATATTTATGTGAGAAGTCACCGCTTTTGTTCAATTATCGCTATACAATATACGACAAGATCTCACATTATTTGATTCAATTATTGTTGATTTAGAAGTTTTGTTTTATTCAGATTATTAACGTAATAAAATAGAAACATCTTTTATATATAAAATGTAATACTTTATTAAAGTTATTCTATAAATGTAATATATTATATTCTATTACGCATAGTGTTTTTGATAGTAAAATCTTTTTATATAAAAAATGTAATACTTTATTAAAGTTATTCTATAAATATAATATATTATATTTTATTACGCATAAGGTTTGATATAAGGTTCAAGATAAGTTTCAGATAAGTAAAAATCTTTTTATATAAATAGAATATATTATATTTTATTTAAAAGATTTTTCTTTTAAATATGGACCGCCGATTAAAGTAAATCAATCTGGACCGCTCATGGATTAGTTACTATGCATTCCATTTTCCTATATAAATAAGTTTCATTCCTTCATTATTTTCTTATTTAATTCACCTAACTCTATATAGAAACTATGTAGAGAGACTATGTAGAGAGATAAGAAAAGTTTTTTCGCTACTTCACTACTCTTATATCAAGTATTATTTTACTAGTAAAGGATATTATTCTTTTCAGTATTCAAGAAGAGAACTTCGTTATTCCATTTCTTTATTGTTTCGTTGAATAACTCAGATACGCTGGCTACCTATATACTGGTGACATTCTTCTATTATTCTGCTTTTATTATTCTATTTAATATCCCGTCTCTCGTATATACGCCCGATTCGGGTTCCATTTTTTTATTATTCCGCTTTTTATTATTCTCGCTTTAATATCCCGTCTCAGGCTATACGCCGATTCGGTTCCATCATTTATTATTCCGCATTTATTATTCTGTTTGAACATCCCTTCAAAGGTGAATTTCACCCGACCCGTTCCGTTATTATTATTCTCGTTGAATAACCGCTTATGCCAAGTACCGCACGCACGGTGATATCTTTTGTTATTCCATTCTAGATTATACTCACTGATTAAAATTTTGACTTCTATACTCCATGAAATTAGTGGAATATCCTCGATATATTCGCGCTTCATCCAAAGATTTTTCATGGAAATATTCTTCCGAGCATTCTTGAATTTTACTCTACAAAGCAAAGATCATGTCGATAATTGGACGTTATCGTTTCTCGGACAAATTAATTTTGAACTTGTTTTATTGAATTCTTATATCATTGTCATCATCCTCATGTTTATGTTATGTTGAAAGTCATCTCGTGGGCCTCGTAGTGCATAGATGGACTTGGTATGATTATGACTGTGGATTATTCTAAGATAATCACGACCGTAATGTTACAAATGATGTGAAAATTAAAAGTCCTCATCGTCCGTAAGGTATCATCGATGGACGCTTTTTGGTATGATTATGGCTATGGATTCTTCTTCGCCAAGTGGAGCAAAGATGAATTGTTTTATGGCATGATCAGACCGTTGATGAAAACACGATTATCTTCGCCCGTAGAAAGCATGGATAATTCGTGGTCGTGATACTAAAGAATATCCTCGGCCAGAAAAGCAGTGGATGATTTAATGATGTGGATTATTTATCGAAGTCGAGTCTCAAAGCCGATAAAAGTGATGAAAAACTTTTTAAATCATAAAAGATAGTAGAGATTTTATTTTCTACTGACTCTTTTAATGGATCGCTTGTTCACCGCAGCTTAAACTTGATGTCTATCATATTTTATCGCTTAATCATTGTTGGAGGCTAATGATAATTTATTCGCATTATCTTAGTCATAATATTTTTTATCGGGCTAGTTGAGCTCACCCTTTCTTTCACCGTTTCTCTTCGTGAAATGAGAATATACCGGGATTTAGCCTGGGAACTGGAGTGATGGTCCAGAGGATAAGATTAGTAGTCCTCACTATTTTGTGAAATAGTGTGATAATAATTGTAATGAGGACTCCTTTCGAGTTTGTATAATCTCTAAGAGATAATAATTGTATTCAAACTCACAGCTTATGTTTTGTCGATTATTTGAACCATGTATTTTGAGCTTGTTTGAGCCTATACAGAAGACACACATGAAGTAGGATGATGTATGTACTTTGTTTCTTTTAGTTCACCATGTAAAAGGCATTTTTAACATCCAATGATGAATGTGCCAAGCCTTAGAGAGCAAGACCGAAAGATTGTTTGAATAGTCGCTTAGGTTTAACTCTAGGAGCTAAAGTGTCGCCACAATCCATGCCAACATGTTGATCGCACCATCACCTACAAGTCGGGCTTTATGCCGCTCAAAAGAAGCTATCACAAATTTTTTTCTTTATGTACGAAAATCCACATAGACCGAATAACATTAACATCAGGTGGACGGGGCACTAAATCCCACGTCTTATTTTTAATGAGAGCAATATATTCATCTTCTATAGCCATTTTCCAATTCGGGTCGTGGAGTGCAGACACGGGGTTACGAGGGAGAGGAGACTTTGTAACATGAGCCTAATTAGTTTCCTGATTATTAGCCTAATATCACTATTGTACCGTTGGTAATTCATGTATATTATGGACCTTTGTAAATCAATGAAAGCAAGGGGAGAATTATATTCTTATAGTTATTATTTGAACTGTACGTTATTGATATTATTGCCTTACAAGACTTTTAAACTTGCAACGTGTAGTACTTCAAACCTGTAGCGAGTTCGAGGTGTTACACTTACCCATCCCTAATGGCATTTGGGAAGATCCGAGTAATGTAAATGTAATGCAATATGGTGCCAATACGTTATCAGAATTACCATGAAATGCAATAGGGTACGAATACAAGATATTTTATACTACAAATCCTCCTCCTCCGTACGTAAAATTCTTATATGTAACGGCTGGGAATGAATTAATTCCTGGGCCATTAGCAACATACGTAATTGGAGCCATGCAAAAACTTAGGTTTGCGATTGATCTATTCACTAGGCATAAAGTCCACAGTGATGAAGAAAGAGTACTCCACATATAATACAATCAACAGTGATGTTATTTATACTCCTAATTAAAACTGCTTCAAGTACAACACAAAGTTATTAAGATATAATAATCAGATTTTATCAAATATCACCCAAGGCATGCAAACTACTTAAGAGGTTGAAGTATTAGGGGAATCCCCTTGGAAGGCCTAAGGGACAGAATGATAGCAGGGGAATGGGAGTAGTTTGGTGAAAGAGATAAAGAAAACCTAGTAAGAATTAGGGTTAGGACAATCTTATACTCCGTGGCAGCCAAGTTTCTACCAACACACATTCTCCCTCCAAATCCAAAAGGCACATAACCCATCTTTTGGTTGCATCCTCCATGCAAGTCATACTCGAACCTCTCCGGTCTGAACTCGTTCACGGTGTCGCCCCAAAGGGCACGGTCATGGTTCATGGCTACAACATCGACCCACATGTTCGTTCCCTTGGGGATCACCACGTCGTTCACTCGAATGTCCTCCCTTGCTTGCCTTTGTACATTTGGTGCTGATGGATATAGTCGTAAAACTTCGTTCATTACCCATCCCATCTGCATTTAAATGAAAAATTATAAAGAAATGTTAAGATATTTTAAATTAATGCTAAAATATATATTCTGACTCGCATATGCTGAAGTAGGAAGAATAATGATATGTGATTATGAAATAAATAGGAGGGCTCTTTATTGTATCTGTCTAATCTAGTCGGCATAATTGATCAGCACATTGAGATGCTATACAAATCCTTTTTCTCATTTGTTTTTCATACGGTTATATTTGGAAGTTGACCGATCAGTCCGACTTGGACTTGTAGAATCCTGTTGAGATGGGAATCATAATTTGAATTTTGAAATTAAATTGACAAATTTTAGAATAAAAATTTATCCAATCTGCTTTTAAATATAGGTAATGAGATTATGACCATAAGAAAGTACTTTTAATTTACTACACCATCTAATTTTCAGAAGCTCAATTATCAGTTCTAAAATTGGTCAATTTTACTTAAAAAATCAAGTTATTTCAGTCTTTACCGATAATTAAAAATTAGTCGATTTAACCTCAAAAGTCAAGTTAAATCACTCTTCACTACTACCTACATGCTTTAACGGGTGTACTACACTCCATTCCAGAATTTTTCATCCTATGTAATCAAACCCTTCCATGAACCTGATGACATTTTTAGAGCAACATACAACATTTATTACACATATATACTATGTATTCACATTCTTTTTTAATATAAATCGTTTTTAGAAATATTTTTGATCTTTAATATAAGTCGTTTGAGAATTTCAAGTAAACATTAATCGTTTAGTTTTCAATATTACTCAAAAAGTATTAAATATAACTTTGGTTCTCCTCTATTCTCTCTGTCTAATAGATAATACTCTTTTTTTCAATAGAAAAGCAATATAGACAATTGATATTATATTTAATATTTTGCAATCATTTCTTTAATATTTGTGCACAACTCTAAAACGACTTTATATTAAGAAACTAAGATAATATAATGTATAGCATTCATTCTGTTAAAATGAGGGACAAATTAAGCTTTTCAAGGGCCTGCAGGGCCCCAAGCTACCCTAGTTTTTAGAAATTATTTTATCATTTTAAATTTTATATTTTTTCTCTAGATTCCTTTAGGGTAAAAATTTAAAACATATAGAACATTATATTAGAAAATATTTATTAATAAAATTACGTACTCATTACTTTAGAATGTTACATTATATCCGGGTCCTCCTAGAAAAAGTTGATATATATATATATACATCTCATTGAACTCACCTCTTATTTTACATATCATGCTCACTCCCTTTAGTATGTGGATCGGACAACGGTTCGGTCAAATCGTTATATCGAGGCAACCGTCTGTCTTGATTTTTTTTGACGAGACAACATATAGCGGTGACCCGACCGAATCGTCGTCCATTCATCACTAAAAGTAGTATGCAAGATATGTAAAATCAAAAGTATATCTTTGATCCTTTTCATTATATATATATCTAGCATTGAAAATTGTATTTCCTATGCTAGAAATATTATTTTCCTTAAAATATATACATGTAATGCAAATAAATGCATAAAACCTAAGAATATTATTGTTGTACTCCTCCCAATTTTACAGCTTTTCCTAATTTGAAAGTATTCACCTATTAAAGTTATTTTATTTTCAAATTACTCATCTTAATTACTTTATAATCATTTTTTTATTTTATTTAATTTCCTAACTATTTCATGGAACGATAAAATAGAGGATAAAGAGGGAAAAAAGAGTGCGATTGTGCTTTCAATGTCAAAATTAATAATGCTACTTTTTTTTAATGTATGTCATGTTATTTTCAATAAATTTTTTTGAAAGTTAAATGAGGATGGTATTGAAAAATAAGATAAAAATAGTATTAAAAAGCAAAAGAACAAATAAATTTGGACAAATCAAAAAAAATTAAGACAAATAAACTTGAACCGAAGGATAAATAAAAAATTAATTATCCGAGGACTATTCGGGTTTATGATATACTCCTCCGTCCAAGGATAAAAGTCGCAGTGGATTTTTTTACACGATATATTAAGAAAATAAATAAAATGACAATTGCCCATAATAATGTCATTAAATATGGAGAGAAATTAGAATAAGAAAAGTATGAGATATTTAATCTACGGGTATAATTGGAAAATATGTGTAAAAGTTTGGTTATTAAAGGAAAGTGGACATTTAACGTGAGGGTATCCAAAATAGTAATAAAGACTTTTTATCGCGGGAGGGAGGGAGTAGTAGTTAGAATGTGACACACGTAGTTAGTCAATTCAAACTTCTTAGTTTCCAATTATGCAGTTGTAATGTCTACATGGGACAATTATTAGTATATATGATTAAACAATATATTATATGGTAAGTAATTACCTTCTTTAGTCCAGCAAGCATGGTGGCATCCACAACTTCATCTCCTACCACTTCTTTGATCTCTCCTCTTAGCTGATTTTGCCACCCCGGATACATGGCCAATAGAAGCAACGTCCACGTCAGCGTCAGCGCAGTCGTCTCGTGCCCTCCGAAAAAGAATGTTTTGCACTCATCCACAAGCTCCCTTGTTGTTAGGGAATTCTCTAGGCGCCCATCTACACAATTATCCGCTAGCATTAGGCCGAGCAAGTTCTTCTCAGTATCGCCCTTGCCATTATTGTTTGCTTTCATTCGATCATTTATTATCGATAAAAGAGGACATCAATTTCGTTTCCGAGCCTTTTAGCTTCGAGGTATTGTTTAAGGCACATGAACTTGCTAAATGGTACCCCTACATAACGGTTGGAGTTAAATAGTGTGAGTTGCATGGCTTTTAGTTTCTCGAACACCTTTTTCCCATTTTCGTAGCCCATGCCGAAGCTTGTTTTTGCTATGATCTCTCCTGCCGTCGATATGATTTCTCTCTCCACGTCCATTTCTGTCTGGCCAGAGTTTATGTGGGAGGACCACCGGTCTAGCATATTACAAGTTGACTCCACCATTAAGCTTCCCATAGCCTATTAGTACACAACTACACATTAATGAATAATGTTATTAAAAGTAGTAGTAAAATTAATAATGGAAAATAAGGAGACCTTGAGATTGGCAGGAGAGAATGCAGGAGTAATAACGTGCCTATGACGAACCCAATCATCACCTTCAACCATAACAAGGCCTTTACCAAACATGGGTTTTCTATCGTTTCTGAAAACACTGGGCTTTCCCCAACTTTTTCCCAAAACACCGGAAGACATTCGCTTTAGAAACTCTGGATCCGCAATATACAGAAATGGCTCTGTACCCAGCCAGTAGATGAACACTTTCCCTGCAACCAAAACAACTAATTTATTAATATTCAAAATAATAAACTTTAGACGAGCACTATTTTTACAAGACAGAGGAGTACGTTGGTCTTATTTTCATGTTAACACCTAACTTAGTTTCTTACCGTGAGATTTTTGCCATTGAGCAAAGTAGGGGAAAACGATGGAATGAATATCATGGGTGATGATGCTTAATGACGACGACAAATCGCTCTTCATCTTCTCCGTCTTTGATCTCATCATCATATCACTAATATTTCCCAGAGGAAAACTTGGAGATGGACCGTTTAGTCCATTCTTCCTAAGCTTCCGGTAGGCGAGGTTAGGCAAAACACACCAAGTGTATACCAATCTAGCCAATATAAACAAAAGAAATACAACCATAGCTAAACCAACATCTTTCAAAAACCCAAGAAATTCCATCCCTAATTTCTCAGTTTTTTATACGTACACACTCTTTTAATTTCTCTCACCTATATATATATATATGTTTATATGCACCCATGCAGCTATATATATAGGTTAGGTCAATGTATATGTATAAATGGTTGTTGAAGTTTTAGAGAAAGAAAAGGGTATTTATAGAAGAAGAAGCGGATCGATAAATTAATTCAGTATGTCAAAATTTTGACTATAGGACTATCTACACAAGTCATATTAATTAAAGTATTTGAATTGATTTTTGATGGCTTTCTGTTCTAATTTGTATTCTATATATGTAAACTATATATTTATATATATCAGCTTTTTTTTCCAAGAAATTTAGAGGGAAAGCCCAAACGAGGCAAAATTTATAGCGGCGATTTTTTCCGTCGTTATAGCATAAAAACCGACTTTCTATTACATAGCGGCGGAAAAAATCGTCGTATAGTCGATTACTCTTAGTTCACTTCCTCCCGTTCAGGAGCGGACTATATAGGGTCCGGTTCTGTAAGAAACTCACTTACTTTGTTAAAATGCGGACTTTTTTTTTTTTGTTTTTTAAATAACTAAAAAAAAGTTTAATATTATGGGCTTAAATTTTTTCATAATCTGATGTTTTGAATGTGATTTGGATCGTATAACAAAACAAGTTTATACGATGCATGCGCATTTGTACCACCATTTTTGGTATAGGTATCCAAATCACCCCCAAAACATTGTATTATGAAAAAAATTCGATTCCATAAAATAATAAATATTTTTTTAGTTGTTTTAAAAAAATTAAAAAAAAAGGTCGCATTTTAACAAAAGTAAAAAGCCTCACTTGATCGATTACTGTATATATATATATATATATATATATATATATATATATATATATATATATATATATATATATATATATATAATTTGTTTAATTTACTAATCCCTTGTCTTCCTGCGGCGTTTTATTTTTTTATTTTTCTAACCCTTGTCTTCCTGCGGCTCAAAGTGAATACACACATTCTTCCCTTTCTGGTAGAATTTAGGCCGCATCCCACAATTTTCATAATTGACCAAATTTCGAATATTTTCTTTTCTGGATAAATTATTGCTACGTGCACCAAACTTTATTTTATAAAATTTGGAATCGTTAGTATTTTAAGAGTATGATCAATTATAATAATATCGTCATGAAGTAAAGTTTTAATGACTCATTTATTCAGAACATTAATTTTTTTAAAAGTTAACGCTTCCACACCTTTTTTATTAACGTTTTTAAAAATATATATAAAAATTAAAACATGTAATTGATATTTTATTTGATTAATTAAATTAGATATAAATCTTAATACTATTCTTTTAAAATTTATTGAAAAATAAGAAAAAAAAATCAATATATTTAATATAAAATTAATATGATAGACTAAGTCATTAATTAATAATCCTTGAAATATACAAACCACATATTAAAAAATCACTCTTAAAAAGATAGATAAAAAAGAAAAGAGGAAGTATATAGATTGTGCGTGTGTACTTTCAAAATGGAATATTTGTGTTTTTAGAGATTTCACTGTTTGTTAATAATTTTGATTGGACTTCTTGAGACGCAAATTTGAAAGCAGAAATTATGGAAAATAAGTTTTGGCTACCACGCAAACCCATGGAAAAGCAGGGAAGAATTGGTTCCAGGTAAGAACTTTCTTATGGATGAATATTGTACTTCCTAATTATATGTTTAAATGAAGCTAGGAAGTTTATTTACGGTGACACATTTTCTATTTAAGTTGATATTTATTTTCATGTTCCAACTTTAAAAATAAAATCTCTTATGTTTGCCATACATTTTGTATGAACAAATATATGAACCAAGCGAGAAAAAAGTAAATATTTGGATGCAATTATTATTACCTAAATTTCTAAGGATGAATGACCAATGTGTTTCAATGTTGATTTGAAACATCTTTAGATGAATTAGTAAATCCATAGAAGTCCCTTTTTGGATTGTCTAGCGGTAGAGATGTTGATCAAAAAGTCGATCTATTTGTTGAAAACATTCAATTATCTTTTCCTTATTTATAATCGAGCATCGGACTATGGTTTGATGAATCAAATAAAAACGATCATTTGAAGAAGAAAGTGTCGGCGTGAGATGTCGACTATATACCTTGCCACTTAATAACTAGATGTGTATAAATAATAAGTCTTGTATAAAGTTGTTCATTTTGTTTCTTTGAACATGTAATATACATGTTCTTTTAATTCTCTTCCTAATATTCACTTAACTAACAAATTATTAAATCTATTATTCAATCTAGCCGTGCATTGCACGAACTATCAACTAATTCTTATCAAAGACATCACCAAATTCTCTGAGAATTGAAGCTACTAACTGAATTGAAAGAAAAATCAAGAGAGCAAGCATTCAATCTATTTAAAATATCAAGCAAAAGGTAATTCTACTCCTCCTTGTTAAATTTATAGAATCCAAGTATTATGTTGTTGTTGCTATAAATTATAGATTGTGGGAGTATGAATTGATTGAGAATTATGAAGGATTCGAAGTAAAAGAACGGTGTATACTTGGGGATATTTGTTATGATTAAATTCATGAATATGATGAGTTTATTGAACATGCACTTAACATGTTTGATAAAAATTCTCAATGAGATTGTATTATTAGAATATGAGAATTAAATGGTTGTGGTTGGAATTAGGTTTGAAGAATACAAGGTTTGGTCACACTGTTAATTTAATTTTCATCTCTGAACGTCGAGACAAACAAATAGCACAGTACCTTCATGCAGGGGTAAAGCTAGAAAGTTATACTGTCTGACTTTGTTTTCATATCTCAATTTGGATTTGTTGGGTGAAATATTGTCAATGTTATATCTAATAACAGGGACCAAGCTCTTATATAAAAAATTATCATATACAAAATTTATACATTTTAAGTATTTTAGCTGAAGTGAAAAGTAATAGCTCTTATAATGATGATAAAGGTGGGTTATAGGGCAAATAATCACTTTTCATGAAGTATAGGCTATTGACATTGTAGGAATATGTAATATCTATATTACCACCAAGTCCTGTGGTGCCATAGTGATATTGAGAGGAATATCTGACTACTCAATAGTGTCTATAGAATGTTTAGTTTTAGATGAATTAGAGTAAGAATATCCCTGTCCGATGAATAATTTGCTAAGCTCATTGTGAGTCATCAGCAATGAAGACAATTGGTGTCAAGCTTATTCCAAACTCAATTGCTTAATGACCTAAGACTAAAAAGCTTGGTTTAAATTGATTAAGCTACTAAACAACTTATATGGATGTTCTGCATCTTTAGTAACGTAGCCTCTTTTAATAATCAATGAGGAGATATTGATCAACATATTTTCATCATCTGAAACATTGATGGGTATAAGATTAGCATGGTTGTGCGGAGCAATAAGGTTGGCAAGAATGGTATGATTACATAGCTCAAACCTATGGAAATCAGTCCACAAATTTAGGCGCACGCGTTATGTTTGTAAAAATGCCGAAACGAGCTAATTTTGCTAAAAACACATGATTTAATGGAACCGAGACCTTAGGCGAGTCTTATTATTTTAAATAAGACTTATTTGTAAAGAAAGTTGGGTTGGAGCGAGTCGAGGCAAGTTTTGGATGTCAAAGCGAAAAGTGGAAAACTAGTGTATTTCTTGACCTTGAGGCCAATTTTGGTCTAGTATATATAAGGTTTCCATAGACTCCAAAAGCGGACTAATTGAGACTTGAACAAAAGAGTTATAGCGGTTCAAAGTAGTCGCGTCGAATCTGTCCAAAATATGGAAAAGCAGATTGAGCAGGTCCCTTGCCACGAATTTTACGGAATTTTGTGTTAGAAATTTAAAATGGTCAAAGAACAAAAATTGTAGCCGGAAGTTAGCTTACGTGTGGGCCGCAAGAATCGCTAAAAATGTTTTGAAGCGAAAAAGGTTATGACTATTTTAGCGAGAGAGGTAAAAAGTGAAAATGAATTGAAGCTATTATGAGCGTCCACTTTTAAGCATAATGTTTGGTTTGCTATAGAACTTGGAATGGGGGTTTAATAATTTTTTTAAATAGTCTAATATGTTATGAAAAAAAATATTAAAAATGTATTCTGATTGGACTAGTTGGTTGCGAGTTATTTAGCCACAAAGTGGATGTCGAGGAGAGAAATTTCTTTGTCACGTGGCGGTGACAAATAGCGGCGACCATGAATTTATTCGGCGTCTGATGTCCCCATGCGCATTTGGGTGGTTTTGTGTGATTAACACGTGTCGAAGACACAGAGAGAGATGTATAGATATTATATAATGTTTATATATCATGAAAACTCATTCGAAACGTAAAGGGAGCGATAGAAATGTAATGTAAACATAAGTTTTCATAACTATGTGAGTGTAAGTCAGGAAGTAATATGTAAAATGGTTATGTAGTGAAATAAAATGCTCGAACCCATTTAAGATCATGGGAGTAGCGTAGCCGCAGCATACTGTATATTGAAATCGGCAGACCCCTCATGACTCTATAGAACCAACTCTGCAAGACTAAGCGCATGACTCATTTCTTTGGAAGGCTTAAATGGCGCCCGTCTTAGGGTGTGACAACCCGAAAATTTAGAAGATCTTGAATGATTAAATTAAAGGTTAAAGTTTAAAATCTAGAGTGAAAATAGATGATTTATTTTAAATTTTTAAGAAAAATCTAAGAAAATGGTATGTTGAAATAATTCAGCGATAAGGATTCTGAGAAAAGATGTAAGCCGATTAAGAATGATTGATTATTGTGATTTGGGGGACGAAAAAGAATGTGATAACCCAAATTTTGGGTAATAAATAAAATTCTTATTAGATAATATGTTGTATGATATTATATTGCATAAGTGAGTATGAACTATACAATATGTGATGTTTATCTTAATAAATATATTGGTATTATATATTTATTATATGTAAATAAATTGTAGTGGTAATTTATTCAAGAAAATGAGATGGGTATAATTAAAATAATTTATAATATTAAATTATTTTAATGTAGAATAATTAGTGATATTAAATATATACTTAATGTATGACCACCCTTTTATTAGGAGGGGCTATTGCTTATTTGGTATATGCTGTAAGCCCACTTTAAATCTAATCCTTGACTTGTTACTAAGCCTATCAGGCAGCCCATATGAGGTGTAGCAAAAAGGAACTGTTTAAGCGCAGCCTTGTCTTAGAAACATTCAGCAACCCACAGTGGTGAACTAAAGAGCTGAGGTTGTTTTGTTGTTAACAGTTGGTTAGTCTTGGTTGGTTTGTATAACAGACAAAGAACACGTTAGATAAACTTGTAGAAGATAAGGTGTAGCAGACAACCTAGGGTGGCTGGGTAGAAGTTAAAATGAACTAGACTAGTATTGATTGCTCCCAGCTTGGTAGGGAGGCTGGTAGGGGCCGGCTAGGGGCAAAGCTTGGCATGACCAGAGAAAGAAAAGTTCAGCTATTTAACTTCATGTCCCACCCTTAACTGACTTCCCAAGGCTTTAACACCGTAAGAAAGAAAAAGAGAGCCAATTGATAGTGAGGTAAGAAGAACTCGGCTAGAGCAGGAAAAAAGTGAACAGCAATCAAGTGCAACCTCTAAGCTACTAAGGTACTCTTTCCTATCCTCTTTCCAGTCCATTTTCGTGTCACTTGTGCTCTGTTATGGCCGAATGGCCTAGAATAGGCATAAGGGACAGTTGTGCTAGTGTTATGCTATGTGTACTGATATGATTTGGAACTGTAATGTAGCACATTATGTTTGTTATTATTTAAGCCATAAGGCTGGGATCACTAGGCTAAGAATATATGTATTGTATGGGTAGATGTGAACTACACCCCAACTGCTTGATAGAATGATTGTGAGAAACTGTCAGTGTCAACTGTCTTAAAAAGGGGAGTGCAGTCAAGTAAAAGCCTATACTCATATTGTTACATTATCATTCTATGAGTGTAAAAGATACTTAAAAGTCAGTTTTGTTTTAACATAAGATGATTATGACTTGCTATTCAAATGCCATGCTTAGAAGGCCTAAGTGAGATTACTGTGTTAATGTTCTGGCCATTGGAGGAATAATGATTAACATAGCTGTCGATTTCCAGCTGTTAGTATAGTATGACAGAGTATTAACCACAATATGGAACAACATCATTGAAATGCTAATTAAGTATGTGAAATCAAAAGCCTTACACAGTGATATCTAAGGTTAATGGTTAATTTCTGTTAGCATGATCTGTGTTACCATATGAACTGCTGTGGTGATAAGTGGACTGCTATGCTATAGTTATTAATAAGGACTGCTATATGCTAAATGACTAGACTAAGTGTGCAGTTTAGATTCATGACCAAAATACCAAGCTAATAATCAAGAAAAGTCAGCTATGCTTGTATATTATGTGGATTGGTATATTATGTATAACCTAGATGTATGCTATGCATGTTCAATACAGTATAAAAAGATAGTATAAGTTTGTATATTGCACCTTCATGCTATCCTTGTAAACATATGTGTAAACCATGGTTATTTTTGAAATAAAATGACCAAAAAGGGGACTGTTATATATATATATATATATATATATATAACTATATATATATATACCAGCATGCTGCTGGGAACACTATGCTGCTGCAGTCACTACATGGTTGAGATGTTGAACTATTTTGTGTTAAAACTATTTGGAATAAGTCTATATCCAGGGACATTTTTGCCAAGTATATTGAATATATAACATATATAGAAAGTAAAAATCCTTGCAAATTGAGCTTTTGAATACCTGAGGTTGTTATAGAAAAATGTAATTAAACCATGTCTATATATAGACTGTTTTGATGATGTAGTACTGAACCTTGCCTATTTTCTGCTATAGACTCAAAGACTGTTATATGGATGCTTGAGTTGCTATGTAAACTATTGTAGGATCTAACTGAGGGACATGCAATGTTGCTATTTTAACTGACTGTTAACATGATAGGTGTTGAGTTGTTATATTAAATTGACTGCTATGCTATGGCTATGCTAATATGGACTGAACTTAGGCACAAGGAGCTAGGTTGGGCTGTGGAGTAATAAGGAGGATAAAATTGGCTTTCTAACACAAGCAAATAGCTATGGCACTAGTAAATTGAGACTAGGTACACCACCTGCTCGACAAAAGTCCCAAGTGGACTGTTTTGACAAAGAACTGACCATTAGATCACCATTAAGCATGAGCTGGATTTAATTGTTACATGTGATGTTAAATGGAGTGTTGGAAAGATGTTAAGATAAAAAAACAAAACAAAAAGACTTGGAATAACAAGTAAGGGCTGCTGCTAAAGTGCAACAGTAGATGGCCTCAGGGGCCTACTAAAAATAAGAACTTGAGCAACCAGTAGTTACAACACTTTGAGCATGTCTAAAATCTATTGGTTCACACATAGGGGCAAGAACTGTTACTAAAGGTAGCAGTGTGTAGCAGCTATAACAGTTAGTAAGCTAAAAGTATAGGTTTTGTAAATAACATAGGACTTGGGACTGCTGCCTGATGGTCACAAAAACTAGCAGCAGCAGTTGACAAGGGATGGACTGCTAAAGCAGTTTGGCCAGCTTGTTTTTAACAAATTAATATGACTTTGCTAGCAAGGATGATTTAAGTTAGTAACCTGGTGTAATATAGACTTTCCATGGAAGTTTACCAGTATAAAAAATTATAGAAGAATGACAGAACTACTGCTCATTGGTGACAGCAGTTGCCAAGTTAGCAGCTGCAATAGTGATTTTGGTTTTGACTTAGGGGCAGTGAGGCCAAGCAAGGCCACACCCAGCTTAACTGAGCCTCACAAGGCCAAGCCAAGCTTGGCTGCTAGCATAGAAAAGCAACAAGAAGACTGTGGAATGTGAACTGAGCATGCTTTCTTTTATTTTCTGTTAGCTGCAGTTAGTAAGATAAAATTTTTAAGGGAAGCTATAAACTAAACAAGGCCAAAATGAAGGGGACTGCTGCCTATGAGCAGCAGCAGTTGATCAAGTGACTGCTAAAGCAGTCTACTAACCACTTTAGTAGAAATTGAAATCTTCAAAAGCTAATCAAATGATGTAGTTTGAGTAGGTGTTGTAAACATATATGTAGACTTTGTAGTATGCTTATAGGTTGAGAAGGAAAATATGATAAAGAGGAAGATATGTGACTGCTTAGAAGTGGCCTCAATTAACTGCTATTGCAGTGATAGGCTTACCAAATTCAGTTAAAGCTGAGAATAACTTAAACTACATTAAGCTCCTTATTGTCAAAACACAGGAAACTGTTATGGCGTTTTAAATTAGCTAATTGGCCTTGAAATTAAAATGTGAAGAATTAGGCATAGAATGATATTGGAAATTCCTTTAATAAGCTACAAAAGCATTTTTGTATGCTAGAACTAAAACACTCATGTGTTAAAATCCTAATAAGCTATATATATGTTGTGTGGCACCATTAAAGAGAGAAAAATGGTGAAGATAAGAACATGGATGAGATATTTGAAAAATGTGTTACATATAAGAAATCTTTCCATGACTACTAACATGTTTGATTAATGCAAATAATAACTGTAATATGATTCCTATTAATTGTTGTAAGCATGTCGAACCCCATCAAAGTGAAAAATGTCTATTGTGAAAATATGGATGAGATATTTGAAAAATGTATCAAAAAACAAGAATTTAATTATAAACATGATCCTTTGAAACTATGTGATATGTGAGCTTACAAACTATATAACTTAGCTATGTGATTAACATGCTTGTTAATATAAATAAGCGTGTAGGATTTTGTGAGAACACTTGATTAATTTGAAATCCTAACAATAGACTACAAACAAGGCAAGTTTCTAACTCTTACTCTTTATTGAGCAATTATTCACGATTGGACAAGTTCTTTAATTTCTAAAGGTATACATCCTTATTTATGAATAATATAAGGTTAAATAGCCTTTTATTCAATCGACTTCAAAAGAATAGAATATCAACTTTTACTATCTTGAATGAGTTTACATTGAAAGTATGTCGATACCATTACTTGGTTGAGACAATCGTTGAGATATATTGATATTATTCATGAAGTTATCGAGTTAATGCTTTCGACCCATTTTGTTGTATGGATTCTTATATAATGTTGTGAGCGAACAACCCTTTTATAGGGAATATTATGCAGGACATATGATTAGAAGGACATGTAAAGTGTCGTTAGGTATTATGTTGTGCACAATTTAGGGTCTTTAAGGCGGATCCCCTAAAATGCAGTCTAGGATATAAAAGCGACTTTTATAAAGCTGTATATATCCATGGATTGTAGTATTATTCTTGTCGATTCTAGTAAAGAGTTCCTTTGGTCATTTTGACCTTCTGACATCTTAAAGTCTAATTTTTAGGACTCGATACTTTTAAAGAATTATCTTGTTAGATTATTTATTATTGAATCCTCATTGATATAATATTTTTGTTCCATTATATTTAGGCTGCTTATTTCCTGCTTTGAGCAAGCTTATTTTCTCACTACTTGCGTTAAATATAATGTTTTCGATTAAGAATGAAGTTGTTGATCCATCTGGTAAAGACAAAGGAAAAGCAAAGTTGTGGAATAATCTTTTATTAAGCGCATGTGCTTATTTAAGTAGTAAATGTAATAAATCTTTATTAGTACCATGTTTTGTAATGATATTAGATTAAGTAAGTTATGTAAAGGTCTTATAGAACACAGGATTTAAGTTATATAATATAAGATAGATAGTTTTTTTTTTTAATATGAATGGGTATATTAGTATCGTGAGCACCAAACTCGAGTTAAAGATAACTTACGAATTTTAGAGGCGCATACAGAACCTATTCACATTTACTTAGGATCTAGGTCAAATTAAGATTCGGGTCATGGTGAGGCAAGCGGGTCGGATCGGGTGAGCAAGGTCAAAAATAATTATTTTCCTAAAATCAATTAAGATAATAAATAATTAAAGTAATATTAAAAGATTATTTTAATTAAGCGAGATTAAACAATTAAAGTAAATTTAATTGTAAATTAGTAAATTATAATATTAAGGATTTATTAAGGATTCTAGCTTTAATTAAACAATTAAAACCAAATAGAATTTTAATTGTGAATGAATAAACAATTAAGATGATGTTAAATAACATTTTAATTTTGGACAATTAAAGTAATATTAAAAGTTAATAATTATTTTAATTATGGAATAGTAATAATAAATAATTAAATATTTGGAAAATTATTTAATGGTTGTCGAGTGAGACATAAATGGCATAAAGGGATATATCTAATTATAACCCGAGGAAATAACGAATTAATTATGGTATTAAGAGTAATTAAGGAAAATTTCTTAAAGAATAATAAATGTAATAAGGATGTGATAAGTGTGAAAGCTTAAATGACCAACTAAGATAATCTAAGATTATCTTGTGAAATAAATCTGAAGACAAAGAGATAAAATAACAATTAAAAAGATGAATTGTTTTGTGGAGTCTAAAGTATCTAAGGTTAGTGAATTAGATCAATTAAGATGTATATTATGGGTTGATAGAGATTAAACATTATGATAACAATAGGTTATTCAAAAGGTAAGGCGTCGTAGTGGAAATAGTCGGCGACTCGGTGATATCGAGAAATAGTCAACGACTCAGGCAATTATTCGAACCTTACTCTTATTGAGCAAGTACCTAAACTTGTACTCTTATTGATCGTACTAGTAAATAATTGCTAGAATGATTCTTGTATTATAAATTCATGAAAATTATTATTCATATTCCAAAACTTGATTTAAATCACAATTATATTCTTGAAACATGTTGCAAATATTGGACTTATAAATTGTTCTTAAATGCATTGAGAAAGGTGTCTAAGCCATTTGTTGGCTAGGGCGATATCTATGATTTAAAAAGCTATCAAACCCGATTGCATTGGTGCAGACTTTTATAATAATATCTTTGAGATGAATAACCCTCTTAGAAGGGAAATTTATATTATCGAGAGGCAAGCGTGCATACAAATAACATGTTTAAATGTTATGCATAGCGTTAAGTACTATAAATTTGATCACATATTGTACTTGTTTATAATGAATTGTCAATTAAATCTTTTTAATAATTAGTAGGAGTTTTAGGTCCATAGTATTTACTCGATGTTTAATCTTTTAATTTTAAACCTTAAAGTATTGAAACCTTTGAATTACATTGAATATCCTTTAGTCTATTATGACTCTTATTTTCGATTCAAAGGTTGGATTTGGAACAATTAATAATTCTTGCTTTGACATTATCCTTTTAATTCTTGAACTATTATTCTTTGTTATACCCTTGAGATCATGAACTTATATACTTGTTTACCCTTAATGTTATATTACTTGTTGGGCAAATTTGTTTGCATTCTTGCTTTCTATAACATTTAGGTTAAAAAGCGAGCAAAGGCAATACCTTGGGGAAGGATAAGGGCAAGGCTATGAAGTAGCTTTAAAACTTTATACTAGAAGCGTTTTATTATTATGTTTATAATAAAACTTATTCGGTATTATGTATTAAGTGACAATTTAAGTTATGTATTAAGTTAGTAGCGATTGCGAAACCTTGGGACACAAATATTTATAATATTTCAATGTAAAATTTTATATTATTCCGTTGTTTGAGATTTTAGTTGTTAATCGAGTTAGATCGTGAAACACCAAATTCGAGATATTAATGTATGGATTTGGGGGCATCACAGGACCAGTTTGAGAAGCTCCGGGGCGGTATAAGCGAGTTCTTGAGAAATTTCTTTAAAGGCGATTAGAGATATTAGATTCCACCGTCCCTCATAGAGATTAATTTATCTCGGGATGAGGAACCGACTCTTTGAATTGGCGTCTCGAGATCCTCGGTAGCCTTATCGATTAGGTGTCAGTGTTGGGGTTCTTGAAGCGTACCTGACTATCTCTCACACGGAACAACTACAACAAAATAGCTTATTTGAGCTACTTTTTTGACGAAATAGTATGTCGAGGGTTAAGATATTTAGTCGAGGATACCTTAATCTCGATGGATAATTCAATCGAGGATTCGGTAGGGTTTAAACGCGTCGAAATTAAGTCAGATTGAGATTTCGATCGGGGATAAGTAATTACGGCGGTATATGGGAGGAATAGAATATTTAAATCGAGTTTAGTATATCCTCATTGAATAACGTTAAATCGAGTATTGGTTGGCATTAAGTGCATGGCGTGGCAACATATTGTTAATAGAAAATTTCATCGATTTTAGGATATCCTCATTGAATTCCTTAGATTGAGCTTATTGGTCGGTATTAAAGCTGCCGTATGCACATCTAAAAAATGTAAAAGGGCTTATTCTCGTGAATTAAAGTCGAAGTTACTATTAAAATCGAGGATAGGGATTTTTTTTAAATATATGCTCTGTTTTTGGCAACATCCAGGGTTTTAACCCATATTTTTATACCTGTAAACCTGTTTATATTTCTAACGATACAATCAACATAATAATAACCTTCGATCACATGCATATAAATCCGATATATATAACTTTTTACTCACGTGCATACAAGTCTAACAAAAACATTTTTCATACTATATATTAACTTCTGATATGTCACATTCTCCATAAGATATCTGAAAATACTCTTGAACTACGTCTGATACTCCATAATATATAAAAATGAATTATATATAAGATTTAAACTAAAAAATGTCAAATATAAACTAAACTAAGTCGAGCCGGTAGTATTCTGCTTGACGTGAGGATGATCGTTAGGCGGACGTCGTATATTTATTCTTTATGTCGTATGAAAATTGTCATCGACGTCGTCCTCTTCGTGATCGAGGAATGAGCACCTGTTGATCTGATTAAAATATAACTCATTAGTCCATATATATAATCTGATTAAAGATGCAAATAAATGAAAATTAAATAACATGCGAGAATACATAAATTTAAAATGAATAGTATACACGAGTAGTGAAATTTGACTCAATGATGGCCCAAAAGCATCAAAAAGTAAGGTAACCACCATCAAAACACCTCATCGGCGTGTCATGACGAAGCGCTCGGAGGGATATCATGTCTCTCTCGGTGGTGGCACCACTTGCGATGTCTAAGCAATTTGGTGGAGGCAAAACCGCAGTTTGGCGAGTCTTGATGGCCGGAATAAAGGATCCGTGCCATATCACTCCAACAACACTGCATTTATAACCCCACTGGAACATAACGTCGTCTAAGTCGGTGCCAGTATGTGATGGTCCCACAGGGGCTCTCGGGGCGTAATATTTGGCTAGTGCTGCAAAAATAAATATAATATCAATAATAATTAAAATCACTTTATTCATGAGCGAAATCTATACTAAAAATTATACCTCCGGGTAGTGTATAAAATTTGGTATCCTCGGTAACCCTTATTTTCGTCTGAAGCCAGTGGTGATCTTAGGAGGATCTTGAGGCCAGCGACCAAAAGAGCTTTTTCCTCGTCACGAGATAAACTAATCTCGGCGGAGGATAATAGAATCTAACGTCTCGGGATGCGCCCCTAGCGACTTCTGACTTACTTACTACTGGCGCGTGTCTAAGACTTCTTAAATCGGTCTTGTAATTTAATATATATACGTGTGAGTTAACTCGGTATCATCATATCAATTCGTAATATGATCTAAATTATAATCATTGTAGTAAATTTAATACGCGTATAGTTAATCTTTGCGGGAGACATCGTGAACCAGAAGTCGAATCCTTGACGTATGGACTCTATCCAAAACTTCATCGTAGTAGGAGGAATTCGACCCAAGTTGCTCCCACGAGAACTTAAATCATACATTAATTAATATCACCTTACTTTCTTATAGATGCGGTTTAATATTAAACTAAACTAAATATAAATGCATCTGAAACTTAACCTCCTTAAGCGATTGCGAGCAGGAAATATATCTGATTAAGTGAAGTACATACTTTCTTATAAATGTATTTTAATTTTAAATTATTTATCATTATATTATATTATTTTAATTAATTTATTTATTTTAATTTATTTCATATTATATTATATTATTTAAATTAATTAAATTTCAATTTAATTATATTAAATTAAACTAAATTTTAATTTAATTTATTTTTTGATTATATTATATTAGATGTTATTATATAATTTATTATTATTATATTTATTTAAATTGTATTATCTTAAATTAAATTAAATCAAAATTTTATTTTATTTTAATTTGTGTTACATTATATAATTTAATTTATTTAAATTGTATTATCTAAAATTAAATTAAATTAAATTAAATCAAAATTTTATTTTATTATAGTTTAAATTAAATTTGTATTATATTATATTATATTATTTTGAATTTAATATAATATAATTTATTTAAATTTATTATCTTAAATTAAATTAATTCTTAAAATTAATTTCATTTTATGTATATATGATTTTAAAATTTTAATTCATTTATGTTTTTGATATATTATATTATTAAATATTACTCCTAAAGTCCCAAATTAATTGATCGGTTTTGACTTTTTAAAGTCGAATCATCCATTTTAAAACTAATCTTTTTACTATTTTTGCTAAAATATAGGTGAAGAAATTATAACCAAAAGAAAGTATATACAATTTATTCTTATTCTCAATTTTTATAATTTTAGAAATATATTTATATATGTAATTATTAATTCTAAAATAGTCAATTTGACTTAAAAAAGTCAAAAGCGAAGCGATTAATTTGGAGACGGATGGAGTATATTTTAATTTATTAGTGCAAAACTAAGTAAATCTACTTAGTTCATTTCATTTTAGTGTATTTTAGTATTGAGAAACTAACTATACATTAATATAATAAAGAGGGCCCACGTATATTTGCGATTCTTTGAATTTTATTTGAAATCCCGTCGGAAATTCCGTCGGATATAACAAATCTAACAATATTAAGAAATTAGACAATCGACATATATATCACAGTGAGAATCAATACCAATACTATGATTCATTCTGATAACATTAACAAGCTCGATAACATGAACTAGCTACTGACAAATTCACTTCTGATTCACTTATGATTTAAAGCATACAATGAAGTTAATTATCAAAACTCAAACAAATTAACTATCTGAAAAAATTGATTGATCCACTTTATTCATTTAGGTTCCCACAAAACTCACATGACAATACTAAATTTATTGTATGCTTATTTGTTTAACACTAATAACGGTGAATATCTTTATATATCCTAAACATTAATATATCGATGAATAATTTATTCAATTTAAAGCTTAAAAAATTATAATTTCTTAACCTAACTACAAAAACAATTAACATTTAATCTTTAAATTGAAGGTAACAATAGAGGAAAAAAATGCAGAAGCGATCATAAGCGCCACCACCATCGATCGTCAGCATACAAATAAGCGCCTCACTTTATCACCTGAAGTTGTGGGAAAATGCGAAAGTATTAGGGTTTCTTTAAGTACACAAAATTGGGAGTTTAAAGCTAAATTAATGGTTAGGGCTTATGGATAATTATGACTTAAATGATTAACAAGCTCGAGAATAAGAAAGGAGATGAAGAGGAAATGGGCTGCTTTGGAAAGAGAGAAATGGCGAAAAATTAAGAAAGAATAAAAGCAGAGACTTGAAATTTCTTTGGCTTGATTAAAAAAGGCAGCTAAGTCAGCGGAACTATCGAATTATTTTTGTCGAGGCTATCTTATTTTCATTGATTGATCAGATTGACCTTAACAAATTTAAATCGACTTTACTTGGCGTTGGCGAGAAATTTTTTCGTCAGTAGTATGTCTTAAGTCAAGCGAGAATTGATCGAGGATATTATAAGTCTAAGCTGAATTATATACAAGCGAACATTCGTCGAGAATATTATACTTTTGAGGAATTTATTAAAGTCGAAGATACTTTCGTCGACCTTAAGACTATTTCTTGTAAGCGGAGGTATAATATTTTAGTATATTTCTCGTTTATGAATAAAGTGAAATATAATATTAGTCATATTATATTTATTTTTGTAGGCTCGAAAGGCGCGTGCGTAATAAAAGAAACACCGTGAGACCATCACGCATCTGGTCTTTGGCTTGAATAAGCGTTATGTTAGGAGGTTTATGGCGGTGGTGTCGGAGAGGTTTGATCTGAATATGATGATACATCGCCGGGACACCTTGGTAGTGCTTTCGCCTCTGTCGACTTACTTTCGAGGACATTGCAATTTGGTGCTGTGGCGCCCCAATCCGGGTTTTCAACCTCGAGATTAGATTCTCACGATCTATCATCATCATAAACATTACATAAACTATTGCGGAATAATAAACATACATTGTTCATTATAATAAAGTCTTATAACATAACCTCGATGTATTCTTTACCTTAACTAAAACATACCTTTAATATTACAAAAGGTTTACATCATAATTCCATCAAGTAATATAATAATTAACATTCATTATTAAGCTATTCTTAGACTTTGCTCTTTCCTTTTTTCTTTCTTATTAGATCCTTGAGGCTTAATTTGAAATAAATGTCATGATATAGCGAGGGTAAGCAACTAGTTTGCTTATGAGTTTAAATCTGAAAGATATATCATGATTAGAAAGGAATTAATCTTTCGATGTTAAACAATAGAATCGATTGTAAAGAATATGAATTAAGTTTCAATAATGGAATATTTAAACATTTGAATAATAGATCTTTGAGTGGTTTGAAATAACCATGCACATATAGTAAGGTTATCGATTATTTAAAGCTGGTCTTTTTAATAAGTTTTGGTAATCGAGGGATCGACCTTCGTACACAGTGAATTATGCATAAACATTTAATAGTCGAGCAACAATTGTTTTTCAATATAATGCTTTAATAAAATTGTTATTTTTCTCGGTCTAGAGTCCTTACCAAATCAATTGGTTAAGAACAACTTTTAAAATTAAAAGCGTATTTGATTTAACAAATTTAAACATATTCGATCTAGATGATCTGACTAGCATAGATCTATCTCATAAATAGTTCGAGAATGAAAGAACTTTAACTAATTCACTGATTGATAATAATTGAACATGAATTCAATTGCCACAAAGTGAGATTCACAATAATCATTAAGGATGTGGAGTAATCAACAATAATTATCCACTAATATGCTTTAAAAATAATAACTCAAGTTTGAGTTAGAGAACTTATCTGTTTGACGATTTACAATGAAGCTGCTTTAATTAAAACTCTTTGAAAGACCTAACATTAACAATGTTGCATGAATACAATAATTAATACTGCGTATAATTGTATATCATCTGACTTACTTATCTTATTATCTAGCAAATAATTCAATCACTGAAAGGTACACATAATATAATGTACTATCATTAATCCTATAAGATATTTCATAAATCTTAGGTTAATGATTTAATTAATTATAGAGTTTTTCTTAAGTAATAAACACTTATTAGATCCTTAAAAATTTATTATAATTATTTAATTAATGAGTTATTTAAATGCTCTTCATTTATTAACTCCATCTTCATTTAATAACCATTTAATATTAGTTAAATAGTAATTAATTAATTACCTTTAGTTATTATTTAATAATAAATAATAGCTAATTATATCTACTTATTATTTAATGTTAATTAAATAATAAATAATTAAATTATTAATATTATTTGTTTTTAATTATTATTTAATATTAATTAAATAATATTTAATTAATCATTTATCCTTGTATAATAAATAATTGATTTATTTACTTCATTAGTCTTTAATTATTCATTACTATTAATAAATGAATAATTAATTAATAGTTATCCTTATTTATTATTTAATATTAATTAAATAAATAATAATTAATTATTTATCCTTGAATAATAAATAATTAATTCACTTCATAAGTCTTTAATTATTCTTTCTTATTAATCTTAGAATAATTAATTATTATTTATTCTTATTTATTATTTAATATTAATTAAATAATAAATAATTATTTTATAAATTTATGTCGATGTAAGTAAGTAATTATAATCTTACTTAAACATTCTTTAATCATTATATAATATTAATTAAATAATAATTAATCAATAGTTTAGCTCTATTTATTATTTAATCTTAATTAAATAATCAAAAGTTAGTTTATTAACATCAACTCTATTTAATTATCACTTAGTATCACTTAAATAATAATTAAATAGTTAATTATATTTAAATTATATGTAATTAGTTTAATAATCATTTAGCGGTATTAATAATTATTAAGTAGGAAGTTTTAAATGATTTAAATAAGTTTAAACCATTAATTACTTAATAATTAGAATGCTTTATTAGGAAAAATTCTGAATTAAATATTTTAATATTCTTCACAATTTTAAAAATTTTGGGTTTGGACTCACCACCAAGCCGGACGGAAAGTTGGTGAGCAAATTAAATCGGAAAGTTCATAGATTCTTAGAAAAAAGAGGATGACGATGGCTCCTTAATTTTTCTTATTTATTCAGATTTGGGGTCTTTCACTCAAACTTGAACAAAATGAAATCTCTGACTCGATTTAGGTCGGTCGGTCTCGTTGGATTAAGTATCTTCTGAACTACAATTTTCATGTATCAAACATCAAATTTGGACATGTTTTGGTTCTTGAAAATGGCCAGAAGCGGAATTTGTTTTGCATAGTCCTTGACGGTGAGGTGTTTTAAGAAAAAAAATTCACATCTTGCTCATTTAAAATATTTTTGCATGCTTCAAAAGGATTTTGTTCTTAACTTACATATCTAGCATAACAAGAAGAAAATCACAAAAAATATTAGTAAGTTTAAAAATGAAAAAAAACTTCAATCGCTTTTTCGATTAAGTTTTTCGGTAAAACTCCTTTTCATGCATTTTACCAAACTTTTCTACACACATACTGAAATACACGTATTAAACCCATTTAACTCTATATCTACCATTCTAGTATGCTTGTAGCCCTTTAAAGCTTGATCTCCTTGTATCTAACATAAAAACACACAAAGCATATCTGAAGATTAGGATTTTTTCTTAAACTTTTGAACATAGTTTCTTTTCTTTTTGATCAACTTTTAAACACCCAAATATGTAAGATCCAAACATGATGCACTAGAAACAAGTAAAGCAAGAGTTTTGGAAGTTCATGAGCATATGCTTTTTATTTTGTAAAACCAACAAAATCATTAAACAAATCTTGTAACCTACCTTATTCTTAATCTTTATTTTCTTATTTTTCCAAAGTATGTAATAACTCTTGGTGGCATCGAGGAATTTTTTCTTCCCTCCCTCGAAAATTGCCTTACGTTTTCTTCACTCTCTATTTCTTTCTTTTACTTTTCTTTTTGCTTTTTGCTAGCTAACTTGTGGGAATAAATGAAAAGTTTGTTTGCAAAAATATATGGGAGTATTTATAGGCAATTAGAATATATAGATATAAATTGTATATTTCTTATGGATCTCCCGATATCTTAGCTAACTTGCCTTGGTTGATAATCATTTTAAGCTAAAAAGGCTAGGGACTATTTAGGTGGGTTGGTAAACAACCCTTGAACAAAAAAATGGAAGCTAAATGAAATGAATCATGTGCCTTCTTTCCTCCTTAGATTAGGATATATATATGCTCCATATTTGGCGATTTTATTTAGGGTTATTTACGTAAGTATACAACAAATAAAAATAATTACAAGAAAAGTGCATCGACCAAATAATTACAAAAGAAAACCCGTATTACAAAAAATAATACAATTCACATTAATAAAGAAACCTAAAATCGAGGACAAATAAGCTGCTATAATTAATAATTCAAATTCAAACATTTAGATCTAACAACAAAAACAAATTCAAATTCAAAATAATAATTCAAATTTAAATCTTCATCTCCTCACATACACTTTGAAATAATAGTCCCTTAGCTACTGCCATGGCGAATCTACATTGTCAAGCGTCGATGAGAATAAGAAGAAGATTAAGCCTACAAAAAAGTTTAAAAATAAATATATGTAACTTTTAATGTTACGAATTTTTTTTATAACTATTTTGTTACTCATAAATAATAAAATGGTTACATTTGTATGAATAGTTGGCTACATTTGCATCACATTCAAACAAAATTGGTAACTTAATAAAATTGAATTGGTTACCTTGAGTGCGAAGGTTTGGCTACCAGTTGCTTTATGAAAAAAGCTGCGGTGTGGATGTGAATTAGTTACTTTGGTATGAAGGTTTTGTTACCTGAGTACGAAGGTTTGTGTACCTTGATCACGAAGGTTTGGTAACATTGTATTAAAAAAAATTAAAGTGTGGAGGTTGATTGGTTACTTTGATATGACGGTTTTGTTTACCTTAGTATGAATATTTGGTTACCATCATCAGGAAGCCCAAAATTTCTCTAGACAACATTCAATTCACTGCTCGCCATCATGAGTCTCCATTTTCTTGTGAGAGCCGCCAACTTTCAAAGTAGCATCTTCTGAATTACATCTACTAGTATCAGCGGTGAAGCGAGTTCTGGGGAATTGGGAGTGTTGGGTAGTTAAAAATGAAAGGATTTAGGAGAGAGAAATAATGATGCTAGGAATGGCATATATATATATATATATATATATATATATATATATATATATATATATATATATATATATTGAATGAATGAAGAAGGTGATGACTAACTAATGCGGTTGTTATAGATGAGGAGAGAGAAGAAGCCATATATTAAAGAATCTAATTGAATACAAATTCCCTAAATTAAGGAATTCTAGTTGCCTTAATATTGTAAATAGATATGGAAGTGTATTAGTTGTGTAAAAAAGATTTTATGAGAGGCACTTATTGTTGTAATTATTTTTAAAAATGTAATAGAATATGTAATTTACCTTGATTTATTTGTTAATTAACCATCTAGAAGGTCCATATAAATTGGGTCTTGGGCCATTTGATTTATTTTTTTGGGCTATGTAAAAATAGCATGATCGATACATAAATTTTATCTTACCTAATTATTTAATTAGAGTTTCCATTCCACTCATTTTGAAATTTAAATAATTATTCATGTACATTTAATTTTATAACCCAATTAGACTTACTTTAATTGGGTTTAAATTAAATAATAATTTAAGATAATAAAATTAATCTTTTAGGTTAGTATAATTTTAAATACTATTATTCTTGATACCATAACTCTTAGGTTATTTAATTTTCATACACAATGTATAATTAGGTTATGTAAAATTTTCTTTTAATTTTCTTTATATAATTCATACATATATATATATATATATATATATATATATATATATATTTAGAATATATATTTATTTAACCATAAACATTTTCCACATAAATATTAACATATTTATTCTTTATATGTCACAAAGTTTTTAATATCATTAATATTTACTTAATATATTTAATTCTTGTGTGAGTTAAAAATTTTAGTTATTACTGATTGCCATTCTTGAGAGTATGGCTATCAGCTACGGAGTAGTTAAGTGCGTGATCTGTGATGAGGTGGTGGGATGGTGGTTTACTACTGGCATGGACACTTTTGGTTTGATCTTTGAGTCGACCCTCACTAATCAAGTATATTATTTATTTTAAATTCAAGTATTTTGTATGTTATTTAATTTTCATTTAGTTGTATCTTTAATTGTATCATATAACGAATTACATTATATTGTATGAATGATTAGTTGATATTCCAGTAGAGATAAAGGTATATCATTCATAAGTATTTATGCCTTGAGTCGCGCCGCGGTGCGGACTCTGTGCATCAGACAATTTTGATAGATTTTTCATTTTGTGAGATTCCCGGGCTCGTAACTTCTTTGTTATAAGTCCGAATTGGCTCGTTCAAGAGCCTACGATTCACAAATTACATAATCTACGTGTTCATGAAAAAATTATATCTATTTGACCGTTAACTAAAATTCACCTATTAGTTCATTTTTAGCGAAAGCGATAAGCGTTAAGTGAGCGTTCGGCCTTTCGTTCTTCGTTCTGAAAGTGAATTGGTCATTCTTGAGTCCTGACTCTATAATGACAAATAAGACTTATCTCCATCGAAAACTAATGTTTACGAGTTCAAACACAAAATCCGACTTATTGAGAATTTCACGAATTAAGCGATTATTATCGATCGTGTGCATTCCGTGAAAAACCGTTACTTAAGATTTGTTCTTACGTTTCAAATGGATTCATTACATTATCTAACATCTTGACATACATACTTCGTTAACTTATAAACATGTTAAGTTATTACTTGTTCTTTGTGAGTTTGTAACTTATAAAAGTATAAACTACTATGATACCATTTCTCATGACTTATCATGATCTTAATCTTTTAACCCTCATCCTTGCGTCTTCTTATCATACCAATTTCATTAATGTAAACATATTTACAATTTCTTCTTAAGTTCATAGCTTAAATGATTACGAATAGCTTATTAATGACTTATCTGGCTCGAGTCCATTGATTAATCATTCTTATTATTCTTTAGCATCATGTTTACCTTTACCTTCTACAACAATGGAAAGAAAGAGAATAATGGTTTAAGATTGCTTACCCTTTGATGATCACTTACTTTAAACCTTAATCTTCATTCTTCTTTGAATTAACAAAGGCTAACTTCTAGCTTTTCTAGCTTTTCTCTCAAGCAAATAATGTGAAACCCAGTTTTATGAATAAATAATTAATTTTCTCGAAATAATTTTTTTTATATTATGGTGTGAATTTGAGATAATGTTATAGTTGTGGGTAATATTTATAAATTTTACAAAGTATACAAGTTGTCATATTATATTCGATTGGTGGGGAATATTCGTTTTAAGCGAGAAAATATTTATCTGATGGCACGATCATTTAGTGGACCCCTGATGGAATTATTGTCGGATTGAGAAAGCGACAAAAATATTTTATTGAAAATAACGGCGGAAGTTTCACAGTTGATCTTTGTTGAACTACTCGGTAGTAAAAAAGTGCGATATACAGCGTTGTTGCGTAATGCTTTACGATATTGATTATTGATATTTATGTGAGAAGTCACTTTCGGTTTTGTTTAATTATTGCTACTGATAGTTCTTTGCGTAGTATCTCACATTATTTGATTCAATTATTATTGATTTAGAAGTTTTGTTTTATTCACGTAATAAAATAGAAACATCTTTTTATATAAAAGCGAATACTTTATTAAAGTTATTACATAAATAGAATATATTATATTCTATTATGCATAGTATTTTGCATAGTAAAATCTTTTTATATAAAACAAAATACTTTATTAAAGTTATTACATAAATAAAATATATTATATTTTATTATGCATAGTGTTTGCGTAGTGCCCACGTAGTGTTTGCATAGTAAAAATCTTTTTTATATAAATAGAATATATTATATTTTATTTAAAGATTTTTCTTTAAATATGGACCGTCAGTTTAAAGTAAATCAATACAGATAGTTCATGGATTAATTCTTATGCATTCCATTTTCCTATAAATAGAAGCTCATTCCTTCATTATTTTCTTACGAATTATTTGAACTTTAGAGAGAAACTATAGAGAGAGAGAGAGACTATAGAGATAGAAGAAAAGTTTTCTACTTACTTCTTTACTCTTATATCAAGTATTATTTTACGGTAAGGGATATTATTCTTTTGTATTCAAAGCGAACTTACATTATTCCATTTCTTTATTGTTACATTGGAATAACTTTTGTATCTGTGCGGGCTACCTATACTTGGTGACATTCTTTTATTATTTACGTCTTTATTATTACGTCGGAATATCATGCATACATCTTTATCTGTGGGACTGGTTCCATTTTATTATTTCGTCTTTATTATTACGCCGAGAATATCACATGCATCTTTATCTGTAGGACTGGTTCCATCATTTATTATTCCGCATTTATTATTACATTGGAACATCACTGTCGGTGTGAATTTCACGACTTTGGTTAAGATTATTATTAATACATTGAAATAATAAATCATCAAAATCTGCGCATGCATGGTGATATCTTTTGTTATTCCATTCGATTATTATACTCGGTTGATTAAAATTTTGACTTTTATACTCCATGAAATTAGTAGAATATCCTTGATATTTAATGGCTTCATCGATATCTTTTAAGTGAAATATTCTTACGAGCATTCTTGAATTTTACTCTACAAAGCGGTATCATGTTGACAATTTGGATGTTATTGGTTCTGGACAAATTAATTCTTGAACTTGTTTAATTGAATTCTTATATCATTGTCATCATCCTCGTGTTTATGTTATGTTGAAAGTCATCGTGGCTTTGTAGTGCATAGATGGACTTGGTATGATTATGACCGAGGATTATTCGGTGTAATCATGGTAGTAATGTTACAAATGATGTGAAAATTAAAAGTCCTCATTGGCGTAGTGCATTGATGGGCCGATTTTTTGGTATGATTATGGCTATGGATTCTCTTGACGAGGAGCAAAGATGAATTGTTTTATGGCATGATCGGGAATAGTTGATGAAAACACGATTATCTTTGGCGTAGTGCATGGATAATTCGTGGTGCGTGATGATAAAGAATATCCTTGGCACATGGGCGGAGGATGATTTAATGATGTGGATTATTTATTGAAATTTGAGTCTCGGCGATACTTGATGATGAAAAACCTTTTTAATCATAAAAGATAGTAGATTTTATTTTCTACTTGACTCTTTTAATGGATTTTTTTGTTTATTGCTTGCGATTAAACTTGATGTCTATTGTATTTTATCGGTTTAACATTGTTGGAGGCTAATGGTAATTTATTACGCATTATCTTAGTTATAATATTTCTTCTTTGGGCTAGTTGAGCTCACCATTTCTTTCCTTTATTTCTCTTGAAATGAGAATATAATGGGGACGAGTCGGGGAGCGGAGTGATGGTCAGGAGGATAGCATTAGTAGTCCTCACTATTTTGTGAAATAGTGTGATAATAATTGTAATGAGGACTCCTTTTGAGTTTGTATAATCTCTAGTAGAAAATAATTGTATTCAAACTCACGGTTTATGTTTTTGTCGTATTATACATGATAGTTGTATTATTAAGTTATACTTGAATTACATACCATGTATCTGGCGACCTAAGATGGGTGATGTATACCTAATTTTGGGGCATCACGGTTGGTATCAAAGCTTAGGGATATGATCCACTGGCTAAGATGTGAGATAAGAACTAGGAGGGGGAGGCAGGGAATTCCTTACATTTAGTATGACCTACCTAAGTTTATTTGGTATTTAATTGGTCGATCAAAGTATAGGGATAATATGTGATATGTTAATTAACCCTTGTTTTGTGGAAGTGTTTGAAAATGGCATCAAGGAATGTTGAGATTATCGATGGAGCACATGAGGCCGTTGAGTCTCCACGGATCGATAATCGGGGATAATGTGCAACTAGAGAGGACAATACTCCTCATGAAAACAATAACCGATGGAATGGTGAATGATGGGATGGTCGGAGACTTTATTCAATTCATGCAACAACGGTGAGTGACGGACTCGTGTCCAAAATGCGGTAGAAATCGATAACTCTCGGATGGTCCGCCATTAGCGGTTTAAGGAGCAATTCATGCAACAACAGGTGGCGGCTCATCCATAATCTGAGTGAAAAGCAATGGTAACCCGCGGTTGGTCACCGCATTAAGCGATTTAAAGGCTGGGACCATAGGAGTTTTTGGAAAGAAAGCAGAACCACTTAAAGCGAGAGACATGGATAAATGATTAACAAGATATTTGATGTCTTGGAATGCTCGGAGGAGCAAAAGGTTCCATTCGCCACCTTTATGTTGTGTGAAGAAGGAGATCATTGGTGGGAATACGTAAAAGCATTACCCGACTGGCCTTTCTCAAGATGTCTTGGGAGAAGTTCGAAGAATTATTCAACGACAAGTACTTTCACGAAAGTATTCGTCACATGAAAGAGGTAGAATTCATCAAGTTGGAGCAAAACAATATGGCCAGGTATGCGCCGTGATACGAGGCTAAGTTTACGGAGTTATCCGGTTTGCATCCCATTTGGTCGATAATGAGGGGCGAATGCCGCGAATGTTTTTGCGAGGTTTGAAACACGATATCGTCGATACCTCATTTTCTCACAAACTTTGTTTATATTTAGGATGTTGTGAGCGGGGCTCGATTATTGGAAGTAGCGATAATGAGTCAACCTGACAAAGACGGCGACCAACGACTCGATAATAATCATCTGGTGCTTAGCGGTCGGCGTGAACAACGATAACCATCGTGGGGATATTATCATGCGAGAATGGTAACCATTTTGGTGGTAATAATGGCGAAGATAATAAGAATGGACATTTAAGAAGAAGGTTCAACAATGATGTGAAGGCGTCGGCACTGACACCGTTTCAAAGGAAGAAGAGCGCCCATCGATTGCGTATGTTTCAAATCACGGACAAGAGAGGACACATCAGTCAAAGCTGTACCCAACAATCCAAAAGCGTATTTTAATTGCGAAAGAAGATCACTAGCTCGATTTTGTCGTATGGTGAAATCAAGTCAATTTGGGATAGTGATGCCAAAGGATGTTCGAGACAAACTGGCCGGTAGTTTTAAGAGGCGTTTTTTTTCTCGTGACGAGGAACTGAATAAAATTATCACGGATAAGTTAATCATAAGCTCTACGAAGTCTATCAAGTGTTGAATCTGGGATTCTACTCACTCTTTTATTTCACACTAGTTGTGTTCGATGTTTGTACTTAACTCAGGAGAAGTTAAACTTTGATTTATCTATTGAAACTCCATTGGGAGAAACCTTCATTACCTCCAACATTTATAAATCTTGTTTGATTCAAATCGACACTTTCACGTTACCATCGATCTTATCTCTTTGAAAATACTTGCCTTTGATGTGGTTTTTTTTTTAACGATTGGTTAACTTCTCATCATGTTTTTTGTAAGGTTGTTAGCTTTCATATTTCTAACCAACCTATTATGCAAATTCAAAGTAACGAACCACTAAAGTCGATCATTGTCATATCAAGCCATAAATAAAGAGCCCGATCCTTTCGTTGTTGACTTTCTTGTGTGGAATGCAAGAAGCTAGACTTTACGTAAAGCGATGTAAGTGAATAGCGATGGCAAGTTGATAGGTATCAATGTGGCGTGTTATCAAGTCTTGGATGAGAATTCTGATTTTGAATGGTATTTCTATTGTTAATAAATTTCACTGACGTATTCTTGAAGACTTCTTAGCCTACCCCTAGGCGTGAAATCGAATTTTGTATTAACCACAAGTACAAAACTCATTTCTAAAACCCTCAAATATTTTCTTCACCTAAAAGCGAGCGTGTAATGTGCCAAAAAGCGTTGGCTCGGTACAACATTGAAGATTACGATCGTACCATTGATATCATCGTGGGAAAAATGAGCGTGGTGGTGACGCGTTGAGTAGAAGATCATATGAGTTTTACAAGTGCGATGTTGTTAACACAAAGACTCACTTCATATAACTTGCAAATGATGAAGATAGAGTTAAAGACTCTACAGGGACCCCACGTGAAGATACTTGAATATCTGAGTAAAATCGACTTTAATCGATAAAGTTAAAAAGGCTTTCCAAGCTACATACGAATCGATGAATGTGAAGAAGAAGGTTAGGAGGCGTTATTCTAGAAGCAAGAGTTCTTTGAGAGAGAAATCTCGACCCTCGATTTAATTGTCCCATTTGAAATCCTCGATTGAGTAGGAGCGTGGCTTATAGACTCGTATTCACCTTGATTGTGTCGGCGTGCTTTCATAAAGTTTTTAACGTATCGATGTTATGTAAATATGTGGATGATTTAGAACCATATTATTAATTTAGAATCGGGCGAGATAGCGGATGATTTAACGTATGAGATCTCGTGTTAAAATCTTGGATAAGAAGAATCGTATCAACACTTTCGAGGTTATACCTCGAGAGTTAGAAATGAAATGAAGTCGAGGTATCCTCACATTGGCATACAGAATGCGTCGTAAATTTAGAGGGCAAAATTCCATAAGGAGGGAGATTGTGAAACCCTAGATTTTATGAATAAAAAATTAATTTTCTCGAAATAATTTTTTATATTATAGTGTAATTTGAGATAATGTTATAGTTGTGGGTAATATTTATAAATTTTGCAAAGTATCTGAAGTTGTCATATTATATTCGATTGGTGGGGAATATTTGTTTTAAGCAGGGAAATATTAAATGCGGCACAATCATTAGTGGACCCCCTAGCGGAATTATTGTCGGATTGAGAAAATGACAAAAATATTTTATTGAAAATAACGGCGGAAGTTTTCTGTTTAATCTTGTTGAACTACTTTCGGTAGTAAAAGAAATCGATATTACAGCGTTGTTGCGTAGTAGGACACGGTATTGATTATTGATATTTATGTGAGAAGTTACTCGATTTTGTTCGATTATTGCTCTGATAGTTCTTTTGTAGTATCTCACATTATTTTATTCAATTATTGTTGATTTAGAAGTTTTGTTTTATTCACGTAATAAAATAGAAACATCTTTTATATAAAGCGAGAATACTTTATTAAAGTTATTGATAAATAGAATATATTATATTACTATTATGCATAGATGTTTTTCATAATAAAATCTTTTTATATAAAGCAGAATACTTTATTAAAGTTATTCTATAAATAAAATATATTATATTTTATTATGCATAGTGTTTGCATAGTGCCGCGTAGTGTTTGTATAGTAAAAATCTTTTTATATAAATAGAATATATTATATTTTATTTAAAAGATTTTTCTTTAAATATGGACCATCAGTTAAAGTAAATCAATACGGGATAGTTCATGTATTAATTCTTATGCATTCCATTTTCCTATAAATAGAAGCTCATTCCTTCATTATTTTCTTACAAATTCTTTGAACTAGAGAAAGCTATAGAGATAGAAGAAAAGTTTTTTCTTCTTCCTTCTTTCTTATATCAAGTATTATTTTACGGTAAGGGATATTATTCTTTTGTATTCAAGAAGAGAACTTACATTATTCCATTTCTTTATTGTTACATTGGAATAACACTGCATCACATGAGCTACCTATACTTGGTGACATTCTTTTATTATTAGTCTTTATTATTACATTGCGGAATATCACATACATCTTTATCTGTGGGACTGGTTCCATTTTATTATTTCGTCTTTATTATTACAGCCGGAATATCACATGCATCTTTATCTGTGGGACTGGTTCCATCATTTATTATTCGCATTTATTATTACATTGGAACATCGATATTAGGATTGTGAATTTTACGACTGGTTAGTTATTATTATACTGTTGAAATAATAAAATCTGCAATCACGCGTGCATGGTGATATCTTTTGTTATTCCATTCGGTATTATACTCGGTTGATTAAAATTTTGACTTATCTCCGTGAAATTAGTAGAATATCCTTGAGATTTGCGCTTCATCGGTATCTTTTTGTGAAAATATTCTTTTGAGCATTCTTGAATTTTACTCTACAAAAAGTATCGTGTTGACAATTTGGGCGTTATTGGTTCTGGACAAATTAATTCTTGAACTTGTTTAATTGAATTCTTATATCATTATCATCATCCTTATGTTTATGTTATGTTGAAAGTCATACATGGCTTTTGTGGTGCATAGATGGACTTGGTATGATTATGACCGAGGATTATTCGGTATAATCATGGTAGTAATATTACAAATGATGTGAAAATTAAAAGTCCTCATTGGCCGTAGTGCATTGATGAACAATTTTGGTATGATTTTGGCTATGGATTCTCTTGACAAATGAAGCAAAGATGAATTGTTTTATGGCATGATCGGGAATAGTTGATGAAAACAAGATTATCTTTGGCACATGTAGTGCATGGATAATTAGTGGTCGTGATCTTAAAGAATATCCTTGGCACATGTAGTGCGGGGATAATTTAATGATGTGGATTATTTATTGGTGAGTCTCGGTGATATGATGATGAAAAACCTTTTAATCATAAAAGATAGTAGATTTTATTTTTCTCTTGACTCTTTTAATGGATTGCTTATTTATTGTGATTAAACTTGATGTCTATTGTATTTTATCGGTTTAACATTGTTGGAGGCTAATTATAATTTATTACGCATTATCTTAGTCATAATATTTCTTCTTTGGGCTAGTTGAGCTCACCTTTCTTTCCTTTATTCTCTTGAGAAAATGAGAATATAAATTTGGAGACGAGTCGGGGAGCAGTGATGGTCGAGAGGATAGCATTAGTAGTCCTCACTATTTTGTGAAATAGTGTGATAATATTGTAATGAGGACTCCTTTTGAGTTTGTATAATCTCTAGTAGACAATAATTATATTCAAACTTAGGTTTATGTTTTTTAAGTATTGTATACGACAGTTGTATTAGTATGTTGTATTTGAATTACATACCATGTATCTGGCGACCCAAGATGGGTGATGTATACCTAATTTTGGGGGCGTCACAAATAAGTTCTCAACTTATAATGTATAAGGTGTTGGATGAATGAACAACTAACAAATAGTTATCCTCCTCCTTATTTATAGGAAATCTAAATGAGGGCTTAATGGTGCAATAGCCATTCCACCTCCTTACTTATTCTATCTTAGCCATCAAGTTAACTTGGCCTCCACCTTTACTTAGTCCTTAAGTATACTTCTAGCTTTTAACTTATCCTTTCTTTGCACCACATTATTTACTTGGTCATTCTTAAGCTTAGCCATTAAGCTTACTTGATTGCCCTGACACTTAGCCATTAAGTTTCTTTGCTTGCTTCGTCACTTTGGATCACCCATGGGTTGCCCCATGGATCCTCTTAACCCATTGGATTAATAGTTTGGGCTTAAGGTTTAATTAGTTAGCTTATTCATTTGGGCTTGCAATAATTTGTTCTGGGCTTTACATGAACAAACATTTGGCTTGTACCTTAATTCTTAGGGTTCTTTACATAAGTATACAACAAATAGAAAGTAATTACAAGAAAAGTGCATCAACTAAATAATTACAAAAAGAGTGTAATTAGGACCCATATTACAAAAAATAGTACAATTCACATTAATAAGGAAACCTAAAATCAAGGACAAATAATTGCCATAATTAATAATTCAAATTCAAATATTTGGATCTAACAACAAAAACAAATTCAAAATAATAATTCAAATTCAAATCTTCATCTAGGACACTTTGAAATAATAGTCCCTTGCTTCTGCAGCATTACTACACCTCACATCTTGTGCGGCTATGAGAATCTCAGTTGTCAGCTTGATGAGAATAAGAAGAAGATTAAGCCTACAAAAAATTTAAAAATAAATATATGTAACTTTTAATGTTACGAAAATTTTTTTATATTTGTTTTATTACTCGTAAATAATAAAATGGTTACCTTTGTATGAATGGTTGGCTACCAGTTGCATCACATTCAAAAGAAATTGGTAACTTAATAAAATTGAATTAGTTACCTTGAGTGCGAAGGTTTGGCTACTGCTTTGCCTTTTATGAAAAAAGCATGTAGGTGTGGATGTGAATTAGTTAATTTGGTATGGAGGTTTTGTTACCTTGAGTACGAAGGTTTGTTTACCTTGATCTGAATATTTGGTAACCAACTATACTAAGAAAAATTTAAAGTGTGGATGTTGATTGGTTACTTTAATATAATGATTTAGTTACCTTGGTATTAAGGTTTTGTTACCATTATCCGATTATTCATATCCACTTGCCACCCTTTGAATCTTATTACCACCTCCATTTGACCCTTCATTTTGAGAAACTCTTTGGAGTATTCATACCCACCTCGATAACACATGCACGTTCAGCGACCTCATTGACAGATTACAGTAAATAACAAACAAAACCATATTAGTTGTCTTTTAAAGAACTAAAAGCCGATTAAATTAGCACATATATAATTTGATGAGAGCTGAAAACCACATAATAACCTTAAGTTGAGACTTTACCTAGAAGTCTTATAGCTCTGAGAGGTCCCACTTATAGCCACTAAATCATCGATAACCAACACACATTCCCAGGATGAGCATGACCTCGACATGCATCTTCAAACAATCGGTACCATATTTTGAATCGTTTCCATCCCACCATACTTTCTTTAATATCTCTTTCTATATATATCTATATATATATATATATATATATATATATATATATATATAGAGAGAGAGAGAGAGAGAGAAAGAATCGATTGAATGAAAGAAGAAGGGTGATACTAGCTGCTGATTGTTATAGATGAGGAGAGAGAGAAGAAGTCATGGGTATAACTAATTCCTAAATTAAAGAATTTGAATTGAATACTAATTCCTAAATTAAGGAATCCTAATTACCTATTATTGTAAATAAATATGGAAGTATATTAGTTGTGTAAAAAGATTTTATGAGTGCCTTATTGTTGTAATTATTTTTTAAAATGTAATAGAATATGTAAATCATCCTAATTCTTATTGGTCTTTCATATTAAATCATATTGGACTTATACTTTACATAATCCATAAGTCCATTCTGAATGGCTTAAAGCCTTGGGGCGTATTATATATGTATTAATATACATTATTCTAACTTTCGTATATTAATTCATAATATCGATATACCATTATTAAATACATACTACGTATTTAGTTACCTTGTCTGATACCTATGTATTACCACGATCATTACTTTAATTTATTATCACAGCGTTTAAATTTCTTCTCGGAAGTCACTTCCCTAGCGTTAGGTTTTTAAGTCATGAGCAAAAATTGCGTTTGCCGTAAATGAAATATTATTAGATATTCCATCTCACCTTGATATTACTATCGTTACATATTTCTCGGAAGATCAAAAATACTTCCGTGAAATCGTGAATAGTGTTTTTGAAAAATTTCTTAGAAAGCTTTTATTTTCATCTTAAAAATTGGACACTTTAATTCCATCACGTAGCCAAAATCTACCTTTGTTAGAAATATATACAGGTCATAGAGCGACCTTGAATAACTTACTCAATAAATAATAAATTAAATTCATTTAATCCATATAGTCGAATAAAATTTAATTCTCTAAAAATCCGAATTTACGAGGCGTCACGAGAATATGACAAAGTATAACTCATAATATACATGATCTTATATTGATGTCAAGTCGATGATCACTTGTCTACTCTTATCACTATAAAAACTCTTATTGATTAAGAAAAACTCCATTAGGTGTTTCTTAAGCGAGTTACGTTCGATGAACTTATTCTCCGATAAGCATTTACATGCTTTAGTGTCTCCACACAAATGTGATTATGAGATTAATCATCCTCTTGATAGAGCATACATAATATTTACTAATATATCCGGAATTAATAACCCCATTAGTGATCGATGATTAAGAATATTTTAGTTTTAAATTATCTAGAATTTAGATCTCATTAGCATGATCATCATGATTATAAAAATATTGCTTTCGAAAGCTATGAGTTTATCACATTTATTTAATTCAAAATAATTAACATAGATAAAATGGCCTTTTACTAAATGAACATTTTTTTATTAATAAATGAATAAAAATTACAAAAGCGCTTATCACATAGCTATTGATTGGCTTGAGGGCATCTACTTTCAAATTAAGTGTGGCGCCCCAAAATAGGTATCTGACACCCGATACGAGTTGTCGAAATACGTAGATGCGAAACAACTACAACTTTATTAATCTGACATAAAAAGCGTGAGTTTAAATACAAATATTATCATCTGAGACAATATCCATACTCAAATAAGTTCTCATTACAATTATTGATACACAATTTTATAGAATAGTGAGGGACTACTAGAACCACTTCTAGAACCATTATCCACACCCCATTAGTACTCATACATTCTCCGCCCTCACGAGAAGAAGAAAATGGAACAACGAGGAAAAGGGTGAGCTCAAATAGCCCGATAAAGAATATTATGACTAAGATAACATAAAACAAATTATCGTTAGTCTTCAACAGGGAAAAATCTAATAGAATACAATAGACATGACAGGTTTTAAATCAATATTACATGTTGAAATAATAATTCATTAGAAGAGTTAAGTAGAGAATGCAAACTACTATCTCTTATATATGAATTTAAAAGTTAAATCGTCGATATTTTATCCTGTAACATCAATCGATATATATTTGGAATTAAATATTCATCTTTTGCTCTGAGAATGAAGATATTCACCGATTAATCATATTAAATCTAAACACTGTTCATCTTTGCGCTCTTGGCGAAGATATTCATCAAGAGAAATCATTCATCTTTTTGCTACACGTGCCAAAGATATTCGGTTATATCATCATTTAGAATTTGAGGATGATGAAAAATATTTTAAAAGAAAAGCGAATCGATTGAAACAAAAGAATAAATATTAAGGATTCGTATTTAATTTATTCCAAGTATCCAAAAATACCTCATAAATAATCATAGTGGAGTAAAATTCAAGAATGATCAAAACATGGATACAATCGAAAGCTAGTATCCGAATAGATATTTTGGACGAAAAGAAGAAAATTTCATTTTTGGTGAATAGTGGTCGTATTAAGTGAATAGTCTGAAGTATATCGTGAATAAGGTAGTATATCGTGAATAAGTAACTCGACACTAAAAGATAGAAATTTCACAAGAAAATCATCATCTTACGTGAATAGTACTCGGGAATAGTAACTTCGTGAATAGTAACTACGCATGAATAGTAACTTCGTGAATAGTAACCCCAGACATGAAAAAGTTCCAAATTTGATAAAATTTCCAATCAATATTTTGACATAATGATATTGAAGAAATAATATCACTTCTGAAGAAAATAACATCCCTTACCCCCATTTAGAATAATTCTTACGGTTGGAATATTAGATATAGTCTTTGAAGGAACTTGCAAGTATAGCAATACTCAAAGTATAAAAATACTCACAAAAATATGCCGATATTATAGAGAGAGAGAGAAATCTGTAGTTTACGGTGTGATTTTCAATTCTAACCTAAGCACCTAATTATAGGAAAATGCTTAGAACACAAAAGCGAGAAAATTGAATATAATAATAATATATATAACCAAATTTCTTACGTCCACTCTTAGATCGAAATAAGCCATTTACATCACATACAAGACCCAATTATATGACCAAAAAGCGTTTTTTGTAATTATAAATATTTAAAACTTCCAAATATTAATTATTTGAACTATGGAACTTCAATAATTCATAATAAATAAGCTCTTTCATCGGAAAATTGAATCTTACTTGAGTTTTTATAGGAAATTCAATTCTCTACAACTGCAGGAAGAAAGTTTTTCAAATTCCCAAGCGAAATTGGCCGAAATCCATAAAAAGGACGATTTTACATTTATAATCAAATTTCGATCAAGAAATGGGTCCACCAACATGTTTAAAACATTTTTAGTATTTATTACAACAAAATACTCCTCCTCCTCATTTACTCATATATCCCACATTCATTTGCAAAAAATATCATCATTATTATATTATAATAATATAATAAAATATTATTTTATCGGAAAAGATAAAATATCAATTTTTTAACAATTGTCACTTTAAAAATTTTCTCCATCTATATCCACATAAAATCAATATTTTCCTCATCATATAAATCAATAATTAATTATTCACAAATAAAATTACAGGAATCACGATCTTGTGTTAAGTAGATTCTTGGAAAGAGAACTTTCGATAAGAATTTCTCCTCTTGGCCTTGATTAGGTGACCAAACCTCTCCTTAGGCGAGAACTTTCTAGACATTGCCAATAATATTTTCTAATAATATTATTAGGATAATATGAATTATTAGCCGATAATGGAAAATATTGTGTAGTGATTATTATTGAAACAATGTAATATAAAATATCAACGCAGCAATTATTGAATCGATAAAATAAAATCTTTGAAAAGTAATTCTTTGTAACAATTATTGAGTAGTGCCTCTTACGTAAGAATCAATAATTGGTGCAATCGCTGGTATCTTCTTTGTCGCAACAACGCGTATTCACGTGTTTTAACCATAGGAAGTATTCCAACAAAGATTAATTAGGTAACAAGCTGCGTGCGTTATTTATAAACAACTTATACTTTGTCGTTTTCTTCATCCAATAAGCTTTTAGTTATGGGCCCACAAAAGATGGCGCAAGGTAAATGCGAATATTCCCGAAAGCAAGAATATTCCACGACCAAATGAATATTCCCAAACAACAATGAATATTTTATAACCACTGCTTATTTTGTAAAATATTCACATTTTACCCATAACTAACCACATTAATCAATCCAACCCTTACTATTTCAAAATAATAAAAAATTAGGTATACATCACCCATCTTCAGAGTCGCCAGATACATGGTACTTGTAATTCAAATACAACTTATTTAATACAACTGCTGTGGTACAATAAACGACAAAACATAAACCGTGAGTTTGAATACAAATATTATCTACTGTAGATTATACAAACTCAAAAGGAGTCCTCATTACAATTATTATCACACTATTTCACGTATAGTGAGGACTACTAATGCTATATCCTTCTAGGACCATCACCCTCGCTCCCGACTCGTCTCCAAATATATTCTCATTTCAAGAGAACAAAGGAAAGAAAGGGTGAGCTCAACTAGCCCAAAGAAGAAATATTACGACTAAGATAATGCGTAATAAATTATCATTAGTCTCCAACAATGTTAAACCGATAAAATATAATGTACATCAAGTTTAATGCAATGAAACAAGCAATCCATTAAAAGAGTCAAGAGAGAATAAAATCTACTATCTTTTATGATTTAAAAGTTTTTCATCACTTTTATCACGAGACTCAAATTTCAATAAATAATCCACATCATTAAATCATCCCCGCACTACGTGCCAAGGATATTCTTTAAGATCACGACCACTAATTATCCATGCACTACGCGCCAAAGATAATCGTGTTTTCATCAACTGTCCCCGATCATGCCATAAAACAATTCATCTTCGCCCTCGTCAAGAGAATCCATAGCCATAATCATACCAAAAACTGGCCCATCAATGCACTACACGCCAATGAGGACTTTTAATTTTCACATCATTTGTAACATTACTACCATGATTATACCTAATAATCCTCGTCATAATCATACCAAGTCCATCTACGCACTACAAAGCCATGTATGACTTTCAACATAATATAAAATATGAGGATGATGACAATGATATAAGAATTCAATAAAACAAGTTCAAGAATTAATTTATCCAGAACCAATAACGTCCAAATTGTCAACATGATATCGCTTGCAGAAAGTAAAATTCAAGAATGCTCAAGAATATTTCCATGAAAAGATATCGGATGAAGTTTAAATATCAAGGATATTCCACTAATTTCATGGAGTATATAAGTCAAAATTTTAATCAACCGAGTATAATACCGAATGGAATAACAAAAGATATCACTACATGCGATACTTAAGATTGCAGATGTATTGTTATTCCAATGTAATAATAATAACGGAACTGTGTCAAAGTGAAATTCACAATCGATGTGATGTTCCAAATGTAATAATAAATGCGAATAATAAATGATGGAACCAGTCCCACAGATAAAGACATGTATGTGATATTCCATGTAATAATAAAGATTTTAATAATAAAATGGAACCAGTCCCACAGATAAAGATGATGTGATATTCACTGTAATAATAAAGATGTAATAATGTAGTTAATGTCACCAAGTATAGGTAGTTCACAGATACAAAAGTTATTCCAATGAATAATAAAGAAATGGAATAATGTAAGTTCTCTTCTTGAATACAAAAGAATAAATATCCCTCACCGTAAAATAATACTTGATATAAGAAAGAAGAAATAAATAGAAAACTTTTCTTCTATCTCTATCCTCTCTATAGTTTTTCTGTAGTTCAAAGAATTCGTAAGAAAATAATGAAGGAATGAGCTTCTATTTATAGAAAATGGAATGATAAGAATTAATCCATGAACGGCCCAGATTGATTTACTTTTAATCTGACTATCCATATTTAAAAAAAAATCTTTTAAATAAAATATAATATATTCTATTTATATAAAAAGATTTTTACTATGCAAACACTACGTGCACTATGCAAAACACTATGCATAATAAAATATAATATATTCTATTTATGTAATAACTTTAATAAAGTATTCGCTTTTATATAAAAGATTTTACTATGCAAAATACTATGCATAATGTAATATAATATATTCTATTTATGTAATAACTTTAATAAAGTATTCGCTTTTATATAAAAGATGTTTCTATTTTATTACGCTAATAATAATAATAAAACAAAACTTCTAAATCAACAATAATTGAATCAAATAATGCGAGATACTACGCAAAGAACTATCAGAATAATAATCGAACAAAACCGAAGTTGACTTTCACATAAATATCAATAATCAATACCGTATGTTGCTATTATGCAACAACGCCAGACATCGCATTTTTTTACTACCGAAGTAGTTCAACAAGATCAATTCTTAAAACTTCCGCCGTTATTTTCAATAAAATATTTTTGTCGCTTTTTTCAATCCGATAATAATTCCCTGTCATGGGGTCCACTAATGATTGTGTCATTGCATTTAATATTTCCTCGTTTAAAACGAATATTCCCTAATCAATCGAATATAATATGACAACTCAGATACTTTTGCAAAATTTATAAATATTACCCACAACTATAACATTATCTCAAATTCACACCATAATATAAAAAATTATTTCGAGAAAATTAATTTTTATTCATAAAACTGGGTTTCACATAACATTGATACGTTAAAAAAGCGTTATGACATTCACCTTGACGTCTTGGCGGTGAAAAGCAGATCCTATAATCCCGCGGTTCTATCCAGTTCGAGAGTTTCAAATGGGTCCCGATTAAATCGAGGGTTGAGATTTCTCTCTTCAGACGACTCTTTGCTTACTAGAATAGCATCTCTTGAACCTTCTTCTTCACGTTAATTCAGATTGGGGGTATGTGGCTTAGCCCTAGCGTCTTTAACTTTATCGATTGATTTTAAAGTCGATTTTACTCGTATCATTCGTTATCTTCCGCATCTTAGAGATCCCTAGAGTCTTTAACTCTATCTTCATCATTTGCAAGTTATACGAAATGAGTCTTTGTGTTATTGTAACATCGCACTTGTAAATTCATACCATCTTCTACTCAACTTACACGTCGGCTACCACGTTCGATTTCTTGCGATGATATTGAATAAAATGCGATCGTAATCTTCAACATTTCGAGTCAGCGTCTTTGGCGTGTCTTACGTTCATTTTAGTTGAAGAAATATTTGAGGTTTTAAGAAATGGGTTTTATCTTGGTGTTAATATAAAATTCTATTTTACGCTGCAGGGGTAGGCTAAGAAGTCTTAGGAATACATCAAGAGATTTATTAATGATGGAAATATCATTCAAAAGCTATTACTCTCATCCAAGACTTGGATAATCGTCACATTGATACCAAGCGCTTGACTTATCCTTTAACCCTAGATAACACCTCCACAATGATACCCCTATCAACTTGTCATGCGTCGTTAAATTGGCGTCGTCTGAAAGAAATGCAGGCTTGGGTGCGTTCCACAAGAAGTCATCAACAAAAGGATCGGGGCTCTTTATTTATGGCTTGATATGACAATGATTGAATTTAGTGGTTTGGTTGGCAGATTCGCATAATGGGTTGGTTAGGAATATGAAAGCTACTGCTTGGCTGAAAAAGCATGATGAGTAGTTAACGATCGTGTCAAAAAAAACCATCAAAAAGGCAAGTATTTTCAAGAGATAAGATCGATAAATAGCGTGAAATGTCGGTTGAATCAAACAGATTTATAAGCCATTGGTGGGTGTGAAGGTTTCTCCCGATGGAGTTCGAATAGATACATCAAAAGTTTAACTTCTCGAGAGTTAAATACAAACATTGAACACAACTAGGTGAAATAAAAGAGTGAGTAGAACTGGGTGTCTAACTGCGGTATAGACTTAAATAGGAAGCTTATGATTAACTTACGTGATAATTTTATTCGGGTTCATAAATCCGCGAAAAAACTCTCTCTTAAACTACAAACTTTGGCTTCTCCGAGACATCCTTTGGCATCTTATTCGGTTGGACTTGACTTCATCTGACAAAATTGAGCTAGGTGACCTTCTCTTAAAGTAATTAAAACACGCTTTTGGATTATTTAAATGTCTGGTTTGAACCCGGATGTGTCCCTCTTGTCCGCATTTACTTACTTGTCAATAAATGGGCGTTCTTCTTCCTTTTAAGCGGGTCTTTGGTCTTGGAGATGTCTTCAACGTCATTGTTGAACTTTCTCTTCTTAAAATGTCCATTCTTATTATCTTAGCCATGATTACCCCCAAAATGGTTACCATTCTTGGCATGATAATATCCCCCGATAGTTATCGTTGTTCGATGGCCGTTGCCATACGATATGATTATTATCGTGTTGTTGGTTGTTGCCTTTTTTGGTTGTCTTGACTCATTATCACGGCTCGATAATGGCCTATTCACGACATTTGAATATAAACAAAGTTTGTGAGAAATGAGGTATTGGCGTATATCGGGTTTCAAACCTACGCTTAAAAATATTGGCGTCATTCGGCTCTCATTGCTCGACCCGAATAGGATCTGAGCCAAGGGATAACTCATAAACTTAGCCTCGTCTTTGCGACGACGGTCATATTGTTTTGCTCCGACTTGATGAATTCTACCTCCTTCATGTAATGAATACTTTCGGGAAAGTACTTGTCGTTGAATAATTCTTGGAACTTCTCCCAAGACATCTTGGTCGTCGGTGAGTCACGTTTTCTGATTCCACGATGATCTCCTTTAACGCTTGACATAAAGGTGGCGAATGGAACCTTTTACTCCTCTGAGCATTCAGACATCAAATATCTTGGTAATCTGCTTTATCCATGTCTCACCTTAAGTGGTTACGGCTTTCCCAAAAACTCCGGTGGTCGGCTCCTTGAAGCTTCTTTAGCGGTGACGGGCCGTGAAGTTACCATTATTTCCTCCTGCATTATTGAGCGGGTTTGCCTTAGCTTTGTTGTTGCATGAGATTGCTAAAAAACTCTGACCATCCATCGTTCACCATTTCATCGGTGTTATTGTTTTCATAGAGGATTATTGTTCATGGTTTGCACATTATCACGATTATTGATCATGGAGAATCAGCGGTCTCTGTGCTCCATTGATAATCTCGACATTCTCGGATGCCATTTTCAAACACTTGCCACAAAACAAGGGTTAATTAACATATCACATATTATCCACTATGCTTTGATATACCAATTAAATACCAAATAAACTTAGGTAGGTCATCTTTGCTTGAAGAATTCTCATCTCTCCCCTCAGAGTTCTTATCTCACATCTTAGCAGGGATCGTATCCTAAGCCCCAAAATTAGGTATACATCACCCATCTTGGGTGCGCTTGAGATACATGGTACAAAATTCAAATACAACTTCTGTCTGTTTATGTATCGTGTATGCAATCGACAAAACATAAAGCGTGAGTTTGAATACAAATATTGTCTCTAGAGATTATACAAACTCGAAAAAGGTCCTCATTACAATTATTATCACCACTATTTCACGGAATAGTGAGGACTACTAATCTTATCATACGGGACCATCACTCTGGTTCCCAGGCTAGTCCCGGTATATTCTCATTTCACGAAGAAAACGGTGAAGAAAAAGGGTGAGCTCAACTAGCCCGATGAAATATTATGACTAAGATAATGCGAGAATAAATTATCATTAGCCTCCAACGATATTAAAGCGATAAAATATAATAGACATCAAGTTTAAGCTGCGGTGAACAAATGATCCATTAAAAAGTCAGTAGAGAATAAAATCTACTATCTTTTATGATTTAAAAGTTTTTCATCACTTTTATATTTGAGACTCATTTCGATAAATAATCACATCATTAAATCATCCACCTTTTCTACGGCCGAGGATATTCTTTAGTATCACGACCACGAATTATCCATGCACTACGGGCGAAAGATAATCGTGTTTTCATCAACAGTCTGATCATGCCATAAAACAATTCATCTTTGCTCCCTTGGCAGAAGAGAATCCATAGCCATAATCATACAAAAGCTGTCCATGATACCTTGCTACGGGCGTATGAGGACTTTTAATTTTCACATCATTTGTAACATTACGGTCATGATTATCAAGAATAATCCTGGTCAGTAATCATACCAAGTCCATCATACACTACTGGGCCACAGATGACTTTCAGCATAATATAAACATGAGGGATGATGTGATGATATAAGAATTCAATTAAAACAAGTTCAAAATTAATTTGTCCGAGGGAACGATAACGTCAAATTATCGACATAATCTTGCTTTGTAGAAGTAAAATTAAAAGAATGCTCGGAAGAATATTTCCATGAAAAAATCTTTGGATGAGCGCAAATATCGAGGATATTCCACTAATTTCATGGAGTATAGAAGTCGAAATTTTAATCGGTTGAGTATAATAAAGAATGGAATAACAAAAGATATCACCGTGCGTAAATGGTCACTAGCGCATAGGCGGTTATTCAACGAGAATAATAATAACGGAACCGGTCGGGTGAAATTCATGCAAGATAGGATGTTCAACGAGAATAATAAATGCGGAATAATAAATGATGGAACCGAATTGCGGCGTATACTTACAGAACGAGGATATTAAAGCGAGAATAATAAAAGGCGGAATAATAAAAATGGAACCCGGTCAGAAGCGTATATACAGACGAGGATATTAGAAGAATAATAATAAAAGGCGAATAATAGAAGAATGTCACCAAGTATAGGGTAGCAGCGTATCTGAGTTATTCAGCGAACAATAAAGAAATGGAATAATGAAGTTCTCTTCTTGAATACTGAAAGAATAATATCCTTCCACTAGTAAAATAATACTTGATATAAGAGTAGTGAAGTAGCGAGAAAACTTTTCTTTATCTCTCTATAGTCTCTCTACTATAGTTTCTCTCTACAGAGTTCGGTGAATTATTAAGAAAATAATGAAGGAATGAGCTTTATTTATAGGAAAATGGAATGCATAGTAACTAATCCATGAGCGGTCCAGTTGATTTACTTTAATCGGCGGTCCATATTTAAAGAAAAATCTTTTAAATAAAATATAATATATTTATTTATATAAAAAAGATTTTCTTATCTGAACTATATCACGAACCTTTATGCAAACACTTATGCGTAATAAAATATAATATATTCTATTTATAGAATAACTTTAATAAAGTAATACATTTTATATAAAAGATTTTACTATCTGAAAATCTTATCGTAATAGAATATAATATATTATTTATAGAATAACTTTAATAAAGTAATACATTTTATATAAAAAGATGTTTTATTTTATTACGTTAATAATACGAATAAAACAAAACTTCTAAATCAATGATAATTGAATCAAATAATGTGAGATCTTATCGATACGAAGCTATTATTGTAGCTTGATAATTGAACAAAAGCTGGTGACTTCTCACGTAAATATCAATAATCAATCTGATGTGTCTTCTTTATGCGACAAGCAGCGTATTCTTGTACTTTTCTTACTCTGAGTAGTTCAGCGGTATCAGCGGTAAAACTTCAATTTAATTATTTTAATAAAATATTTTTTATCGTTTTCTCGATCAAGACAATAATTTAGTTGTGAGGTCCACCGATGATTGTCTTGGTAAATACGAATATTTTACATTTAAAAGCGAATATTCACAAACCAATCGAATATAATATGACAACTTGCATACTTTGCCAAAATTTATAAATATTACCCTTTATAACATTATCTCAAATTCACACCATAATATAAAAAATTATTTTGAGAAAATTAATTCTTTATTCATAAAATAAATAAGCATGATTTGTTATGCGGCGCATAAAGAGATGTCGGGTTTACGTGAATGTGAGATATTGGAGAGCTCACCCAAACTGCGGTAGTGAGGATTGATGAAATCATATGGAGTCTTTGATTTTAAGCGCTAAGTTTCGATTTAGTATCAGCGAGGTTGGACATTGCTTATAAGATGACATGCGTACAAAGTTCCAATAATTTCTTAGCATCTTTTTTGAGACAAAATAGACCACCAGCGTATCGGTGACTCACGATGCACCAAAAAAACTTTCAGCGATAGGACCCAAGTCTTTCCTAAGCAGTTCGGAGAGTGAAGTAGCATAAATAGACTGCGAAGGAAGCGACAAAAGAAGCGGTGAGGATGATATCATCAACAAAAAGAAGAATGTAAGCCGACTCCGTGCCTTTGCTACAGTGCGTGAAAGAGAGAGTTAGTCGGGACTTCCTACGAGAGAATGTGAAACCCAGTTTTATGAATAAAGGAATTAATTTTCTCGAAATAATTTTTTATATTATAAGTGTGAATTTGAGATAATGTTATAGTTGTGGGTAATATTTATAAATTTTGAAAAGTATCTGAGTTTGTAAATATTGGTATTACGATTGGTGGGGAATATTCATTTTTAAGCGGAAATATTCGTCTGACGTGGCACAATCATTGAAGTGGACCCTAGCGGATTATTGTCGGATTGAAGAAAGCGACAAAATATTTTATTGAAATAGCGGCGGAAGTTTTACGGTTGATCTGTTGGTGAACTACTCATTAGTAAAAATGCGATGTCTGCGTTGTTGCATGGCGCTACGGTATTGATTATTGATATTTATCTTGAGAAGTCCCTTTCCGAGTTTTGTTCAATTATTGCTACGATGAATTCTAACGTAGTACTCTCACATTATTTGATTCAATTATTGTTGATTTAGAAGTTTTGTTTTATTCACGTAATAAAATAGAAACATCTTTTATATAAAGCGAATACTTTATTAAAGTTATTCTATAAACCGAATACATTGTATTCTATTATGCTTAGTGTTTTGCACTAGTAAAATCTTTTTATATAAAGCGAATACTTTATTAAAGTTATTACATAAATAGGAATACTCATATATTTTATTATGCATAGTGTTTGCTTAATTGCCCTACATAGTGTTTTACGTAGTAAAAATCTTTTTATATAAATAGAATATATTATATTTTATTTAAAATTTTCTTTATATATGGACGTGATTAAATCGTCGATGCAGATAGTTCATGGATTAATTCTTGTCGTTTCCATTTTCCACCCATAAATGGAGCTCATTCCTGGATTAGGTTCTTGCGCTGCTTTGAACTGCAGAGGAACTGTAGAGAGAGAGATAACCGAATTAAGATAGGTTTACGCTACTTAGTGTCTGAGATAGAACTGAATGAAACAGTGGGAATAGTTGTTTCTTTAGCGTGTATTAACATCAACAACAGCATGTCATTCTCTATGATCATCTTGACAACTCTCGGACGGTCACCCTAGCGATTTGAATGCTCGAGGAAGAGAAAAAGGTTCCATTCGCCACCTTTATGTTGCGTGAAGAAGGAGATCATTGGTGGGAATCGTAAAAGCGTACCGACACTGACGCACTCAAGATGTCTTGGGAGAAGTTCCAAGAATTATTCAACGACAAGTACTTTCCCGAAAGTATTCAATCACATGAAGGAGGTAGAATTCATCAAGTTGGAGCAAAACAATATGGCCGTGTCGCGAAGACGAGGCTAAGTTTCATGAGTTATCCCTTTGCATCCCATTTGGTTGATAATGAGGGAGCGAATGACGCGAATGTTTTGCAAGGTTTGAAACCCGATATACGTCAATACCTCATTTCTCACAAACTTTGTTTATATTCGGATGTTGTGAATAGGGCTCGATTATTGGAGCCGCGATAATGAGTCAAAGACAACCAAAAGGCAAACGACCAACAACACGATAATAATCATATTCGGGTGGCACCGGTCATCTAACAACGATAACTATCGTGGGGATATTATCATGCCAAGAATGGTAACCATTTGATTGGTAATCATGGCCAAGATAATAAGAATGGACATTTTAAGAAGAGAAGGTTCAATAATGACGAAGACGGCGTCGACCAAAGACCCGCTTCAAAGGAAGAAGAACGCCCATCGATCACGTATGTTTCAAATGCGACAAGAGGGACACATCCGTTCAAATTGTATGCGCAACAATCCAAAGCGTGTTTTAATTGCGGAAGAGAAGATCACCTAGCTCAATTTTGTCGTATGGTGAAGTCAAGTCCAATCGATAGTGATGCCAAAGGATGTCCTGCATAAGCCAAAGCCATTAGTTTAAGAGAGAGCGCTTTTTTTTCTCGTGACGAGGAACCCGAATAAAATTATCGGGTAAGTTAATCATAAGTTCTTACGTAAGTCTATACCGTGTTAGATACCGGTTCTACTCACTCTTTTATTTCACCTAGTTGTGTTCAATGTTTGAAGTTAACTCCGGAGAAGTTAGACTTTGATATATCTGTTTAAACTCAGTTCGGAGAAACCTTCGTTACCTCCACTATTTATAAATCTTGTTCAAATCAACACTTTCACGTTACGTGTTGATCTTGTCTCTTTGAAAATACTTGCCTTTGATGTGTTTTTTTTAACGATTGGTTAACTACTCATCATGTTTTTCGTAAGGTTGTTAGCTTTCATATTCATAACCAACCTATTATGTGAATTCAAGCAACCAAACCACTAAATTCAATCATTCTCATATCAAGCCATAAGTAAAGAGCCTCGATCCTTTTGTTGATGACTTCCTTGTGTGGAATGAACCGAAGCCAGACTTTCTGTAGGCGACGTCATGAATGACGATGACAAGTTGATAGGTATTATTGTGAGGTGCTATCTAGGTTAAGGGATAGAAGTCACAGTTGGTATCAATGTGACGTACTATCCAAGTCTTGGATGAGTGTAATAGTTTTGAATGATATTTCTATCATTAATAAATCTCTTGACGTATTCCTGAAGACTTCTTAGCCTACCCCAGAGCGTTAAATCGAATTTTGTATTGACACCAGTACAAAACCCATTTCTTAAACCCTCAAAATATTTCTTCAACTAAAACGAACGTAATACGCGCCGCGAAGACATTGACTGAAAGTTGTTGAAGATTACGATCGTATTTATTCAATATCATCGTGGAAGAGCGAATGTGGTACGACGTGTTGAGTAAAAGATCGTATGCGTTACATAAGTGTGATGTTGTTAACACAAAGACTCATTTCATTATAACTTGCAAATGATGAAGATAGAGTTAAAGACTACAGGGACCCACGTGAAGATAACGAATATACGAGTAAAACCGACTTTAATCGATAAAGTTAAAGACGCTCAAGCTACATACCGAATCGATGAATGTGAAGAAGAAGGTTCAAGAGGCGTTATTCTAGAAGCAAGAGTTTTGAAGAGAGGAAATCTCAACCCTCGATTTAATTGGCCCATTTGAAATCCTCGATTGAAAGTAGGAGGCGTGGGCTTATAGACTCGTTTTACCGCCAAGTATGTCGCGTGCTCATAACGTTTTTAACGTATCAATGTTACGTAAATATGTGGATGACCCGAACCACATTATTAATTTAGAATCGGACGAGATAGCGAATGATTTAACATATGAGATCTCGTGTTAAAATCTTGGATAAGAAGAATCGTATCCAACACTCAAGGGTTATACCTCAAGAGTTAGAATCTGAAATGAAGTCAAGGTATCCTCACCTATTCGGCATACCAGGTACGTACGTAAATTTTGAGGGCGAAATTCCATAAGGAGGGGAGATTGTGAAACCCCAGATTTTATGAATAAAGAATTAATTTTCTCGAAATAATTTTTTTTATATTATGGTGTGAATTTGAGATAATGTTATAGTTGTGGGTAATATTTATAAATTTTGCAAAGTATGAAAGTTGTCATATTATATTCGATTGGTCGGGGAATATTCGTTTTAAACAGGAAATATTCGTTCGATTTCAAGACAATCATTAGTGGACCCCTATTAACGGAATTATTGCCGGATTGAGAAAACGACAAAAATATTTTATTGAAAATAACTACGGAAGTTTTACCGATTGATCTTGTTGAACTACTCAAGAGTAAAAGTATAAAGAATACACGTTGTTGCATAGTAGTACGCGGTATTGATTATTGATATTTATATGAGAAGTCAACTCGATTTTGTTCAATTATTGCTACAATAGTCACTTTGACAAGTATCTCACATTATTTGATTCAATTATTGTTGATTTAGAAGTTTTGTTTTATTCACGTAATAAAATAGAAACATCTTTTATATAAAAGCAGTAATACTTTATTAAAGTTATTCTATAAATAAAATATATTATATTACATTATGCATAGTGTTTTCAGATAGTAAAATCTTTTTATATAAAAGAATACTACTATTATTAAAGTTATTCTATAAATAGAATATATTATATTTTATTATGCATAGTGTTTGTATAGTGCCCGCATAGTGTTTGCATAGTAAAAATCTTTTTATATAAATAGAATATATCATATTTTATTTAAAAGATTTTTCTTTAAATATGGACCGTCAGATTAAAGTAAATAAATCTGGACCGTTCATGGATTAGTTACTATGCATTCCATTTTTCTATAAATAGAAGCTTATTCCTTCCTTATTTTCTTATGAATTCACTGAACTCTAGAGAGAGAAACTATAGAGAGAGAGAGACTATAAAGAGATAGAAGAAAAGTTTTCTGCTACTTTACTACTCTTATATCAAGTATTATTTTATGGTAAGGAATATTATTTCTTTTGTATTCATGAAGAGAACTTCTGTTATTCCATTCTTTATTGTTCTGTTGGAATAACCAGTATACGCGGACTACCCTATACTTGGTGACATTCTTCTATTATTCTGTCTTTATTATTCTGTCGGAATATCCTACATCTTTATATATATGGACTGGTTCCATTTTTATTATTCCGTCTTTTATTATTACGCTTGAATATCTTTATGCATCTTATCTATACTGGGACCGGTTCCATCATTTATTATTCGCATTTATTATTCTCATTAGAACATCCCGCTTGTGAATTTCACCGACACGGTTCTCATTATTATTATTCCATTGAAATAACCGCTCTACATGAAGTACCGCATACATGGTGATATCTTTTGTTATTTCATTCGGTATTATACTCAGTTGATTATAATTTTGACTTCTATACTCCATGAAATTAGTGGAATATCCTTGATAATTGCGCTTCATCCAGTATCTTTTCATGGAAATATTCTTACGAGCATTCTTGAATTTTACTCTACAAAGCGTGATCATGTTGACAATTTGGGACGTTATTGGTTCTGGACAAATTAATTCTTGAACTTGTTTAATTGAATTCTTATATCATTGTCATCATCCTCATGTTTATATGTTATGTTGAAAGTCATCTCCGTATTCAGAAAGTGCATAGATGGACTTGGTATGATTATGACCGAGGATTATTCGGTATAATCATGACCGTAATGTTACAAATGATGTGAAAATTAAAAGTCCTCATTGGCCCGTAGTGCATTGATGGACAGTTTTTGGTATGATTATGGCTATGGATTTTCTTCGGCCAAGGTAGCAAAGATGAATTGTTTTATGGCATGATCAAGACCGTTGATGAAAACACGATTATCTTTGGCCCGTAGTGCATGTATAATTCGTGGTCGTGATACTAAATAATATCCTTGGCCTGTAGTGCAGGGATGATTTAATGATGTGGATTATTTATTAAGCTGAGTCTCAGCGATAACAGTGATGAAAAACCTTTTTAATCATAAAAGATAGTAGATTTTATTTTCTACTTGACTCTTTTAATGGATTGCTTGTTAGGTCTGCGATTAAACTTGATGTCTATTGTATTTTATCGGTTTAACATTGTTAGAGGCTAATGATAATTTATTACGCATTATCTTAGTCATAATATTTCTTCTTTGGGCTAGTTGAGAGCTCACCCTTTCTTTCACCTTTATTCTCTTGAAATGAGAATATATTTGGACTTAGCTTCGGGGAGCGGAGTGATGGTCCAGAGGATAAGATTAGTAGTCCTCACTATTTTGTGAAATAGTGTGATAATAATTGTAATGAGGACTCCTTTTGAGTTTGTATAATCTCTAGTAGACAATAATTGTATTCAAACTCACAGTTTATGTTTTGTCGTATTGTACACGACAGTTGTATTAGTAAGTTGTATTTGAATTCTGTACCATGTATCTGGCGACCCAAGATGGGTGATGTATACCTAATTTTGAGGGCGTCACAGAGAACCCAATAGAAGAAACATAGTCGGCAAATCGTTTGTACCAGGCTCTAGGAGCTTGTTTGAGCCTATATAACGATTTTCGCAGAAGACACACATGAGTAGGATGATCCGGATCCTTCAAACCCAAGGGCTGGTGCATGTACACTGTTTCTTTTAGTTCACCATGTAAAAAGGCATTTTTAACATCCAACTGATGAATGTGCCAAGCCTTAGAGAGAGCAAGACTGAGCACTGTTTGAATAGTCGCCGGTTTAACTACCGGGCTAAAAGTGTCGCCACAATCCATGCCAACATGTTGATCTGCACCATCACCTACAAGTCGGGCTTTATGCCGCTCAAAAGAACTGTCAAATTTTTCTTTATGTCTGAAAATCCACATAGACCGAATAACATTAACATCAGGTGGACGGGGCACTAAATCCCACGTCTTATTTTTAATGAGAGCAATATATTCATCTTCTATAGCCATTTTCCAATTCGGGTCGTGGAGTGCAGACACGGGGTTACGAGGGAGAGGAGACTTTGTAACATGAGCCTAATTAGTTTCCTGATTATTAGCCTAATATCACTATTGTACCGTTGGTAATTCATGTATATTATGGACCTTTGTAAATCAATGAAAGCAAGGGGAGAATTATATTCTTATAGTTATTATTTGAACTGTACGTTATTGATATTATTGCCTTACAAGACTTTTAAACTTGCAACGTGTAGTACTTCAAACCTGTAGCGAGTTCGAGGTGTTACACTTACCCATCCCTAATGGCATTTGGGAAGATCCGAGTAATGTAAATGTAATGCAATATGGTGCCAATACGTTATCAGAATTACCATGAAATGCAATAGGGTACGAATACAAGATATTTTATACTACAAATCCTCCTCCTCCGTACGTAAAATTCTTATATGTAACGGCTGGGAATGAATTAATTCCTGGGCCATTAGCAACATACGTAATTGGAGCCATGCAAAACTTAGGTTTGCGATTGATCTATTCACTAGGCATAAAGTCCACAGTGATGAAGAAAGAGTACTCCACATATAATACAATCAACAGTGATGTTATTTATACTCCTAATTAAAACTGCTTCAAGTACAACACAAAGTTATTAAGATATAATAATCAGATTTTATCAAATATCACCCAAGGCATGCAAACTACTTAAGAGGTTGAAGTATTAGGGAATCCCTTGGAAGGCCTAAGGGACAGAATGATAGCAGGGGAATGGGAGTAGTTTGGTGAAAGAGATAAAGAAAACCTAGTAAGAATTAGGGTTAGGACAATCTTATACTCCGTGGCAGCCAAGTTTCTACCAACACACATTCTCCTCCAAATCCAAAAGGCACATAACCCATCTTTTGGTTGCATCCTCCATGCAAGTCATACTCGAACCTCTCCGGTCTGAACTCGTTCACGGTGTCGCCCCAAAGGGCACGGTCATGGTTCATGGCTACAACATCGACCCACATGTTCGTTCCTTGGGGATCACCACGTCGTTCACTCGAATGTCCTCCTTGCTTGCCTTTGTACATTTGGTGCTGATGGATATAGTCGTAAAACTTCGTTCATTACCCATCCCATCTGCATTTAAATGAAAAATTATAAAGAAATGTTAAGATATTTTAAATTAATGCTAAAATATATATTCTGACTCGCATATGCTGAAGTAGGAAGAATAATGATATGTGATTATGAAATAAATAGGAGGGCTCTTTATTGTATCTGTCTAATCTAGTCGGCATAATTGATCAGCACATTGAGATGCTATACAAATCCTTTTTCTCATTTGTTTTTCATACGGTTATATTTGGAAGTTGACCGATCAGTCCGACTTGGACTTGTAGAATCCTGTTGAGATGGGAATCATAATTTGAATTTTGAAATTAAATTGACAAATTTTAGAATAAAAATTTATCCAATCTGCTTTTAAATATAGGTAATGAGATTATGACCATAAGAAAGTACTTTTAATTTACTACACCATCTAATTTTCAGAAGCTCAATTATCAGTTCTAAAATTGGTCAATTTTACTTAAAAAATCAAGTTATTTCAGTCTTTACCGATAATTAAAAAATTAGTCGATTTAACCTCAAAAGTCAAGTTAAATCACTCTTCACACTGCTACCTACATGCTTTAACGGGTGTACTACACTCCATTCCAGAATTTTTCATCCTATGTAATCAAACCCTTCCATGAACCTGATGACATTTTTAGAGCAACATACAACATTTATTACACATATATACTATGTATTCACTTGTTCTTTAATATAAATCGTTTTAGAGAAATATTTTTGATCTTTAATATAAGTCGTTTGAGAATTTCAAGTAAACATTAATCGTTTAGTTTTCAATATTACTCCGAGTATTAAATATAACTTTGGTTCTCCTACTATTCTCTGTCCAATAGATAATACTCTTTCTTTCAATAGAAGAGCAATATAGACAATTGATATTATATTTAATATTTTGCAATCATTTCTTTAATATTTGTGCACAACTCTAAAACGACTTATATTAAGAAACTAAGATAATATAATGTATAGCATTCATTCTGTTAAAATGAGGGACAAATTAAGCTTTTCAAGGGCCTGCAGGGCCCCAAGCTACCCTAGTTTTTAGAAATTATTTTATCATTTTAAATTTTATATTTTTTCTCTAGATTCCTTTAGGGTAAAAATTTAAAACATATAGAACATTATATTAGAAAATATTTATTAATAAAATTACGTACTCATTACTTTAGAATGTTACATTATATCCGGGTCCTCCTAGAAAAAGTTGATATATATATATATACATCTCATTGAACTCACCCTCTTATTTTACATATCATGCTCACCCCCTTTAGTAACGGATCGGACAACGGTTCGGTCCGTCGTTATATCAGGGAACCGTCGTCTTAGTTTTTTAGCGACAAACAACATATAGCGACTGACCGAACTGTCGCCCGGTCCGTCACTAAAAGTAGTATGCAAGATATGTAAAATCAAGGGGTATATCTTTGATCCTTTTCGTATATATATATCTAGCATTGAAAATTGTATTTCCTATGCTAGAAATATTATTTTCCTTAAAATATATACATGTAATGCAAATAAATGCATAAAACCTAAGAATATTATTGTTGTACTCCCTCCCAATTTTACAGCTTTTCCTAATTTGAAAGTATTCACCTATTAAAGTTATTTTATTTTCAAATTACTCATCTTAATTACTTTATAATCATTTTTTTTATTTTATTTAATTTCCTAACTATTTCATGGAACGATAAAATAGAGGATAAAGAGGGAAAAAAGAGTGCGATTGTGCTTTCAATGTCAAAATTAATAATGCTACTTTTTTTTAATGTATGTCATGTTATTTTCAATAAATTTTTTTGAAAGTTAAATGAGGATGGTATTGAAAAAATAAGATAAAAAATAGTATTAAAAAGCAAAAAGAACAAATAAATTTGGACAAATCAAAAAAAAATTAAGACAAATAAACTTGAACCGAAGGATAAATAAAAAAATTTAATTATCCGAGGACTATTCGGGTTTATGATATACTCCCTCCGTCCAAGGATAAAAGTCCTGGTGGACTTTTCCACGCATATTAAGAAAATAAATAAAATGACAATTGCCCATAATAATGTCATTAAATATGGAGAGAGAATTAGAATAAGAAAAGTATGAGATATTTAATGCTACGGGTATAATTGGAAAATATGTGTAAAAGTTTGGTTATTAAAGGAAAGTGGACATTTAACATGAGACTATCCAAAATAGTAATAAGCACTTTTATCCTGGGAGGGAGGGAGTAGTAGTTAGAATGTGACACACGTAGTTAGTCCAATTCAAACTTCTTAGTTTCCAATTATGCAGTTGTAATGTCTACATGGGACAATTATTAGTATATATGATTAAACAATATATTATATGGTAAGTAATTACCTTCTTTAGTCCAGCAAGCATGGTGGCATCCACAACTTCATCTCCTACCACTTCTTTGATCTCTCCTCTTAGCTGATTTTGCCACCCCGGATACATGGCCAATAGAAGCAACGTCCACGTCAGCGTCAGCGCAGTCGTCTCGTGCCCTCCGAAAAAGAATGTTTTGCACTCATCCACAAGCTCCCTTGTTGTTAGGGAATTCTCTAGGCGCCCATCTACACAATTATCCGCTAGCATTAGGCCGAGCAAGTTCTTCTCAGTATCGCCCTTGCCATTATTGTTTGCTTTCATTCGATCATTTATTATCGATAAAAAGAGGACATCAATTTCGTTTTCGAGCCTTTTAGCTTCGAGGTATTGTTTAAGGCACATGAACTTGCTAAATGGTACCCCTACATAACGGTTGGAGTTAAATAGTGTGAGTTGCATGGCTTTTTAGTTTCTCGAACACCTTTTTCCCATTTTCGTAGCCCATGCCGAAGCTTGTTTTTGCTATGATCTCTCCTGCCGTCGATATGATTTTCTCTCCACGTCCATTTCTGTCTGGCCAGAGTTTATGTGGGAGGACCACCGGTCTAGCATATTACAAGTTGACTCCACCATTAAGCTTCCCATAGCCTATTAGTACACAACTACACATTAATGAATAATGTTATTAAAAGTAGTAGTAAAATTAATAATGGAAAATAAGGAGACCTTGAGATTGGCAGGAGAGAATGCAGGAGTAATAACGTGCCTATGACGAACCCAATCATCACCTTCAACCATAACAAGGCCTTTACCAAACATGGGTTTTCTATCGTTTCTGAAAACACTGGGCTTTCCCCAACTTTTTCCCAAAACACCGGAAGACATTCGCTTTAGAAACTCTGGATCCGCAATATACAGAAATGGCTCTGTACCCAGCCAGTAGATGAACACTTTCCTGCAACCAAAACAACTAATTTATTAATATTCAAAATAATAAACTTTAGACGAGCACTATTTTTACAAGACAGAGGAGTACGTTGGTCTTATTTTCATGTTAACACCTAACTTAGTTTCTTACCGTGAGATTTTTGCCATTGAGCAAAGTAGGGGAAAACGATGGAATGAATATCATGGGTGATGATGCTTAATGACGACGACAAATCGCTCTTCATCTTCTCCGTCTTTGATCTCATCATCATATCACTAATATTTCCCAGAGGAAAACTTGGAGATGGACCGTTTAGTCCATTCTTCCTAAGCTTCCGGTAGGCGAGGTTAGGCAAAACACACCAAGTGTATACCAATCTAGCCAATATAAACAAAAGAAATACAACCATAGCTAAACCAACATCTTTCAAAAGCCCAGGAAATCCCATCCCTTTCTCAGTTTTTATACACTCTTTTAATTTCTCTCTTGTAAAATATGCACCTCCTTCCTTGCTGAAATACTCTCTCTCTCTCTCTCTCTCTCTCTCTCTCTCTAAATCTGCAATTGAATGTTGATGCTACGAAATTTCTCTCTTCTAAAATATGCACCTCCTTTAAATACTCTCTTTAAATCAACAATTGAATGCTTGAGGAACGAAATGTCAATGCCTTACGTAGGAGGAATGAATTTGTGAATTTAAACATTTACATTTAATGGCCTTTATTTGTATTTATTAAATATAAATTTTACAACTCGGTATTGATAATACCAAAAAGATATTTAATGACACTTTTATTATTGTCAAAATAATAAGTATAATTTAAAGTCTTAATTCTTGGTAAAATAATTATTAAAATATATATATGTAATGACAACATCAAGAACTTTGTTATAACCACATTTTAAATTTTAAATGACACTCATTACTCTATGGTATTATCAATTACTTTTTTTTCTTAGAGGGTGAAGTTTAATTTTTTTTTTATCCATCACTTTTTTATTTAAAAATAATAATAATAATTTAGTTTTTCATATTATTTTAAAATTAAATATTAATTTATTTATGTTTATTTTTAATGGAATTTAAAAAAAATAATATTGAATATTTATATTATTTTGATCAATTAAATTGAGGGGGAGTTCTATATGCCTTAGCCCGCCCCTCCTTCCTTGCTTCTCCCCTCATCTATTCCATTCCACGTGCTTCTTGCCATACTCTCCAGCTGCATCATTGTGTGTCTTTCTGCTGACTCAGCTCCTTTCATGATGCAAGCCACATTTGTTCCATTATCAATTAATTGCAAATCTTTTTTTTTTATTCCTACCCGCATATGGATGATTTGCTCTCTTGAAAATTTCTTAAAACAATACTCCCTCCGCTTTAAAATGGGGGTTGGGACAGGGTTATTTGGGTCCGAATTGTATAGTGGGTTAAGGTTTGTGTAGAGTTATTTTAATCTATGTAGAATTTTGTTTGGAAAGTAAAAAAATTTAAGGAATCAATAATTTTTAATTATATTTGGTTTCTAAATTTAGATACAAACTCTTAGTCAGGCGAAGATGATAAACCTCAAGTGGCCAATCTATATTTGATGGCCAAGGAATCCAAAGACAAGAAATGCAGTGAAATCAGTATTAATGAGGTCTTTGATTTCAACTCTACTGATGTGAATCTTAATGATTTAAGAACTGCATTACATGATATAACCTCTTATCTATATTAATACATGAAATAGTTCAGAGTCTTATCGAAAGACTATTCTCTTCTTTAACAAGAGAAAGAGAAAGTTCAAGCAGAATTGGAGACAATTCTACTAATCACTTACTCTCTCTCTAATCTTGAAGCTGAGAATAAGAATTTGAAACAGACAAATGAGCTAAGTGCACAAAGAGAGTTGAACCTAGCTTCTAAAATTGAGGAGTTAGAAAAGACAATCCAGATGTGAAACAAGTCTTCTTCATCTATGGACTCTTTGATCTCTAGTCAGAGGAATTCTTCTGACCGATCAGGTCTCGATTTTAAGGACTCGCCTTCAGAATCAAACGTGAAAAAGCCTTTGGAAACTAACACTAGTCGTGCTTCTAATCTCAATAGAAGTATTACTTAATTTTGTGAAATCCACACAAAGTGTAGAGCCAATGAATCATTGCTCTTCTGATCATCTAAGTAATGTCCCTAGACATGACGGATCCCATTATGGTCTAGGATTTAGAAAAATCAAGAGTAAATCAACTAATACTCTCCAACCCGAAGGATCGTGGGGTCAAATAAAACCGGCTCCATGCCACGAACCAACCAGGAAGGAATCGTAAACTTGAGATGTACTCTACAAAATCTCTGAATCATAAAACTGTATGGAAAAAGGAGAATCATTATAAGGAAAAGGCTATCGTATACCCACATATGTCCATATTGAGAAGGAATCCACACACACACAAGCATGCATCATACTAGATGTTTTATATGTAATAGATATGGTCATAAGTATGCAGCATGCTATTATAATCCTGTAAATCATAAACCTAAAATCAAGCAGATTTGGGTCCTCAAGGGAACTAACAGGGAAGGACCGAAGCAAATCTAGGTACCACAATGAAAGATAAATTTTACTACAGGTATAAAGCTCCACTATGACAACCTAATACCTTGATAGTGGATGCTCAAGGCATATGACTGGAAACAAAACTCTTCTTTCGAACTTCAAAGAAAAGAAGGGTCTAACAGTCATTTTTGATGACAACGACTCTGGCAAGACCAAAGGATACGGCTCAGTTGGAAATGGTGTACGTTGTGTCTTTCAGCAAAGTAGTTTATGTTGAAGGTCTGAAACACAATCTCTTGAGCATCAGCCAACTTTGTGATAAAGGACATCAAGTCACCTTCTTCAACAATCAATGTCAAGTCAGAGATTTGAAGACCTCTTCTCTAAAGCTCATTGGAACCAGAGAAGGAAATGTTTATGTTGTCAACCTCGCTAAGTTAAGTTCTGATGAGGCAATATGTTTCCTTGCCAAAGCCTCCGAAGAAATCAGCTAATTATGACATATATAGAAGACTATCTCATCTAAACTTCAAAGGCATGTCGAAACTAACCTCCAAAGACCTTGTCACAGGATTATCGAAATTCAACTTCGTCAAAGAAAGACCCTGCAAAGCTTGTCAGCTAGGAAAACAAACAAGGAGCCCATTCAAAGGCAAAGTAGTCAACTCTATTGATAAACCCTTAGATTTACTTCACATGGACCTCTTCGGTCCTATCCCTACTGTAAGCCTTGGAGGGATGAGATACTCACTGGTGGTAGTAAACAATTACACCAGATTCACATGGATATTCTTTCTGAGTTCTAAAGGCGAAACTTGCTCTCAACTGATTAAGTTGTTCAAACTAGTTATGAATGAGAAAGGAGAAAATATCAAGGCCATCAGAAGTGATCATGGAAGAGAATTCGACTTCTATGAGATGGACAAGTTTTGTGGAGATAATGACATCAACCACAACTTCTCAGCTCCAAGAACTCCACAACAAAACGGGGTAGGTGAGAGAAAGAACAGAACCTTGATTGAGGCAGGAAGAACACTACTGGCAGCAACTCTCTTACATGAATACTTCTGGGCAAAAGCTATCAACACGATTTTCTACACCCATAACAAATCTCTTATTCATCATACGCTCAAAAAGACTGTTGGTGTAAAATCTTGTTATTCACAACACGCAAGTATACGTGGTCAACAAGTAATAAAGTGTAAGTAGAGTATCGTTCCCACGAGTAATTATTAATTCAAATTACCAAATACTAACTCTTAACCAAACTAATTTTATTTAAATAATCAATTTAAGGATATAAATTAAATTATTTAATTAAACTAATTCTAATTACGACTAGTTAAAATTAATACACTTCTGATCAATTATGCTTACTATTTTGAATTATTAATCAAGAACACATAAATAAATATGACCATCTCTCAATGCATCATACTCAAATCAACTTAAATCCACATATTATAGAATGAAGAAGAACACCCTAATTAACTAATTCACTATATGTCTATGTGAATTAAAATTAAAGAGGATTTTAAGTACGAGTTCTCTATCAGATTACATGCGATGTATATATATCTCTATCCTAGACATAAATTATGAATTCCAACGCCATGCAGAAAACACAATCACATGCTATTATGATCATATCTAAATCTATAATCCATCTCTCGAGTTCATATAAAATATTGTCACTGTAATTGTTAGCTAGACAATTAGGCAATTAAGCAATAAATAATAAACCATAATAGATGTGACGCCCCCAAATCCGGGTACTTGAAACCCGAATTCAGTGATTCACGATACCATCTCTATAACCGGAATAATACTAATAATAATGCCAATAATATAAATATTTAAACTTAACTTACATAATATCAAAGTTTAACTCCCAAGTACGTAACCTTAAATCATTCCTTACAACACATGATCATAAATATATAACATTGTCTTAATAATATTAAACTATCACACGATAACATTGTCATCATTCAAAGTGACCTTTTCCTTTTCCCTTGTTTCTAAAGCAGAGCCTCCAAGTAATACTTTGAAAATATTTAAATTAAGCAAGGATGAGCATTTGAGTGCCCAAAGAAGTAATAACAATTATATATATATAAGTGAAAGAATTTAAATACTTTCTTTATACTACCCTTCTACAACGGATCAATAGTTACGAAGAAATTTCAACCAATAATAATAACAATTCTCTTTCAAATCTTTGAAACTACGCATCAACTATAAATAAGTTTTAGGGGACATACTATGAACATTGTTTTTATTTTCAAAAAGGTTAAATGTAACTTCATCTCAGAACCGTCATAACTTACTAGCACACGGAGAGGTGATCAAATTTCAGATTGTACTACATTGATTGATCAATACTACATTGCTGAACGACGATAAAAATTTTCCCATGTTCGGGATGTTCATACTTGTCAGGGTTCCAAACAAAAGGTTTTATCTTATCCAACAATAATCTGTAATTCAACATATATGTATATATCAAAGGTGTATCAACATGTGTTTAAATGCAATGATTATCCAAGTGGGGACACTTGTTTAACCATTTATAGAAATTAACGAACAGAGAATATATATTTGAATTACCATATACTAACATGTTGATAATCAATGGGCATATATGATATAGGTTAATAATCTATACAGTAATAATATAATTCTGAAACATTCTTACTCATGTCCATTGCATAAAGGAAATGCAAAGGTAGGATACTTGCCTGATGCGCTGCTTACAAAATGAAACTTAGTTTTGTCTTTTATGTAATCACCTATCATTAATCAGATCATTCGTTCGATTAGAATAATATACTATAACACATAGTACTGCATTTCGCAGTTAGCACATAACCTACTCACGTTGTTATATATATACTAAAAATATCATTGATCGCAAACAAACAAAGAATGCTGATCAAAATATTCAAGTCTAGAATAATTTCGAACTATGTTTGCAGTAATCGACAAATTCTATCGGGTAATTAACAAGTCTAAGACTCTATTCTATTACACAATATCTGTAAACGTCAGTTATATGACTTAATAATAATTTTTAAACAATTATTATACATTAACATAAATTTCAAATACCGTAATCATCATTAAATATCAAACAACTCTATTATCATTAATATTTAATTCATTAAACCATTAATGAAATCATTACCAAAATATCAAAGTTATTTACAATAACTCAAAATATTTTTAAAGTATTAATATTACCCTTAAATGATTTTTAAAATATTTTAAATCATTTTTAAATAATTACCATTAATATTCAAATATTAATGAACCATTCATCCAAATATTAAAAGTCATTAACTATAACTTAAAATATTTTTAATTCACTTATATCCCTTTTAAAATGATTTTTAAATTAATAAAACTATTTTTAAACTATTTATTTAATATAATTATTAAATAAATTCAATATCATTAATACTAACTTATTATCATTAATATTAAATTATTAATGAAATTATCCTTTAAATATTAAAAGTTATATTTATATCTTAAAATATTTTTAAACACTTTAAAATGATTTTTAAAATATTAAAATGATTTTTAATTCATTTATTAAACTCATCTACTAAATAACTTAATTATCATTAATATTAATTTATTAATGAAAATTATCACATAATATCAAAATTTATAACTCAAAATATTTTCTTATATCATAATATAATTTTTAATGATTTTTCATGTATTTAAATCATTTTTAAATAATTTATTTGATATTATAATTAAATAAATTAAATACATTTAATATTCCAAAATATAAAATATTTCGAAATATATTCAAAATAATTAAAATATATTTTTAGGACATTAAAATAATTTTTAATAATTTATTTTGTATTTTTAATAATTTAAATCTAATTTTCTCGTAATTATTAAATAGAAACAATCAATTTAGAAATTAAACTGTCGCTTATAGTGCCTATAAATGATTTAATCGTCGCTATAGGTGTTCTTCACCAACCCGTAAAAACGCAAGTCGTAAATCGAGTATGATGTTTGACCAAGTGTTAATTAATTGTGTGTATTATTTCTCGATTAATCTATGAATTGGATCTTGAAGTACTAGTGCACGCTCTACAATACCCAACATCAAGCATGGCAATAAAGCATCAAACTAACAAGATCTAAGCTCCCAAAGAAGTCGGACACATTCGCTCTTCATCTTCAAGGTGAAGAATTTTGACCCGGCCACTTTGAGCTTCTATAACTAGAAATCCTTTTGATAGATTTGTGATTTATAAGTTCCATCTTGTTCATAACATGAGAGACTACGATCTAATGTTTAAACTCATTGTAACAACAATGATCAAGATTATAAGGGTCGGTCAACGCTGATGTAAAAGCACTTCAAATTTTTCTCGAAAATTTTAAATCAAAAATCATGAGCTTAATCGAAGCTAATTTGACCAAATATTACTCTCATCCTGATGTTTTTTAACATGATCTAAAGCCATAAACCTAAAGTACACATGTCAGGCTACACATTGATTACAAAAATCCACCAAAACAAATCAAACATGTCAGATCTGGGTGGTTCAATAAGATGTCAGACGCTGAAAAATTTCTGGGTTTACCCAGATTTTGATCGGTGGTCATGGTCTCATTCAACGACCTTTGACCATGAATAACTCTCAATCCATAATGTGATATGGACTCGATTCGTTTTGGTAATTAAAGAGGACATTGCAGGATACAAGCTACAAGCTTCAAACATCAAAAATGATAAACTACCAAAGATCTGTGGCCCCTGACATTTGTTGTCAGACCACAAAAAATGAAATTTCCAGATTTTGTAAAAAGTGAGATTTGAGCTTATAGATGTTATGGATCTAACACCTATCAACCCAGATCACTTAATAACACTATAAACAACATATTACAACACTTAAACACAAAATTAAACAACAAATTTTGACAGATTTGGACAGAAATTTGAGGTAGGGTGTATACCTTCTAAGCTTTGATTTCTGATTTGGTTGCTTCTGATTTGTTTATGGTAATGGTGGGGGTTGATTTAGGGACTAATAAGCTAGAAATTTTCGTTGGTTTGATGCAAGGAAGGTCTAGGTTGAGTGTTGATAAAAATGGCTAGCAAAATCCTATTTCCCTCTTTAATCAATTTATGTAAGTGGCATAGCATGAAGGATTTAGCTATTATTCTCTATACATGTGTTGTCCATTGAATAAATTTCCTTATCTTGATTTTTAAGCATGCTTAGTAGATTTCCCACCAATAGAATGTTGACAACAAAGTACTTTTTGCAATAAAATAAATAAAGTAAAGCTACTAACTATATAAGGAAACTTGATTAACAAAATTTGTTACCTTAAAAGGTAAATTATGGCCAGCCATGATTAAACACTCTAATTCTTTATTTAGTTATTATTTTAATGCATAATCTAGGCAAATTAAAGGTCTAAAATACCCTTGGTTAAAGTGGGCTAAGAGTTGGGCTTGAATATATTTCTTTTGGGCTTTTTCCAATTGTTTTGGGCCATTAGTAAACCTAGCCCAATAATTATTAATCTATGTTACCCAAGTTAGGGTTCAAAATAATTATAATTAGGGTACTAAATTTATAATTTGGTTTTTTCTTTTTTTGATTAGGGTTTTAATCATACATGGATATTAGGGTTATAATATAATAATTATACTATCCATACTAACTTAGAAATTAGGGTTTATAGTTTTGGCAATTAGGGTTACCAAAACACAATTAGGGTTTATACATAATAATTAGGGTTTCAAGAATTTAACAAGTACAAATGTTAATTAGGGTTAATCATAACACAGTTATATAATAGACATGAACTCACCACCAAGTTTCAGATTAGGGTTTCCCACAGTAATTAGGGTTTGACAAACTACACCATATATATATAAAAAAAATTTATCTGCAAAAATTTCTAATTTAATTTTTATAGAAAATATTGGGTTATTACATCCTCCCCCCCTTATAAAGATTTCGTCCCCGGAATCACCGTTTTACAAGCTGCAAATACGAGTGTACGTAGCACATACAATCATTACAAGTAGATCTTGATCATAAATGATCGTACAGATCTTTAATCCTATTCACACAAAGCTTTTCTATTTGATTAAACGGAAATTTGATTTCTAAAAGAACTCAATTTCCTCCTTCAAAACTTCTTTATAAATTATTATATATATAAGAAAATCATATATAAGAAAATAAAACTTGGTTAGAATAATACCTGGAATTGCATTATCAGCTGCTACGGTATCCTGGATCGCCATGTTGTAGACCCTTGCTGTTGACTTCATCGGCTTGCTGGATGACGTTGGTCTCGTGAATGCTAAAGTCCCGCTGCCCTTGCCCGAAATCACACTTCCTGCCTCCGTCTTCCTCTTCGGACAATCCTTCACCTTGTGATCAGTCGATCCGCATATAAAGCATCCGCTATTCATCCTAGGATTGGGGTAGTTGGGAGAGATATGGCCCTCCTGCCCGCACGCACTAGCAGACACACGAACTTCCCTTCAAACATTCCCTGTAATGGTTCTTCCCACAATTTCCACACCGCACAACTTGCTTCTTAGCTCCTTCCCGCTTTCACTGAATACTTCCAAATCGCTTCCTTCCTTTTGCTATCACCACCGCTTACTCCCACTAGTAACTTCCGCCTTCCTAGTCCCCCGACCTTACCCTTGTTCTTTCTCTCCTTGTTGTAGAGGCTCATAACCCTCACCCTTCCTCAAAGAATAATAGCCTTCTCCAGAGAGTTTGTCGCAAATGTAGGGATCTGCAACACCGCCACCTTGTTGTAGAGCCGTGGTTTTAATCCCACTTAAACCTCCTAGCTTTCCTAGCCTCCAGATCCACTTGATGCGAGAGCAAACCCGCTAACTCATTGAATTTTGCGGCGTATTCCGCAACAGTCATGTTCTCCTGCCTCAAAACTAAAAATCTCACCTTCATCCTAGCTTGCATACTAGACGAGAAATAGTTCTCGAAAAACAGTGTCTTAAACCTATCCCATGTAACTACACCTTCTCCTGCCCTCGTCTGATTCGCTTCCCACCAAAAATTTGCCTCACCCTTCATCATGTAGGTGGCAAAAGTGGTCTTTTGCCCCTCAGCTACCCTAGATATTATGAACGTCTTCTCAATCTCTTTAATCCAAGTCTGTGCTTCAACAGGGTCAGTTGCCCCTCTGAATTCGGGTGGTCCTACAGCCTTAAAGTCCTTGAAATTAGCGAAGCGGTTGTCCGAATCGGTTTTCTCGCGACCGCACTCCTTATTTGATAATTTGTGCCATCATGTTCGCAATTTGTTTGACGGGTCTCGCTTGTTGTTGTCCTCAACATTATCGATGCACTCTTTCGCGCCTTTGGTTTCAAGTTTGACGTCTTGGCGACATTTATCTCAAGTTAAGTAAAACCATATATTATTCTCTACATTCTAAATCTTATCATATAAGTTTAGTATATTAACTCATTTCATTATTCAAACTTAGATTCATATTCATTCCAAGACTTCAAAATATATTACACATCACAACACATAGTGCTTTAATCATCAGCTATCCCTTGTGACTACAAAGGTCGGGATTTACACTTTAACCAACACAAAAGTTGAAAATGTCACGTTACACAACATACTAAGCACACATATTACCTTAAACATACCTACACAACATAACCTATACTACCTATTCCCTAAGCCTTCTTTCTTGGACAGCTTTTAGCCTGATGATCTTCTTTTCCACAAACAAAACATGCTCCCCGTTTATAGTCAGGACAATTCAGAGTGGTATGCCCTTCATAACCGCAAAGATAACATATTCTTTTCCATTTCTTCTTACCAGTTTTTCCCAAATCATGGTCTTCTATCTTTCTTTTTCCCTTATCTCTCGGAGATGCACGCGAAGTGTTGCTTGAGGCTCCCATCTGATTAATTTTGATTTTAAGCTTATCCTGCCCTTCCATTGATTCTATTAACGCTTGACGTAACTGACTATTAAGCAGCTTTTCTATCTCCCACAACCCTTTTAGAGAAGAAACCTTGTTCCTCAATTCCTGCACCTCCATTGATGCTTGATCAGCTTCAGCTTTAGGGTTTGAATCACTATCTGTCAGCTCTACCACTTCCGGATCTGGTACTATGTTTTCCACGATAACCACCTTGTCCTAGTTGGTTTCATTGTGAGCTTCTATTTCCGCTATTGGCTTCGATATTAGCTCCTTCTTTACGATCCGTGGGTATCCTAATCCTTTCTCACCTGACATCTACACACAAAAATTATCTTGATTAGTATATACTAAATACACACAGCAACTAATAGTTTTATATAAGTTATCTTTTATTTTGTTTGACGATGGATTTAGTCAATTCATTCCTTCATAAACTTTAAACGAGTTATTTATAAATTAATATACCACGGTTTTAATACCAACCGACTAAACCTTTGGCCTACTTCTATAAATGCTAAAGGCCTAAACTACCCACCACCAACTATCCTCTATTGGACAAAATTGAGGATTCCTTACCACCTACCCCTCTACCAAAAAAGTTGGGGTCTAACTGCCATCCTATGCATACAGAAAGGCATAAGGATTTTCAACACTAAACAGTCCCTAATAGAAACAAAAGTGGGACTATATCGAACATGAGTACACATCAACGCCGCTTTCTCCCCGTCAAGGAAGGCGCCCATCCATTCCACGTCGAATCACTTTAAAGGCGATGTCTAAAGCCCCGCTCCAGGTATATATCTTCGCATCTTTAGCTTCCCCCTCAACTCTCAACTGCCCTAGTTGCAGCTCTCTTTGCTCCAACCTCCTCAGTAACTCTCATTAACTCCGCTTTTGTTTCGGTGGCAGCGTCCTCAGACAAATTGCGAAAACTGGAGGGTGTGATTTTGTGCCTCCACTTTCTCAGCCCTAACCCTTAAGTCGTCATTCCTGACCAACAAATCTCTTATCATCTCATGGTCCATGTACCCTTCACTAAAGTCCCTCGACTCTTGATCCATCGAGTAACTACCTGGCTGCTCGGCCACCATCCTATGACCACAATAAACAAGCAAAACAACATTAGTAACACAATAAAATATATTCATTGGTAAAATGAAATGATATTTTATTAAGTAAAACTAAAACTCGATGGATCCCCTCAACCTATCACTTAGCTAACATATTCTATAAGAGTTTCCTATAAGGTTATAACCTAGGTTTCGCAATCCTAATATTTATAACCTACAACTTTGATACCAACCTGTGACGCCCCCAAATTCGGGTACTTGAAACCCGAATTCAGCTTCACGATACTATCTCTATAACCGGAATAATACTAATAATAATGCCAATAATATAAATATTTAAACTTAACTTACATAATATCAAAGTTTAACTCCCAAGTACGTAACCTTAAATCATTCCTTACAACACATGATCATAAATATATAACATTGTCTTAATAATATTAAACTATCACACAGATAACATTGTCATCATTTAGCAACCTTTCCTTTTCCCTTGTTTCTAGCAGAACCTTCGGAGGGTTCACACTTAGCTGAAAATATTTAAATTAAGCAAGGATGAGCATTTGAGTGCCCAGCAAGTAATAGCAATTATATATATATAAGCTGAAAGAATTTAAATACTTTCTTTATACTACCCTTCTACAACGGATCAATAGTTGCGAAGAAATTCTGAACCAATAATAATAACAATTCTCTTTCAAATCTTTGAAACTACGTCTATCAATTATAAATAAGTTTTAGGGGACATACTATGAACATTGTTTTCATTTTCAAAAAGGTTAAACAGAACTTCATCTGTAAACCGTCATCACTTACGGCACGGAGGGTGATCGGCCGTTGTAACCCTGTATTGATCAATACTACATTGCTAGAACGATATTATCGTTCATCCTTTGTCTGTCGTAGCGCATAAAAATTTTCCCATGTTCGGGATGTTCATACTTGTCAGGGTTCCAAACAAAAGGTTTTATCTTATCCAACAATAATCTGTAATTCAACATATATGTATATATCAAAGGTGTATCAACATGTGTTTAAATGCAATGATTATCCAAGTGGGGACACTTGTTTAACCATTTATAGAAATTAACGAACAGAGAATATATATTTGAATTACCATATACTAACATGTTGATAATCAATGGGCATATATGATATAAAGTTAATAATGCATAAAGAATAATATAATTCTGAAACATTCTTACTCATGTCCATTGCATAAAGGAAATGCAAAGGTAGGATACTTGCCTGATGCGCTGCTTACAAAATGAAACTTAGTTTTATCTTTTATGTAATCACCTATCATTAATCAGATCATTTGTAAGACCCCGAATTTTATGAAATAAAAGTATTCAATTTTTCTTATAATTACTATTCATGAGTTACTATTCACGAGTTACTATTCATGAGTTACTATTCACGAGTTACTATTCATGAGTTACTATTCACGAGTTACTATTCATGAAGCATGATAAAAAAATTTCGTAAGAAGGCACTACTCAATAATTGTTACAGTAGTTACTATTCAATATTTTATTTTATTGATTCAATAATTGCTACGTTGATATTATTGTTATTTTAATAATTGTCACTACACAGTATTTTCCATTATCGGAGAAATAATGCATATTATCTGAATAATATTATTAGATAACATTATTGGCAATGTCTAGAAAGTTCTGTCCAAGGAGAGGTTTGGTCACCTAATTGCGCGCCAGTAAGGAGAAATCCTTATCGGAAAGCCTCCTCTTTCCTGGGAATGGCTTGATTGTTAGTACTGTGATTCTGTAATATTAAATATTGATTTATATGATGAGGAAAATATTGATTTTATGTGCATATAGATGGAGAAAATTTTTAATGTGACAATTATTGAAAACTAATATTTTATCTTTTTCTGATAAAATAATTCATTTAAATATATTATTTTAATAATATATTGATGGTGAAATTTTTACAATAAATTCATGGTTTATAAATAGATGAGGTGGAAGAGAGAAGATAGAATTGGAATTATTTAATAATTGTAAATATTTTAATATATATATATATATATATATATATATATATATATATATGTATATGTATGTGTGTGTGGAAGAAGTGGTGGGGGTAAGAGAAGAAAGTGGGGGAGAGAGAGAGTTAGTGGAGAATTATGGGAAAGGAAGAAAGAGAAAGGGAAGAGAAGGAAATTAGAAAACTTATCCGTATGTAGATTTCGGTCATTTTTCGTTCGGAATTTAAAAAAATTTCTTCTGCAAAGTTGTAGAGAATTCGATTTCAGGCAGAATGGACATAAAATTTGTATTTTTATGATAACTGGGCTATTTTCTATGAATTACTGAAGTTTCGGAAGATAAAATAATTTTTATTAAATTTATGGGTGGGACCCACTTTGGTTGGTGTAAATAACATGTGGTCGCTAATATGTTTTCCAAGTTGGCATGCTAGTTGATTCAAATTTGGTTGGTGCGTGGAAGAAGAAAAGAATAATAATAATTTATTATTTTAGTCTCCTTCATGCATTCTAAAGATTTTCCTATAAATAAGCTTAAGTTAGAATTGAAAATCATACAAGAAACATAAGTTTTCTCTCTCTATATTATCAAGCATATTTTTGAGAGTATTTAGATATTTTGAGAGTTGTTATTCGGTGCAAGTTTCCTCCGGCTTTTCATCGGATATTTCGGTCAGAAATACTGCTCTTTCGAGGTAAGGGATTTTAATGGTTGTTATGTTTTTTATGTTTCGTAACTTTTCAGACCTTCAAAAATTCTGGAAAAATTTGAAATGATAATTTGAAGAGTTATCTTGATTGTGTCCAAAAATGACGATTTTTGGATGTATAGATTAGGAGTTATGGATTTTATGAGAAAAGACTATTTTAAAAGAAAACCCTTATAACTCCTTGTGGTTAAGTCCAAAATTGGTGAAATTTTTATTTGGAGTACATGTATATAACATGAGTATATTCTGTAAATTTCAGAATTTTTGGACAAAAGTACAATTTATGATAAATGTTTAAATATTCGGTGGTTTTGGCCATATGAAAAATAGTTAATGACTTTTAAAAATTCTGAGAAAAATATATGTTCAATATGGGACTATATTCTACTAAATTCCAGAAAAAAATATTTTTGGAACTGATTTGGTATTTTTCATGAAAATGATCTTGTTATGAGTAAATGAATTAAATATGTTATATGAAGGAAGAAAATTGGAAAATATGATTTTATGGCTTAAGAATCATATATGAGGTATATGCAAATTTTTGATAAGGGTTTTGGTTATTGGTGATGAAATCTTATGAGTTTGGCATTTTATGATGATTAAATGCATTAATTAGTAAAGTGTAAACATTTTAAATAAATTGTTTATAAGTTTAAGAAATTATTAAATATTGTTGTAATATTAAGAATATTAAAATTTTGATATTATTAAGTGATTTATAACATTTTGATTAAGGTGTTATAAATATTGATATGAATTTTATTGTGAAATTTTATCTCTTTGTGTCGGGGTTACTATTCACGTATACGGCACTATTCACGAATACGATACTATTCACCGAAAAATGAAATTTTCCTTTTTCTCCAAGATGTCTATATGGTTACTGTAAGACCCCAAATTTTATGAAATAAAATTATTCAATTTTTCTTATAATTACAATTCAGTAAATGGTTAAATTAATAAAAAGTTAAAGTTAAGGGTGACATATGAAATCTTTTCAAAAATACGCAAGTGGCTATAAAATATTCATTGTTGTCGGAGAATATTCGTTTGGTCGTAGAATATTCTTTTTTTTCAGAATATCGTATCGCTTCGTAGTTGAATTGTGTGGGCCCCATAACGGAAAGCGATTGGATGAAGAAAACGACAAATATAAGTTGTTTATAAATGACTACAGTAGTTATTCATCATTATATTGTTAAAATACTAAATTGGTTAAAACACAAGAAGCATTGAAGATTGCACCAATTATTGATTCTTACGTAAGAAGACACTACTCAATAATTGTTACAAAGAATTACTATTCCGAAGATTTTATTTTATTGATTCAATAATTCTTTGCATTGACATATTTTATATTCTCGTTGTTTCAATAATTATCACTACACAGTATTTTCCATTATCGGAGCAATAATTCATATTATTTGAATAATATTATTAGATAGCATTATTGGCAATGTCTAGAAAGTTCTGTCAAGGAGAGGTTTGGCCACCTAATTGCGCGTTAGTAAGGAAAAATTCTTATTGGAAAGCCCCCTCTTTCCTGGGAACTGCCTGGTTGTCAATATTGTGATTATGTAATATTATTTGTGAATAATTAATTATTGATTTTTATGATGAGGAAAATATTCATTTTATGTGGATATAGATGGAGAAAATTTTTAATGTGACAATTGTTGAAAATTAATATTTTATCTTTTTCTGATAAAATAATTCATTTAAATATATTATTATATTTTTAATAATATAATAATGGTGATATTTTTACGATTGAATGTGGGATATATGAGTATATGAGGATGAAGAATATTTTTGTTACCAAAAATGTTTAAAACATGTTAAACATATATCGGTGGACCCCATTTCTCGATCGAAATTTGATTATAAATGTAAAATCGTCTGTTTGTGGATTTCGGTCAATTTACATTTGGAATTTAGAAAAACTTTCTTCAGTAAAGCTGTAGAGAATTGAATTTCCTATAAAACTCATGAGATTGAATTTTCTGATAAAAGGGCTATTTATTATGAATTATTGAAGTTTTAGATTAATTAATTATCATTTTTTTGGAGTTTTTAATTAATTAATTATGAAAAACATTTTTGACATGTTTGGGGACATCTTTAACATGTGTTTGATGGCTGAAAATTTGATTCTAGGCATGCGTAGAAGATTATATATATATATATATATATATATATATATATATATATATTAATATTTTAATAAATTTTTCGCTTTTGGTGTTCTAAGCAATTTCCTATAAATAGGGTGCTTAGGTTATAATTAAAAATCACACGTAAACTCAAGTTTTCTCTCTATATTATCGAGTGTATTCTTGTGAGTATTTTGAGTATTGCTATACGGTTGCAAGTTCGTTTCGTTATTGTTATTCGGAATGTAAGTATCGCTTCTTTTGAGGTAAGGGATAATAAGAGATTTTTAAGGGTGATTATGTTTTTCAGTTTTGTATTTTTTTGAAGCTTCAAAAATTCTGGAAAAATTTAAAATGATAATTTGATGAGTTTTGTTGATTGTGTCCAAAAATGGAGATTTTTGGATGTATAGATGAAGAGTTATGAATTTTATGAGGAAAGACTATTTTAAAAAAAAACCCTTATAACTCCTTGTGATTAACTCCACAATTGATGAAATTTTTATTGTGAGCACATCTATATAATATCAGTATACCGTGTAAATTTCAGAATTGTTGGATAAAAGTACAATTTATGATAAATATCTGAATATTCGGTGGTTTTGGCCATATGAAAAATAGTAAATGAATTTTAAAAATTTTGAGAAAAATATATATTCAATATGGGACTATATTCTTCTAAATCCCAGAAAAGAAATATTTTTAAAACTGATTTGGTATTTTTCATGAAAATGTTCTAGTTATGAGTAAATGAATTAAATATGTTATGTGAATTAAGAAAATTAGAAAATATGATTTTATGGCTTGAGAATTATATATGAGATATATGCAGATTTTTGATGAGGGTTTTGGCTATTGGTGATGAGATCTTATGAGGTTGGCATTTTAAGATGATTAAATGCATTTATTAGTAAAGTGTAAACAATTAAAATAAATTGTTTATAAGTTTAATAAATGATTAAAATATTGTGGTAGTATTAATAATATTAGATTATGAGATTATTAAGTGATTTATAACATTTTGATTAAGTTGTTATGAAATCATTGATTTATGAATCTTACTCTTGAGATTAAATCTATATGTTGATTATATTGTTTTTATATAACATTCTTATAACCCTAATGATGATATTTCTCTTTGACTTGAGTGTAAAGATGGATAGATTATTGGTATGATCGTGACTATAGGTTCTCTTTGGCCAGTAGTGCAAAGTTGAATTGTTGACTGGTATGATCATGACCATTGAATTTATAATTGAATATCTTTAGCTTAAGTGCAAAGGTGAATTGATCAACATATATGGTTATAATTATGGTTTATATAAATTCGAAATGATTATGTATTTCTTTGAGATATGAATATCTTTGGTCCAGTAGTGCAAAGATGACTTGTTGAGGAATATCTTTGGCTCAGTAGTGCAAAGATGAATTGTTGATGAATATCTTTGGGTCGTAGTGCAAAGATGACTCAGAGTTGAATATCTTTGGCTGTAGTAGCAAAAGATGAATCTGTTGATGAATATCTTTGGCCCGTAGTGCAAAGATGAGCTGTTGATGAATATCTTTGGCCCGTAGTGCAAAGATGAATTTATTAGTATGATTATGAGAACAGAGGCGTGATTTGGTATAACCATGATCTTTGATATTTCGTAAAGACAAGTGATGAAAATTATCTTCGTCCTGAATGAGAAAAGGAATTTAGAACAACAATTACGATTATGAGTTATACATGTGATTATGGACGGGAATTATTGATTGATGTTACTGAGGATAAAACATTGTTGGTGGACTTTTAACATGGAGAAGATAATAGACTTTATAGTCTATTTGACTCTTCTAATGGATTGCTTCGTTCATTGCAACTATGGTTGAAATTTTTTTTATCATCTACCATATGTTCTAAATCTCTGATTTATTATTGATGAAGGCTATTGATAATTTAATTATCTTTAGTCATGATATTTTTATCGAAGTTAGTTGTGTTTCACCCTTTTGCTTCACAATTCCTTTCGTGTAATAAAAGTGTATTTGGGTCGAGCGGGGAATAACAAAGGAATAGAAGCGGTGGTCTATAGATGTTGAGGTGAAGTGAATTTAACTTGGAAGGGTGTTTTGCCACTATCATCCAAGATGTCTAATGACATACAACCTCGTGTCATCATAAGATGTGGTTGTGTTTATCCACTTGCTTTGAGTATATCTACCAAAGACTATCTATATGACCTTGGAGTCTATTTGAAATATAACTCTCAATTGTAAAGCAGGTGGAGATAATGATATGTCAAGAGAAGACTCATCATTGGGAAGAATATGATAGTAATCTTCTCGCTTTTCTTTGGGGTCTATTGGGTCAACCAAGGATAATTTTGTGACCATATGATATCTATAATAACCTAGACGCATGGCCTCCCAGTATACGAAGGTTTCCTTGAGCACTTCCCATATTCTAATTTTAAAAAAAGCAGTTTTAATTATTACTTTTATGTAAGGTGTCATTATGAGGTGTCATGTCCACGGTTGGGACATGAGTCACAGATTGATATATATTTGTATTCAAACTCACATACATATGTGTTGTTGTATTTTGCACGACAATTGTTGTAATAAAGTTGTAGTTATTTTTGTACTTATGTATTTGGCACTCGAGAATGGGTTGGATGGAATGGACCTATTTTGGGGGCGTTACAGTTACTATCTTTGATTGAATCCATGTTTTGATAATATTGTTTTTATTATCATATATAACATTTTTATAATCTCGGTGATAAAATTTCTCTTTGACTTAAGTGTAAAGATGGGTAGATTATTGGTATGATCGTGACTAGGGGTTCTCTTTGGCCAGTAGTGCAAAGTTGAATCATTAACTGGTATGATCATGACCATTGAATTTATAATTGAATATTTTTAGCTTAAATGCAAAGGTGAATTGATCAACATGATTATAATTATGGTTTATATAAATTCTGAAATGATTATGTATTTATTTGAGATATAAATATCTTTGGCCCGTAAAGGCAAAAAGATGACGATATTTATCAATATCTTTGGCATGTAGTGCAAAGATGAACTATTGATGAATATCTTTGGTCCGTAGTGCAAAGATGAATTTATTAGTATGATTATGAACAGGAACTGTGATTTGGTATAACCATGATCTTTGATGTTTCAGGTAAAGACAGATGATAAAAATTATCTTCGTCCTGGATGAGAAGAGAAATTTAGAATCACAATTATGATTATGAGTTATTGTGGAAAGGAACTGTTGATTGATGTTACAGGAATAAAACATTATTGGTGGACTTTTAACGTGGAGAAGATAATAGACTTTATAGTCTATTTGACTCTTCTAATGGATTGCTCGTTCCGCTGCAACTATGGTTGAAAATTTTATCATCTACCATATGTTCTAAATCTCTGATTTATTACTGATGAAGGCTATTGATAATTTAATTATCTTTAGTCATGATATTCTTTATCGAAGTTAGTTGTGTTTCACCCTTTTGCTTCACAATTCCTTTTAGGTAATAAGAGTGTAAATGGGTTCGAAATGGGGTAATAGGGAATAGAACGGTGGTCATCATTTAGTAGTTATATTTGGTGAATCAACTAGGGTGAGGCAAACCCAACGTTGGAAGGGTTTTTTGCCACTATCATATAAGATGTCTAATGACATACAACCTCGTGTCATCATAAGACAAGGTTGTGCTCATCCACTTGCTGAGTATATTTACGAGCACTACCTATATAATCTTGGTGTTTATTTCAAGTATAATTCTCATTTAGAGACAGTGGAGATAATGATATGTCAAGAGAAGACTCACCATTGGGAAGAATATGATAGTAATCTTCTCGTTTTTCTTTGGGGTCTATTGGGTCAACCAAAGATAATTACGTGGCCATATGATATCTATCATAACCTGACGCATACTACCTCCCAGTATACGAAGGTTTCTTGAGCACTTCCCAAATATTCTAATTTCTAAAACAGCTTTTTGACTATACCTTTATGTAAGGTGTCATTGTGACGCATATCCAAGGTTGGGATGAGTATCACAGGTTGGTATATATTTGTATCCAAACTCACAACATATGTGTTGTTGTATTTTGCACGATAATTGTTGTAATAAAGTTGTAGTTGTTTTCTGTACCATTTATTTGGCGACTCAGAATGGGTTGGATGGAATAGACCTATTTTGGGGTTGTCACATCATTCGTTCGATTAAAACAATATACTATAACACATAGTACGGCATTTCGCAGTCAGCACATAACCTACTCACGTTGTTACATATATATATACTAAGTATCAGATCGCGCAAAACAAACAAAGAATGCTACCAAAATATTCAAGTCTAGAACAATTTCTGAACTATGTCAGTGTACCGACAGCTCTATCGGGTAATTAACGAGTCTAAGACTCTATTCTATTACACAATATCTGTAAACGTCAGTTATATGACTTAATAATAATTTTTAAACAATTATTATACATTAACATAAATTTCAAATAAGGAATCATCATTAAATATCAAATGACTCTATTATCATTAATATTTAATTCATTAAATCATTAATGAAATCATTACCAAAATATCAAAGTTATTTACAATAACTCAAAATATTTTAAAGTATTAATATTACCCTTAAATGATTTTTAAAACATTTAAATTATTTTTAAATAATTACCATTAATATTCAAATATTAATGAACCATTCATCCAAATATTAAAAGTCATTAATTATAACTTAAAATATTTTTAATTCACTTATATCCCTTTTAAATGATTTTTAAATTAATAAAACCATTTTTAAACTATGTATTTAATATAATTATTAAATAAATTCAATATCATTAATACTAACTTATTATCATTAATATTAAATTATTAATGAAATTATCCTTTAAATATTAAAAGTTATATTTATAACTTCAAATATTTTTAAACACTTTAAAATGATTTTTAAAATATTAAAATGATTTTTAATTCATTTATTAAACTCATCTACTAAATAACTTAATTATCATTAATATTAATTTATTAATGAAAATTATCACATAATATCAAAATTTATAACTCAAAATATTTTCTTATATCATAATATAATTTTTAATGATTTTTCATGTATTTAAATCATTTTTAAATAATTTATTTAATATTATAATTAAATAAATTAAATACATTTAATATTCCAAAATATAAAATATTTAGAAATATATTCAAAATAATTAAAATATATTTTTAGGACATTAAAATAATTTTTAATAATTTATTTTTGTATTTTTAATAATTTAAATCTAATTTTCTCGTAATTATTAAATAGAAATAATCAATTTAGAAATTAAATCTGTCGCTTTAAAGGTGCCTATAGCGACTTAGAATCGTCGCTATAGGTGTTCTTCACCAACCCGAAAAAACGCAAGTCGTAAATCGAGTACGATGTTTGACAAGTGTTAATCAAAGTGTGTGTATTATTTCGGATTATCTATGAATTGGATCTTGTAGTCTTTAGTGCACGTCTACAATACCCAACATCAAGCATGGCAATAAAGCATCAAAACTAACAAGATCTAAGCTCCCAAAGAAGTCGTCGGACACATTCTTCATCTTCAAGGTGAAGAATAAACTTGACCCGCCACTTTTGAGCTTCTATAACTAGAAATCCTTTTGATAGATTTGTGATTTATAAGTTCCATCTTGTTCATAACATGAGAGACTACAGATCTAATGTTTAAACTCATTGTAACAACAACAGATCAAGATTATAAGGGTCGATCAACGCTTGACAGAAAAGCACTTCAAATTTTTCTCTCGAAAATTTCCGTAAATCAAAAATCATGAGCGTAACCGAAAGCTAATTTGACCAAATATTACTCTCATCCTGATGTTTTTTAACATGATCTAAAGCCATAAACCTAAAGTACACATGTCAGGCTACACATTGATTACAAAAATCCACCAAAACAAATCAAACATGTCGATCCGGTGGTTCAATAAGATGTCGACGAAAAATTTTCCGGTTTACCCAGATTTTGACTGGTCATGGTCGATCAACGACCTTTGACCATGAATAACTCTCAATCCATAACAGATATGGACCTGATTCGTTTTGGTAATTAAAGAGGACATTGCAGGATACAAGCTACAAGCTTCAAACATCAAAAATGATAAACTACCAAAGATCTCGTGGGCCCCCGACATTTGTGTTGTCGGACCACAAAAATGAAATTTCCAGATTTTGTAAAAAGTGAGATTTGAGCTTATAGATGTTATGGATCTAACACCTATCAACCCAGATCACTTAATAACACTATAAACAACATATTACAACACTTAAACACAAAATTAAACAACAAATTTTGTGAGATTCGGGATGTAAATTTGAGGTAGGTGTATACCTTCTAAGCTTTGATTTACGATTTGGTTGCTTCGATTTGTTTATGGTAATGGTGGGGTTGATTTAGGGACTAATAAGCTAGAAATTTTCGTTGGTTTGATGCAAGGAAGGTCTAGGTTGAGTGTTGATAAAATGGCTAAAGAAAATCCTATTTCCCTCTTTAATCAATTTATGTAAAGTGGCATAGCATGAAGGATTTAGCTATTATTCTCTATACATGTGTTGTCCATTGAATAAATTTCCTTATCTTGATTTTTAAGCATGCTTAGTAGATTTTCCACCAATAGAATGTTGACAACAAAGTATTTTTTGCAATAAAATAAATAAAAGTAAAAGCTACTAACTATATAAGGAAACTTGATTAACAAAATTTGTTACCTTAAAAGGTAAATTATGGCCACCATGATTAAACACTCTAATTCTTTATTTAGTTATTATTTTAATGCATAATCTAGCAAATTAAAGGTCTAAAATACCCTTGGTTAAAGTGGGCTAAGAGTTGGGCTTGAATAGATTTCTTTTGGGCTTCTTCCAATTGTTTTGGGCCATTAGTAAACCTAGCCCAATAATTATTAATCTATGTTACCCAAGTTAGGGTTCAAAATAATTATAATTAGGGTACTAAATTTATAATTTGGTTTTTTTCTTATTTTGATTGTGGTTTTAATCATACATGGACATTAGGGTTATAATATAATAATTATACTATCCATACTAACTTAGAAATTAGGGTTTATAGTTTTGGCAATTAGGGTTACCAAAAACACAATTAGGGTTTATACATAATAATTAGGGTTTCAAGAATTTAACAAGTACAAATGTTAATTAGGGTTAATCATAACACAGTTATATAATAGACATAAACTCACCACCAAGTTTCAGATTAGGGTTTCCCACAGTAATTAGGGTTTGACAAACTACACCATATATATAAAAAAAAATTTATCTGCAAAAATTTCTAATTTAATTTTTATAGAAAATATTGGGTTATTACAATAGACAATCTAAGAATAATCACAATAATTAATATAGAAGTGTGGGCTCAAGTGCAAATTAGGATTCATGTGACCTAATTGAACTAAATGCACAATTAGGGTTCCACGGTCTCATTAAATGTACAAATTAGGGTTCCAATGACCTAATTGAATAAATACGAAAAAGCCAAAAATAAACGTACTAGACCCGATAGAAGCCTCCATGTGTCCCGAGGCAGAAGGCTCATGAAGGCGGCTCATGTTTGGGAATCGATTGAGGGATTGGATTGGTGGCTAGAAGGACATGACGATATGGGGCATTATTCTAATGACTAAATGGTATTTCTGAAATTTTCCTGAAGACATGTGCCTAACATGTGACTACTTAATGTTCTAGGAAACTCTATAAATTCCCCTTTCATTCTATGAGTAAATCTTTTATACTTCCTCCGTCCCAAGATAAAAGTCCTGGTGGACTTTTCACGCATATTAAGAAGAAGAATAAAATGACAAAATTATCCATAATAATGTCATTAAATATGGAGAGAGAATTAGAATAAGAAAAGTATGAGATATTTAATGCTACGGGAATAATAGGAAAAAATGTGTAAAAGTTTGGTTATTAAAGGAAAGTGGATATTTAACATGGGACAACCCAAAATAGTAATAATGACTTTTATCCTGAGACGGAGGGAGTAATAAGTTGTTACTTGTTAAGATTTTATTTTTCGTATTTTTAGGAAGTTCGTTAGGATATCTTTCTGTATCTCTAGGAGGATTTAATTTTAATACCTCTAAGAAGATTTTAGAGTTACTTGGAGAGAAAGTTTTGTTAGCTATATATAAACACAGTTTGTGGGTTGAATTCGATGAACTTTAATTTTGATAAATAAAAATTTACACATCAGAGAGAGTTTCTCTATATTTTTTGGTGAATCTCTTATTTCATTTGTTTACCTAGCCCGCATGATAATCGTTATTCCATCTAGCGTTAGTTATTTTGTGTAGATAAGAGATAACTGAAATCAATCATTGCAGTGAGAAACGATTTTTCTTATTCCTCTCTAGCTAAAATATGTTTTCTTCCATATTTTCAACATGCAATTGATATATTCATTTGGCATACATTCCACAATGATTAGTAAATTATAGTCAACTGTGATGTTATTTATACTCCTAAAACTGATTCGAGCCCATCCTTTTAAGATTTGTATAACTGTATATATGCTACTGAAGTAATTATAACAGCATCGGTAAGTGGAAATAGTACAACCAACATTATATATAGAAGTGACTTTAATTTGAAGTCCTCATAAAAAATTACAAATATTCTATGGTTTGTCTACAACCTTGATAAGGAAATGAACTGTGTTACCGGGAAAAACTGTCTAAATAATTTATGAATGTGTCTATCCACAATAAAAGTCACTACTTCTCCATGCAAGAGATATCATTTTCCTTCTATAATTTGAAGGTAAAAGAACGAAATGAAAGCCTCAAGCTGCACTTGGGCTTACTTGTGTTGTACTTCAAGTTTTACATTAAGGTACGTAGGTAAGTTTTGAAAATCAAGTAAACTATTTAATAGGTTGAACTATTAGGGGAATCCCCTTGGAAGGCCTGAGGGACAGCATGATAGCAGGGGAATGGGAGTAGTTAGGTGAAAGAGAGAAAGAAAACCTAGAAAGAATTAAGGTCAGGACAATCTTGTACTCCATGGCAGCCAAGTTTCTACCAACACACATTCTCCTCCAAATCCAAAAAGGCACATAACCCATCTTTTGGTTGCATCCCCGTGCAAGTCATCCTCGAACCTCTCCGGTCTGAACTCGTTCACGGTGTCGCCCCAAAGGGCACGGTCATGGTTCATGGCTACAACATCGATCCACATGTTCGTTCCCTTGGGGATCACCACGTCGTTCACTCGAATGTCCTCCCTTGCTTGCCTTTGTACATTAGGTGCCGATGGATATAGTCGTAGGACTTCATTCATTACCCATCCCATCTGCAATTAAAAGAAAAATAATGAAAAAATGTTAAGATATTTTAACCCTAAAATGTTATAATTATCAAACAATAATATATATTCTGATTCCACATATACTGGAGTACCATAAATAATAGTAAGAATTTATAAAATAACATAGAATGAATTTTTATTGTATGTGTCGACATAATTAATCAGCACATTAAGTTGCAGTACAAATTAATATTTTTTATATAGTAATAATTTATATTAATTATTTTATAAGTAATAATTTTATTAATTTTCTATGTTGTCGAGGAATATGGAAAGAATTGTAATGGACACTACTAGTCAGTTCTAGCAAAGTTACATGTTTATTCTTTAATTGGAAAATACGTAACATTGTTTATTCTTTAATTGGAAAATACGTGTTTAGTTTGAATGGACCGTCAGTTGTCTTCTTCGGGGAACTAGTTGGTACAATTCATACATTGCCATCTGCCAGTTGGCTTATTATATCAAATTACCAACGCCGACATATTTGGAACTTGACCGATCAGTCCGACGTGGACTAATAGAATCCTGATGAACGGGAATTATATACTCTTACCTAGACGCTTTAACGCGTGGACTACACTCCATTCTAGAATTTCCATCCTATGTAATCAAACACACACACATATAGATGACAATTTTAACGCAACATAAATTAACAAAGTAGATTACTTTTTTAGATACAGATATACTTTATAGAGTACATAGTATGCATTGTCCTTAAAATGTGGGACAATTAAAGAAGTTCAAAGTGACTGCAGGGCCCAAGCAACCATAAGTTTTTAGAAATTTTTTTATCTAATAAAATTCTATCTTTTTTCTCTAGACCCCCAAGATATAGAGTAAAAATTTATAACATATAGAACATTTATATTAATTAAAAAATATTTATTAATAAAATTACGCGGTCACCACAAATAACATTTATGTTCGGGCTCTTCTTGAAAAAGTTGATATATATTTTCCAGCATTGAAAATTTTATTTCTTTGTGCTAGAAATATTATTTTTCTTAAAAATATGCATGTAATGCAAATAAATACATATGTGGTATTAATTATCTGAGGACTATCCGGGGTTTATGATATAACTAGAATGTGAATACACATAGTTTGGCGAGTTCAAACTGATTCTAATTAGTTGGATCCGATTATGTAGTTAATTGTAGTGTCTGACGACGTCTACATGGAATAATTATTACTACAATATATATATATATATATATATATATATATATATATATATATATATATATATATATAAACACTTGCTAATGTTAGTTACCTTCTTTAGTCCAGCAAGCATGGTGGCATCCACAACTTCATCTCCTACCACTTCTTTGATCTCTCCTCTTAGCTGATTTTGCCACTCCGGATGCATGGCCAATAGAAGCAACGTCCACGTCAGCGTCAGCGCAGTCGTCTCGTGCCCTCCGAAAAAGAATGTTTTGCACTCATCCACAAGCTCCCTTGTTGTTAGGGAGTTCACTAGGCGCCCATCTACACAATTATCTGCTAGCATTAGGCCGAGCAAGTCCTTCTCAGTATCACCCTTGCCATTATTGTTTGGTTTCATTCGATCATTTATTATCGATAAAAAGAGGACATCAATTTCGTTTCCGAGCCTTTTAGCTTCGAGGTATTGTTTAAGGCACATGAACTTGCTAAATGGTACCCCTACATAACGGTTGGAGTTAAATAGTGTGAGTTGCATGGCTTTTAGTTTCTCGAACACCTTTTTCCCATTTTCGTAGCCCATGCCGAAGCTTGTTTTTGCTATGATCTCTCCTGCCGTCGATATGATTTTCTCTCCACGTCCATTTCTGTCTGGCCAGAGTTTATGTGGGAGGACCACCGGTCTAGCATATTACAAGTTGACTCCACCATTAAGCTTCCCATAGCCTATTAGTACACAACTACACATTAATGAATAATGTTATTAAAAGTAGTAGTAAAATTAATAATGGAAAATAAGGAGACCTTGAGATTGGCAGGAGAGAATGCAGGAGTAATAACGTGCCTATGACGAACCCAATCATCACCTTCAACCATAACAAGGCCTTTACCAAACATGGGTTTTCTATCGTTTCTGAAAACACTGGGCTTTCCCCAACTTTTTCCCAAAACACCGGAAGACATTCGCTTTAGAAACTCTGGATCCGCAATATACAGAAATGGCTCTGTACCCAGCCAGTAGATGAACACTTTCCTGCAACAAAAAAAACAACTAATTTATTAATATTCAAAATAATAAACTTTAGACGAGCACTATTTTTACAAGACAGAGGAGTACGTTGGTCTTATTTTCATGTTAACACCTAACTTAGTTTCTTACCGTGAGATTTTTGCCATTGAGCAAAGTAGGGGAAAACGATGGAATGAATATCATGGGTGATGATGCTTAATGACGACGACAAATCGCTCTTCATCTTCTCCGTCTTTGATCTCATCATCATATCACTAATATTTCCCAGAGGAAAACTTGGAGATGGACCGTTTAGTCCATTCTTCCTAAGCTTCCGGTAGGCGAGGTTAGGCAAAACATACCAAGTGTATACCAATCTAGCCAATATAAACAAAAGAAATACAACCATAGCTAAACCAACATCTTTCAAAAGCCCAAGAAATTCCATCCCTAATTTCTCAGTTTTTATACACACTCTTTTAATTTCTGTCATATATATATATATATATATATATGTTTATATGCACCCAGCTATATAAAGGTTAGATCTATACAAGTGCATAAATGGTTGTTGAAGTTTTAGGGAAAGAAATGGGTATTTATAGAAGAAGAAGCGAATCAATTAATAAATTAAGAATATCAAAATTTGACTGTAGGACTATCTGCACCAGTCATATAAAGCATTCGATTTGATTTTTGATGGCTTTCTTTTCTAAGTTGTGCTCTATATATGTATACTAGTAACCTTTTTATTTTTATATACTTTTTCTAATCCCTTGTGTTCCTGCGGCTCAAAACGAGTACACACATTTTCGGTAGAATTTAGGCGGCGTGCGTCCCCACGAATTTACGAATTTTCATTGACCAAACTTCGAGTACTTTCTTTTCTGAATAAATTATTGCCAATTGCACCGAACTTTATTTTATAAATTAACTTTGGAATCTTAATATTTTAATATAATGATCAATTATATAATAATATTGTCATAAATAGGGATGAACATGATGCGATTTGGTGCAGTTTGAAATCTAAATCGTACACAAAACCGCTTAGGTTCGATTTGACAAATTCAAAATCGCACATGAAACCGCTTGTGATTGGTGCGGTTTGGTTTTGAATCGTGCGATGCGGTTTCATTTGGTGCGATTTCGGTTCTAAAATCAATTGAAACAACAAAATTTTATGTTATTTAATTAAATTAACAATTTAACATAACACAATATTAAAGTTGTGAAAGAGATAATTGTATGAGATTTGTATGGTGATGGTGATCATGTAGATCGATACCATTCAAATTCAAAATTAGTAGCTTAATTTTCATGGGAGTTTCATTACAAAAGATTAATTGAAACATCCCTCCACTAATAGGATTGTATAATTAATTAATTTTCAAGTTGCGGTTTGGTTTCATTTTTATGTGTGCGGTTTTGGCTAGTAATCAATCCGAAACCATAAATTTAGTTTTTCAAACCATCTAAAACCGCCACATACGCCGGAACTATTGATGCAGTTTTAATTTGTACGGTTTTGATTCCAATTTAATTCATGGGTCCTTTACATAAGTATACAACATTTAGAAAGTAATTACACTATTAGTGCACTCATAAAATATTTACATAATTAATACATTTTCTATATTTATTTACAATATTAGTGCAATTAGGATTCCTTAATTTAGGGAATTAGTATAGAATTCAATTCATAATAATAAGGAAACCTAAAATCAAGAAGAAATAACTACCATAATTAATAATTCAATTTCAAATATCTTGGATCTAACAAACAAAACAAATTCAAATTCAAAATAATAATTAAAATTCAAATATTCTAAGTTTGGCAACGCTATCTTCCCCCCTCCCTTCGCCGCTTCAACACCACGGACGATTTACCATAGTCATCATTACGATTTAAAGTTGATTTAGTCCAAAAATTAAAATGAGAAAAAGATAAATTTTAGTGCAGTTGGTATCCAAATATTTATACAAAGGTAACCATTTTAGTTTTTGTGGGTAACTAATAGAAATTTCAATAGTGGTTGGTAACCAAAACTTTCAAAGGTAACAATTTTAGTTTTTGTTGGTTACATTTGTATTAAGGTTTCGCTACCAATCAAGATTTAAAAAAAAAATCTATAATAGATTTTTTATAATTAATTGGTAACCCAATAAAACTGAATTGGTTACCTTTGTATTAAGTTTTGTCTACCAATTGCATTATAAAAAAATCTACAATATTTTTTTTAATTAATTGGTAACCTAATAAAACTGAATTGGTAACATTTGTATAAAGTGTTAGCTACCAACTGCACTATTAAATAAAAAAAATCTATAATAGATTTTTTACAAATAAATTAGAAACCTAATAACATTGAATTGGTTACATTGATATGAAAGTTTGGTTACCATCATCCAGTATTTGAATGAACACATTCAACACATCAGAATGGACCCCAAAGGCCTAGTCCGCCACTGCGGTGTCTTTTCGGAGGCACAATGGAGACACCTCCTGTCGGGCGTCTCCGCAAAATTCTCTCTCTTTTTTCTTTTTTCTCTCAAAAGTTAATTTCTTTTACAGGAGGACTTAATCCCATCACCACAACATTTTCAAAGTATGTCATACTTTCAAAGATTATTAAGGAAATCATGGCGCACAAGCCTATACCCTTCTCTTGAATCAATGGCCGGACATATTCCCACAAAATCACCAAATGATTCGTAAAATCTTGAACAGTAGTCGATTCGTTATTTCAATCCTCGCAACTTTCAGATGAATCAAGCCCAAGATCTCAACTCTCGCTCAACTTCGGGGCTCTACCCCATTCCAACATTAAGTTTCTTTGGGGCTCCTTGAATTGGATTTGGGTATGGGTTTGAATTTGAAGAAGAAGAGGCCTCGTGATCACGAAAGAAGCAAAGCGAAGAAATCGAACGAGAGATTTATTACAGGTGGCGGTGGGGATGTAATGGAGATTTTGCATGTTGCAGTTGTTATAGATGAGGAGAGAGAAGAAGCCCTAAATTAAAAAATCCTAATTGAATATTAATTTCCTAAATTAAGGAATCCTAATTGCACTAGTATTGTAAATAAATATGAAAGTATATTAGTTGTATAAAAATTTTATGAGGGCACTATTGTTATAATTATTTTTTAAAATGTAATAGAATATGTAATTCATCCTTAATTCATTGCTCAGCCCTAGTCATGAAGTAAAGTTTTGATGACTCATTTTTTCAGAACATAAAATTTGATAGAAGTTAACACTTCTGTCACCTTTTTGATTCACGTTTTGACAGAAAATATAAAATTTAATTAATAAAATATAATTAATACTTTATTTAATTGATCAAATTAGATATAAATCTTAATATTATTCTTTTAAAATTCGTTAAAAAAATAAGATAAAAACAAATTAATTAACATATTTAATATAGAAAAAATATGAAAAACTAAAGTATTAATGATTTCTTAAAATATACAAATTAAAGATAAAAAAATATTACTTTTTAAAAAGACAGATAAAAGGAACATAGAAAGTATATTGTGTGCGTATTGTGCACAAATTATGCATAAATAATTGTTCAAAAATAGAGGGAAAACGTAATGTGTGGGTTATGTTATTTAAATTATTGATACGATTTTTATTATTCCCTATGTTTTTTTAGAGAGTGAAATTTATTTCTTTTTATTTATCGTTTGTAAAGTTTAAAAAGTATTTGTGACTTAACTTTCCATAATATTCATACATTAAATATTAATTTAATTTCCTTTCATCTTTTTTAATAAATTTTAGAAATATAATATTAAGATTTTATACTATTTTAATCAATGAGATAAAATATTAATTATATTTACTAATTTTTATATTTTTTAAAATGTCAATTAAAAAAAAATCACATGTATATCTAAATGAAAATAAAAGATCACCCAGAGGCGGAACCAGGGGGGTCATATGACTTAGGCGACTCCCCCCAAGACTGCCATTCATGACCCTGCCTATCTAAGGTGGCGCTGCGAATGATTGCTTGATGTTGTTCGGCTAATTCACAAATTTCACGTCGTCTCATTCAGAAGACCCCAAATAATTAATAAATAAAATTTAATTTTCTCTAATTATTATTTTGAAATAGTAAGGGTTGATGTGATTAATGTGGATAGTTATGGGTAAAATACGCAAATATTTCAAAATAAGCAAGTGGTTATAAAATATTCATTGTTGTCAGGGAATATTCGTTTGGTCGTGGAATATTCGTACTGTCTGGGAATATTCGTACGACGGCGCAGCAATGTGTGGGCCCCATAACGGAAAGCGATTGGATGAAGAAAACGACAAATATAAGTTGTTTAAAATAACTGCCAGAAGTTGTTATTTACATAGTAATCTTGTTAAAATACTCTGTGGTTAAAACACAAGAAGACACTCAGATTGCACCAATTATTGATTCTTACGTAAGAAGGCACTACTCAATAATGGTTACAAGAATTATCGCTCAAAGATTTTATTGGTTCAATAATTGTTGTGTTGATATTTTATATTGTCGTTGTTTCAATAATTGTCATTACACAAGATTTTTCATTATCGAAGCAATAATTCATATTATCCTAATAATATTATTAGATAACATTATTGGCAATGTCTAGAAAGTTACGCCTAAGGAGAGGTTTGGTCACCTAATTGCGCTACCAAGAAGAGAGAAATTTTTATTGAAAAGCCCTCTTCCCCGGAAACCGCCCGGTTGTCAATATTGTGATTCTCGTAATATTATTTGTGAATAATTAATTATTGATTCATATGATGAGGAAAATATTGATTTTATGTGGATATAGATGGAGAAAATTTTTAATGTGACAATTATTGAAAATTGAAATTTTATCTTTTTCTCGATAAAATAATTCATTTAAATATATATATATTATTATATTTTAATAATATAATAATGGTGATATTTTTACAACTTAATGTGGGATATATGAGTATACGAGGAGGAAGAAGTATTTTTGTTGCAATAAATGTTTAAAACATGTTAAACATGTCGGTGGACCCCATTTCTCGATCGAAATTTGATTATAATGTAAAATCGTCTGCTTGTGGATTTCACCAATTTTTGTTTGAATTTGGAAAAACTTTCTTCCGCAAAGTTGTAGAGAATTGAATTTCCTATAAAAATACGCGAGATTCGAATTTTCTGACAAAATGGCTATTTATTGTGAATTATTGAAGTTCCGAAGCTCTAAAATAATTGATTTTTGGAAGTTTAATTATTTTTAATAACAAAAACGTTTTTTTTTTGTTTTTGTCATTATTGTGGGGCAACAAAGGTGGCTGAATTCAGTTCTAAAAGATGGCATAGGAAAATTTAAATTATATAATAATATTATATTAAATTTTCTACTTTGTGTTCTAAGCATTTTCCTATAAATAGGTGCTTAGGTTAGAATTGAAAATCACACCGTAAATCAAGTTTTCTCTCTATATTATCGAGCATATTCTTGTGAGTATTTTGAGTATACTTTGAGTATTGTTATACTCATGTGCAAATTCAAGTCATAGCTTTATATCCTGTTTCAGCCTAGAAGTATAAATCTTTCGAGGTAAGGGATATTTTTTTTTTTCAGAATGATATTATTTCTTCAATATCATTATGTCAAATATTGATCTCAAGTTTTTATCAAATTTGGAACTTTTAGTGTCTGAGTTTATTATTCACGATAATATCAAGACTATTCACGATACTAGACTATTCATAGCGAATTTACACTATTCATCTAAAAATGAAAATTTTCCTTTTCGTCCAAAATATCTATCAGGATACTAGTTTTGATTGTATCCATGTTTTGATCATTCTTGAATTTTTCACCACTATGATTATTTTTGAGGTATTTTTGGACATGGATAAAACAAAGTATTTAATCCTTAATCCTTAATCCTTGTCATTTTGTTTCATCGATTCGCTTTTTTAAAAAAATATATATTTTTCATCATCTTCACCTTAAATGATGATATTATTGAATATCTTTGGCTCAGTAGTAGCAAAGATGATTGATTTTGATGAATATCTTTGGCCTAAGAAGTAAAAAGATGAATGATTTTCGATGAATATCTTTGGCCCGTAGTGTAAAAGATGAACAATGTGTGTTTAGATGAGCATGACCAATCGATGAATGTCCTCGGCTCAGAAGTAGCAAGGATGAATATATGATTCCGTATATATATTGATTGATGTTACAGGATAAAATATTGATGATGGACCGTTAAATTCATAGATATTAGTAGATTTCATCCTCACGTAACTCTTCTATGAATTAATATTTTCGTCATCATGAAAGTATTGATTTAAAACTTGTTGTCTATTGTATTCTATTAAATTTTTCCTCGTTGAAGACTAACGATAATTTGTTGTATATTATCTTAATCATAATATTCTTTTATCGGGCTAGTTGAGCTCACCTTTTTACTTTTTGTTCCATTTTTCTTCTTCAGAGGCGAGAATGTAAGAAAGTATTTAGCCTGGGGTATGGAATGATGGTTTTAGAGAGTTGTTTAGTAGTCCTCACCATTTTTGTAAAATAATGTATCAATAATTATGATGAGGATTTATTTGTATGTGGATATTGTTTAGATGGCAATATCGTCAGATTTAAACTCACGCTTTATCGTTGTAATAATAAAGTTGTAGTTGTTTCGCATCTGTATTGACAACTCGTAATGGGTGATGTATACCTATTTTGGGGTGTCACGCTTGGTATCGAGCTTAGGATATGATCTCCATGAGATCGGGGAATAGAATTAGAGGGGAGAGACGAGTAAATCCTTCGCTAGTGTGTCCTACCTAAGCTTATTTGATAGTTGGTCAAGATATAGGGATATTATGTGATATATTGATTTTTAATTAACCCTTGTTTTATGACAAGATTTGAGAATGTCGATCGAGAATATTAACAATGGAAATGAGACCGTGGAGACGCTCAGACTCACCAACGAGGAGAACGCGGCAACAAGTTGGCAATGTTCCTCCTATGAACAACACCACCGATCGACGATGAACGATTTAATGTTTAGAAGCTTTTGCGCTCATGCAAAATCGCATTTAGGGGACTCATGTTCAAAACATAGAGGAAATGATAGAATTAATTCACGTTGTCATCGCCCAAGCGCTTCAAAGAGTTGGGACAACCAGATTTTAAGGAAAGCCGAGATCCGATCATGGCGTAAACATGGGTCAAGCAAATTACCAAGATATTCGATGTCTTGGGATGCACAGAGGAACAGAAGGTTCCATTCGCCACCTTTATGTTCCAAAATGCGAGGAAGACTATCGATGGGAGTCTCGTGAAGCGACTCCATCCACCAAGACTCAAAGATGTCTTGGGAGACATTTCAGAACTATTTAATGACAAATACTTTCCGAAAGTGTTCACTATATGAAGGAAGTGGAGTTTATTAGACCTGGGAGCGTAACAACACGACGGTGTCTCAAAGACGAGGCGTAAGTTTGCAGAGTTATCCGTGCTTTGCACCTCATTTGGTGGAGAATGAGGAACGATGACGCGGATGTTTCGAGAGGTTTGAAACCCGGCTACACGCCAAGATCTCATCTCTCATAAATTTTCTCTCTATTCAGAGATGTTGTTAATAGGCTCAATTGTTAGAAAGCGAGATAACGAAAGTACGGCCAACCGAGGTACCACAATCAGGATCATATACCGAGATAAGAAGCCAACAAAACAACAATAACCCAAAGTGGAGAAAGAAAAGACGGACAAAAATGGTAACCACTCCGTGGTAATCATGGCCATGAAAATAGAAGAAGTAGTCAAGAGGAGATTTTAAAAGAGGAGATTCAACAACGACTATGTGAAGACGACAAATGTCAATAAAGAATCTGGTTCCAAGGAGGAGAACGACCACCCCATTATATGCTATAAATGCGGAAAGAGGGACATATCACCAAACCGCCCACAACAGCCTGTATGCTATAATTGTGGAAAGGAAGGACATATCGCCGAGATTGCGGTAGAATAAACCTAGTTCAATGGGGATGGTGACTCAAAAGGATGTCCCGTAAAAGTCAAAGTCAACGGCCTCGGAAGAGCGTTTGTTGTGGATCGGTCAAAATGCGAGGAACCCAAACGAGGTGATCACGGGTAAGCTATTTATAAATTCTTGTGAAGTTTATACTTTACTAGATACCGGTGCTACCCATTCATTTATCTCTCCTGCTTGTGCTCAATGTTTAAACTTGACTCCGGAGAAATTAGACTTTGACCTATCTGTGGAAACTCCGTTAAGAGAAACTTTCATCACATCCACTGTTTATAAATCTTGTTTGATTCAAGTTGGCACCATCACCTTACCTGTTGACCTTATCTCTTTAAAGATACTTGCTTTTGATGTGATTTTAGGGATTGATTGGTTAACTACTCATCATGCCAAAATTGATTGTTTTCGTAAGGTTGTTAGCTTTCATATTCCTAAACAACCTGTTGTATGAATTCAAGCAACTAAACCATTAAAATCAATCACTGTCATATCTAATCATAAAGATATTCGTTTATTAAAAAACGGATGTCAAGCTTTCTTAGCCCATGTTATGGATTTGAATAAAGACACGTCAAATTTGAATAATATTCCTGTTGTTATTGACTTTCCTGACGTATTTCCTGAAGAACTTTCCGGTCTACCCCCAGAACGTGAAGTTGAATTCTTTATTGACCTTGAACCTGGTACAAAGCCCATTTCTAAAACCCCATATCGAATGGCTCCTATTGAACTTCGTGGAGTTAAAGGTCCAACTACAGGAGTTGTTAGACATTGGTTTCATTCGGCCCCAAGTACATCTCCTGGGGTGCTCCTGTTTTATTCAGAAAGAAGAAAGAGCGGGAGTATGCGACTTTGTATCGACTATCTGGAATTGAACCATGTCACTATCAAGAATAGGTATCCTCTACCTCGTATTGATGACTGTTTGACCATTTGCAAGGAGCACAATTCTTTTCAAAGATCGATCTTCGCTTCCGGATATCATCAACCAAGATTAGAATCGAGGATATTCCAAAGATCGCCTTCGTAACTCTCCAGACGGGCATTATGAATTCTTAGTCATGTCTTTCGGATTGACTAATGCTCTCGCATGGCTTTCATAGATATGATGAACCGAGTATTCAAGGAATATTTGGATCGATTCATTGTTGTCTTTATTGATGACATCCTCATATATTCCAAAAGTCGTGGAAGATCATGATCACCATGTGAAGTTCGGTACTACAAAGGCTTCGTGAAAATAAGTTATATGCAAGTTAAAGAAATGCGTAGTTCGACTTGAGAAGTAGCATTTCTTGGGCACGTCGGTGTCAAAACATGGAGTATCCGTTGACCCTTGGCGAAGATTGAAGCAATACAAAGTTGGGAGCAATCAAGACGGTGGATCAAGCACGAGCTTTCGGGTCTAATGGTTATTATCGGAGATTCGTGGAAGGGTTTTTCGAATCGCTACTCTGCTAACTCGCTTGACTTAAGGATACAAAATTCGTTGGAGTGAAGAATGCGAGAAGAGTTTCCAAGAGCTTAAGAGGAGACTTATTTTAAGACTGTTTCTAACAATACCATCCGTTCGGATGGATTTGTTATCTCAAACGATGCTTCGCAAAGGGTTAGGATGTGTTCTCATGCAACATGGGAAAGTCATAGCCATGCCTCATGACAACTTAAAGAATATGAGAGGAATTATCCTACTCATGATCTAGAGTTGGCAAGCAATAAGCCGCGCTTAAAGATCCTGGAGGCACTATCTTTATGGGGAGAAAGTGGAGATATATTCGCACCATAAAAGCCTTAAATATTTCTTCACTCAAAAAGAACTTAACACGCGGCAATGACGACGTTGGCTCGAGCTATTGAAAGACTACGACCACACTATTCAATACCATCCCGGAAAAGCGAACGTGGTAGTTGACGCGTTGAGTAGAAGATCATACGCAGTGAACGAAAAGCGATGATGTCAAGTATACACATAGAGCCAACTTTAATAGAAAAAGTTAAGGTTGCTCAAGCCACCTAATCTTGAAATGATGCATATGAAGAAGAAAAGTACAAGAAGGTGCTATTCCTAAGCGAGAATCGATGAAGAAGGAATACTTCGAGTCCACTCTAGACTTTGTGTTCCTAACGACTCTGATTTGAAGTACAAGATTATGATGGAGACACACAATACACCATTTGCAATCCATCCTGGAAGTACTAAAATGTATCGTGATCTTCGACATACATTTTGGTGGAACAATATGAAAAGAGAGATTGCAAATTTTATCTCAACATGTTTAACTTGTCAACGTGTAAAGACGAAGCATCAAGTGCCTAAGGGACCATTGCAACCACTTGAGATTCTGAAATGGAAGTGGGAACACATTACCATGGATTTCGTTACGGGTCTTCCCACGGTTTCTCAAGGCATAAATGCTATTTGAGTTATTGTTGATAGATTAACCAAGTCTCGCACATTTCTTTTGCCGATACGGAGACTTATTCTCTTGAACGCCTTGCTAGTATGTATGTAAATGAGATTGTGAGGTTGCATGGCATGCCAAGATCTATAGTTTTGGATCGTGACCCAAGATTCACTTCAAGATTTTGGGTTAGCTTGCAAAAAGCTATGGGTATGGATTTACGATTTATCTGGCATATACCATCCTCAAACGGACGGACAATCGAGAGGACTATTCAAACTCTTGAAGATTTATTAAGACTCGTGTCCTAGACTTCAAAGGCGATTGGGATAAGTATTTACCATTGGTGGAATTCTCCTACAATAACAAGTTATCGAGCAAGTATAGGTGTGGCCCCATTCAAGCATTATATGGACGAAAATGTCGCTCTCAAAGATGTTGGGATGAGGTGGGTGAAGCAACATTGTTGGGACCCGAGTTGGTACGTACGTATGACCACGAAAAGATCCAAATGATTAGACAACGATACAAACAAGCACAGGATCGATAAAAAAGAGTTATGCAGATCTTCATCGAAAGGACGTGGAGTTTAGTATAGGGATCATGTATTGTTGCGTGTTGCCCATGGAAGGGAGTTATAAGATTTGGGAAGAGAGGAAAGCTCAATCTACGATTTATTGGTCCATTTCCAATTCTTGACCGAGTAGAAATGTAGCCTATAGACTCGCTTTTACCTCCAAGTATGTCTCGTGTTCATAATGTGTTTTTCATATCCGTATTTCAGTAAATATGTTAAAGACACGAACCACGTTATTGAAGTTAGAACCGGACGAGATAGTCAAGACTTAACGATGAGGAGATACCGCCAAGATCTTGGATAGGAAGGAGCATGTCCTACGACGAAGGTCATACCACAAGTTAAAGTTTTGTGGAGGAACCATGCTATAGAGGAAATGACCTAGAATTGGAAAGCGGAAATGAAAGCGAGGTATCCTCACCTTTTCAAACACTGTGTACGTATGTCAATTTCGAGGATTTAAATTTCATAAGGAGGGAGGTTGTAAGACCCCAAATAATTAATAAATGAAATTTAATTTCCTCTAATTATTATTTTGAAATAGTAAGGGTTGATGTGATTAATGTGGATAGTTATGGGTAAAATACTTAAATATTTCAAAATAAGCAAGTGGTTATAAAATATTCATTGTTGTGGGGAATATTCGTTTGGTCGTGGAATATTCGATCGCTTGGGAATATTAATTGACGGCCAAGCATAACCATGTGTGGGCCCCATAATGTAAAGTTTATTGGATGAAGAAAACGACAAATATAAGTTGTTTAAAAATAACTAGTAGTTGTTACTAATTATCATCGTTAAAATACTTTCGGTGGTTAAAACACAAGAAGACATGCAGATTGCACCAATTATTGATTTTACGTAAGAAGGCACTACTCAATAATGGTTACAGAATTAATGCTCAAAGATTTTATTGGTTCAATAATTGTTGTGTTGATATTTTATATTATTGTTGTTTCAATAATTGTCATTACACAAAGATTTTTCATTATCAAGCAATAATTCATATTATCTGAATAATATTATTAGATAACATTATTGGCAATGTCTAGAAAGTTCGTCTAAGGAGAGGTTTGGTCACCTAATCGCGCTACGCAAGAAGAGAGAAATTCTTATTGAAAAAGCCCTCTTCCCGGAAACCGCACTGGTTGTCAATATTGTGATTCTCGTAATATTATTTGTGAATAATTAATTATTGATTCATATGATGAGGAAAATATTAATTTTATGTGGATATAGATGGAGAAAATTTTTAATGTGACAATTGTTGAAAATTGAAATTTTATCTTTTCTCGATAAAATAATTCATTTAAATATATATATATTATTATATTTTAATAATATAATAATGGTGATATTTTTACAACGAATGTGGGATATATGAGTATACGAGGAGGAAGAGTATTTTTGTTGCAATAAATGTTTAAAACATGTTAAACATGTTTCGGTGGACCCCATTTCTTGATCGAAATTTGATTATACTTTGTAAAAATCGCCTCCGCTTGTGGATTTTGGCCAATTTCATTTTGGAATTTGGAAAAACTTTCTTCTCAGAAAGTTGTAGAGAATTGAATTTCCTATTAAAATACAGCGAGATTCAATTTTTCCGACTAAAAGGGCTATTTATTGTGAATTATTGAAGTTCAAGTTCAAATAATTGATTTTTGAAGTTTTAATTGTTTTTAATAACAAAAACGTTTTTTTTGTTTTGTCATTATTGTGGGGCAACAAAGGTGTATTGAACTCAGTTCTATAAAGATATAGGAAAATTTAAATTATATAATAATATTATATTAAATTTTCTACTTTGGTGTTCTAAGCATTTTCCTATAAATAGGTGCTTAGGTTAGAATTGAAAATCACACCGTAAATCAAGTTTTCTCTCTATATTATCGAGCATATTCTTGTGAGTATTTTGAGTATACTTTGAGTATTGTTATACGGTGCAAATTCAAGTCATAGCCTATATATCCTGTTTCAAATTTGTAAGTATAAATCTTTCGAGGTAAGTGGATATTATTTTTTTCGTAATGATATTATTTCTTCAATATCATTATCTTTCAAATATTGATCTGAAGTTTTTATCAAATTTGGAACTTTTGGTGTCGGAGTTATTATTCACGATAATGGCACTATTCACGATATCTTGATGATTATTCGCTGAATACGGCATTATTCATCGAAAAATGAAAATTTTCCTTTTCGTCCAAAATATCTATTGTGGATACTAGTTTTGATTGTATCCATGTTTTGATCATTCTTGAATTTTTCACCACTATGATTATTTTTGAGGTATTTTTGGACATGGATAAAACAAAGTACTTAATCCTTAATCCTTAATCCTTGTCATTTTGTTTCATCGGATTCGCTTTCTTTAAAAATATATATATATTTTTCATCATCTTTGATCTTAAATGATGATATTATTGAATATCTTTGGCCCGTAGTGTAAAAAAAGATGATTGATTTCGATGAATATCATATTCTGTAGTGCAAAGATGAATGATTTCGATGAATATCTTTGGCCCGTAGTGCAAAAGATGAACAGTGTTTAGATGAACATGACCAATGGTGAATGTCCTTGGCCTCAGTAGTGCAAGGATGAATATATGATTTCGTATATATATTGATTGATGTTACAGGATAAAAATATTGATGATGGATCGTTAAATTCATAGATATTAGTAGATTTCAACCTCTACGTAACTCTTTCTATGAATTAATATTTTCATTCATGAGTATTGATTTAAAACTTGTTGTCTATTGTATTCTATTAAATTTTTCCTGTTGAAGACTAACGATAATTTTTTTCTCATTATCTTAGTTATAATATTCTTTATGGGCTAGTTGAGAGCTCGCTTCTTTTCCTTTTTGTTCCATTTTTTCTTCTCGGAGGCGAGAATGTAAGCGAAAGTAACGTAGTCTGGGTATGGAATGATGGTTTTAGAGAGTTGTTTAGTAGTCCTCACCATTTTGTAAAATAATGTATCAATAATTATGATGAGGATTTATTTGTATGTGGATATTGTTTAGATGCCAATATCTGTATTTAAACTCACAGTTTTACTGTTGCAATAATAAAGTTGTAGTTGTTTCTGTACCGTGTATTGACAACTCAGAATGGATGATGTATACCTATTTTGGGGGTGTCACATCTGCGATTGTTGATGAGTTCTTCTTGGCACTGCAGCAGTTCAGTTTAATTTTATTTTTTTAAAACTTATTAAATGAAATGACGTCGTTTTATTAGTAAGTTAAAAAAACACCCTTTTCTTTTCTTCTTCAAAATTAAATGGCAATTCGCAACAACCCCTTTTTTACCTTTCGCCTCTGTCGACAGCCGCACCGCAGTCCGCAACTCGCTCGTTCTCTCTCTCTTCCTTCTGCCTTTGCTTCTCCCTTTCTCTCTCCAGTCTCCAGGTCACCCCTTCAGCCTTAAGCCGTTCTGTGTTTCTTTTTCATATATGTTAATCTTTGTATGTGTCTACAAATACAAAACTTTGTGCTTATTTTTGCCATTAAATTAGATATTTAGAGTTTGTTATGCCATAAATTAGAGATTATGTGTTATTATCATTGAATATTTGAATTGATAATTTAATATTGTATATTTATATTATAATTATGATATATTATTTGTGAAATAATTAAAATTATTAAATTAGGTTAGTTGATGAAATTATGATGAAATGTTTGAATTGATGAAATTATTATGAAATGTTTAAATTGATGAAATTATTGTGAAATACTATAATTGGGCAAAATGAATTTGAATTTAAATTTGAGAAATGGTATATTTATGGTATACAATATACGGATGGTATATTCATGATATAATGATGGTATATTTATTGATTAGTAATTGATGTTTTTATCTATTCTAGATTATAGATAAATACTTGATTAAGCGACCAAGAACTGTTGATTCTTCTAATCATCAATTATCAAGTTTCGAAGAAAGTGGTGGTATAAAAAATTCACGTGTGGAGTTCAATCCGAAAGATATTGCTAGTGATCCAAGTTTACGTAAATATTCAATTGAAGACTTTGATATTGTGATTAGAGATCAAGTTCGAAGAGGGTATTTGACTAGAGGTCCATGTTAACTAATTGTCCATAATTATCCCCAAAAATATTTTTCTAATGTGAATAAAGTTCCAGGTTCAGCAAACCCATATCAGTCAATGATTCACACTTAACTAAAAGAAAAGTGGTCTCTCGTTCATCTAGAGGGTTTGCTGAATTTGAAACTTTATTCAACAGTGATGAATGTCTGCAGTAATTCAATTATTCAATTCGAGTATGGGACACAAACAGAAACTACAGCCCATACTTTTTTATTTATGTCGAGGAATCAATTATATTATTAGTTGCAACTGTTATGCCGAATCCTGCGTACAAGGAAGTCATTGACTCTTGTCCCAGTAGTCATTACTCATGGGCGATAATTAAGGTATTTGTTTTACATTATAACATGAAGTTTTCATTTAATTGTGACAAGTTATCTTTCAATAAGTGCACACTTTCATCTTTCTCCAATTTGTTATATATATTTCGAGGATACTGCTTTGTGGATTCAAATTCAAGAAGAGGATGGTTGATCGCAGATCCATAGTATACTTTCATGATAGAGATTGTTATATAAACTATTTGCCAAGAAAATGTTGACATTCGGTTACGAAACATGCATTAGAAAAAAGTCGATCTTAAGGATATTGTTGTAGTTGAGTTATTGATAGAGTATGTTCTCTCTTTTATTTATTTTAATTAAATCATTGTCATTCTATTTTTTTAATTAAATCATTATCATTTTAGTATTTAACATATATATCTTTCAGTATTTTATGCAAACGTCTTGATGATATTATATTTTTTGAACAAACAAATTGTGACTTCTCATGCACTATAGATTCAAGACTATATAGCACGATAAATCCCCCCCCCCCCCAAATACTCCTTGAGAAGTGTAAAAGCTGGTTTGACCCACCTCTCCATGAAATCGGGAAACATCCTCGGTTTTAAATCCCTAGGCCATTCAGTTGTTACTCTTGTTTTTCCAAAATCAACTGTCGTAGAGTGAAGGGTTGCCAATTAAAGATATTTTTTAGTCATATCTTTATTTGACTCAAGGTCTGCATGTACTAAATATGCAGTAGAGATTGTACCCTAGGTATCATTGATCAACTAATTAAATCAACAACTAACTTATTGTTTTATTGCAAAATTAGACTTATTGGGAAATATAGACAAATGGAGTTACAGGAAATTCAACATTATAGAATGACAATAAGTGTTTTCTCATACATATATACTGTACTTCCTCTTGAATTCCTGAACAAAGTGGTTCAATGGTGAACCACTTTGTTCAGGAATTCAAGAGGAAGTACAGTATGATGAACCACTTATTGGGAACTATTGAATTTCCTGCAACTCTCCTTTTGTTCTCTTATTTCTTAATAAGTTTGATTTTGTAGGAAATTCAAAAGTTCTTTGTTGATAATCCTTCTGATCAATGATACCTTGGGTATAATCTCTACTGCTCATTTACTACATGCAGACCTTGAGTCAAATAAGACTATGAGTAAAAAATATCTCAGTTGGAAATCCTTCACTCTATGACAGGTGATTTTGTAAAAACAGGAGTAATAACTAAAATGCCTAAGGCTTTAAAATCGAGGATATTTCCCAATTTCATGGAGAGGTTGGTCACAACTAGTTTACACTTCCCTTTTAGTTAAGATCGTACAATCTTCTTCTTGCACTTGGCGGGATTTGTAGTCTCCGAGTTCTGAAGAGTTAGCTTAATTATGCAGTGGTGAGAGCAGCACAACAGCAGGATGATGTCGAGGTAATCTTGTCATTATTTAGCTTTATGTTTAGTTTTACATGTTTATTTTAGCATACTTTAGACATAACACTTAATTAAGAAAGTAAGAATGAAGAAACCAAGTCAGTTTTAGTCGGACAGTTTTTGTTTATGTCTATAATATTAATGTTAGCATGTCTAATTGATGTTATAATTCCAATGGTATATGTAGGACATTTGGTGATCGCGTAACTGTAAATTGTTTAACCTACACATATTCAATTTTATTCGAACGAATTTTGTTTATGTTTATACGTGAGTGGATATTTATATATATTGTGTTGATTTTTAATTATATATATATGGATCGATCGATTGATCTCGATGGATTTGTAGGAATGTTGGTTTATATATAGATACTGCTGTGTGTTGGGATATAAATTAGGTATAAACAGGTACAAATCAGCGACCGCATATGGTCGCTAATGTTTATCAGCAACGTTTATGAACCCGGGGTGTTAGTGACCGCAACGGTCACTAGTGGTGGTCACGGACACGTGTTCCACGTCACCAATGCGAACTGACTTACGGTGACTTAGCTTAGAACGATTCGATTCGAAAACCCGCTTGGCCGCTAAAAGTTATCGCAGCCAGTGCAAGTAGACATCGACCATATTACATGCGATCAAATGAATCAATTAGGTCGCTAATAGATATCTGCGACCTTCTGCGCTCGCGAATAAGCGGTCGCTGATAAGCCTTTTTCTTTTAGTATGCTTGTGTTGTGGAAACTACGTTTGTCATCATCAATGATATTGGGGACAACATATTTTGATCTATTATGGTTGATGAGTCTCGAGATGTTTCAATAAAGGAGCAAATGAGAGTTGTTTTGAGATATGTAAACAACTATGGAGATGTGATTGAAAGTTTTCTTTGTGTGGTACATGTGCCTGGCACTTTATCTATTTCTTTGAAGAATGATATTGATGAATTATTTGCAAAACATAAATTGTCATTATCGAAATTGAGAGGTCAAAGATATGATGGGGCTTCAAATATGTGAGGCGAGTTCAATGGATTGAAGGCTCTTAATTACTTTAAAAGAAAATACATATGCATGGTATGTCCATTGTTTTTCTCACCAACTCCAATTATTTAATTGTTGTTGTTGTTGCCAAGAGCAGTCGTATTCTGAGTGATTTTTTTTTCAATATGTTACTATGATTGTAAATGTGGCTGGAACATCATGTAAAAGGAAATATAAACTTAGATATCTTGAACATGATAAGATCGTAGAGTGTTTGAAAAAGGGAGAGATAGTTAGTGGTAAAGGAAAAAAAAAATCAAAAAATCAGTTTAAGACGGCCAATAGATACTCGTTGGAGGTCACATTACATAACAATAATCCGTCTTATGTCTATGTGGACTTTCGTATTACAAGTGCTTAAAAATGTGTATGATGATGGTGCTTCAGATGATAATAGCGGTATAGCCATAAGTTTGACTGATAAGATGGAGAATTATGAATTTGTATTTGTGATGCATTTGATGAAATATTTATTAGGAATCACAAATGATTTGTCACCTTACAACAAAAGATCAAAACATTGTACATACTGTGAGATTGATTGGGGTAATGGGAGAATTTTTTTAAGGAAGTTAATATTTTTTGTGAGAAGAACATAATCCTAATAATTAATATGGAAGACAACATGAGATCTCGCGGTCGTTGTAGGCTCAATGGACAAATTATTACTAATTTTCATTATTATCGTGTTGAGATTTTTTGTCAAGTATAATCTCAATCTATAAATCTTTTTTCATTATTTCTGTCCAAGAATTTATTTTTGTTGATTTTTCGTTATTACAATGTAGGTTGTTGATTCAATTGTTCAAGAGATGAACAATCGTTTTCAAGCACAGAGTTAATTTTATGCATATCATTCCTTGATCCAAGGGATTCGTTCTCTAAAATAAGTTACTTCGTCTGGTTGAGCTTTATCCAGAATACTTCTCATTGACTGATCGCATGATATTTGAGGATCAACTTGAAAAATACATTTATAATATGCGATGCGATAATCAATTTTTTGAGATCGAAGATTTGAGTTTGGGAAGTCTTGCTAAGAAGTTGATTGAAACAAGGAAATATGACTTTTACATTGGTATATCAATTGATCGAGTTGGCTTTGGTTTATTAGTTACGACTGCTACTGTTGAAAGAATATTCTCTGCGATGAAAATTGTCAAGACTAACTTGCGTAATAAAATGAGAGACGAGTGGATGAATGACAGTATGGTAGTTTATATTGATAATGATATTTTTTCAACAATTGAAAACGAACAAATTTTAAGACGTTTTCAAATTAATTATGCAGACTCGCAGGATATAGTTGCCTCCTCTCAACTGTACAATCGAAAAAAACACATTCAATAAATAATTTTTTTATTGATATATTTTGATCATTTCTGAAAACATTTTGGTGCCTTGTTGGTCAAGAATTAATTGGTCAACCTAAAAGTCAAACGTCGACATTTTTTCTAGAATTTTCCTTTATTACAAAATATATAGAGCTTCAAAATTTGTTTTCCTTCTGATAGGTCTTGTTCCTTTCGGTTGCATCCTTCATTGATTTTCTATTTTCTCTTCTTTTCTTTTCTATTTTTAAGAACACAAATTTTATATTATTTTAAGTTTTGTCAAATGCATATATATATATAACAATAAATTTTTGGGTTCTATTTTCTCAATAGTAATAAATTTTTGGTTAGAAGTTAATATTACAAAGATTTAAAGAAACGAAAAAGCATTATGTTTAAGGACCTGATCACAAATCTTAAAATTTTACTTTCTAGTTTTGCTTGAATTTAGGATTCTTCATTTTATTTAAAATAGAGATGATTCTAATTCATAAATAAATACTAGTGACAATTATTGAATAAATCATTTAATATGGACAGTCCTTTGTTTAATTTATTTTAGACACAAGCCTTGCCCTAATCGAAGTATTTAACTGTATTACCCGGCCTGATCATTTTATTAGATTAGAATGGAATGGAATTCATAAGGAATCTTAATCATCTTTAGTAATAAGCTCAATTAGCAATAGAATCTGATTCAAATTTCCCTTCCAATAACTATCCACTGCAAGATTTATTTATACCTTCATCAACAAGCCTGTGTAAAAAGATTTATTTATATATAAATACATATTCCCCCCCCCCCCCACCCACACCCACACCACACCCACACCCACACCCACGCCCCACACACACACACACACACACATATATATATATATATATATATATATATATATATATATATATATATATATATATATAAATGGTTATGCTTATGCGGTTATGCCATAGAGATTCCTTAGTTACTCGCTCAATGAATCTACTTATTAAAGGAAAAGAAAGGCAAAAAACACTTTTACCCCATTGTAATTGTAGTGTTTTAAGCAATTAGCCACTATGTTTTAAAAATATTCAATTGACCCACTGTGATTTTTAAAAATATACAATTAAGTCATTCCGTCCACTTTAACTAACAGACGTCTAAAACTATCATACGTGGCTTTTTGGAAAAAAAAACAAAACAAGTCATGCTGAGTTCTCTTTCTCTCTCTCTCTTCTTACGCATGATATATTAGTTATCTTTCTTTCTCTCTCTTCTTAATCTTTTCATCTTTCTCTGTTTTCTTCATCTTTCAAATAAAACACCTTGGAATCACCGGTGGAAGCCACATCTATGAGCTTGGAATCGAGAAGTTTCAATGTCATCGCAGATCGAGGAGAGCTCGTTCTCAATCTTAGATATGTAGTTATAGATCGTGACCACGTGTGCCTCGTAGCCTCATCTTCTTCATTCAACTTAGGGTTTCGGCAACAACACTAGAAGATGATGTAGAGTCATAAAGATATTGAAGTAGAAGAAGATGAGTGAACAATTGAGGTCTCTTTCCCGTGAATACCGCCGACGCCGCCTCAATTGGCAGCGAGATTTAGTTGGCCTCCTCCTTCATCACCATGATTGGACGAATTGGGTCACACAAATTAGGACAATACAGAGAGTCTGACGAGTAGAGTAATAATGGCAGTGAGCCGTGTCGCCCATGCCTTAATTATAACAAAAAAAATGATTTTCTCTTCTCAGCAAAGCAACGAAATGGAGTAATGGTGTGACGAAAGATTCTTAACGATATTTGAATAATGGTTTGATGTGAATGAATTATGGGTTTGATTTCATCTGTACAAATTTTGAGTTTTGATTCAATATGTGAACGAATGTTGGGTTTTGTTAGATATGAAAGAATTTAGGTTATTGAGTTTTTTTTTAATAAATAATATTTGATATTTGAAGTGTTTTAATATTTTTAATAGTTTGCTTTTTTTATGTTTAAGCTTAAATTTAATGATTTCATTGTATTAATGTTAGCATTAATTTTCAAAATAAAAAATTAATTAAAAGAAAGGAAAGAGATAATGAAAAGAAAAATTATAAAGAAAATGAATTAAAATATTTATTTTAATTTTATTATTATTTTAATTATTTTTTTGCCACATTATAAATGATTTTTATTTTTTTATTTTTTTTGTGTTGCCACATATAAAAATAATGATTTTTTTTCCATTTCTTTATAAGCTTCCTCTCGCCCATTCCACGAAAGTTTAATTTGGGTTTTCTATTTATATTTATACATATTATAAATATTTAGGTAAAGGAAAAGAAAGAAAATAAAACATAAATATATTTTATTTTAAAAAATTTATAAGTATTTTAAAATATAAAAGTATTTTATTTTTATTTTTAAAATAAAAACATACATATTATGAATATTATAATATTAATTTTAATTATACATATTATAAATATTTAGGTAAAGAAAAAGAAAGAAAATAAAACATAAAAATATTTTTATTTTTAAAATTTTATAAGTATTTTTATTTTTATTTTTAAAATAAAACATACATATTATAAATATTATAATATTAATTTTTATTAATATTATACATATTATAAATATTTAGGTAAATAAAAAGAAAGAAAATAAAACATAAAAATATTTTTAAAACCACAGTGGGCTAATTGCATTTTTTTAAAGTGCAGTGGCTCAATAGTATTAGGAATTTGGTTGACTGGCTTGCCACGTAGGAAATAACTTGTTTTATTATTTTTTTCCAAAATCCACGTAGGAAAATTGGTCCAATTTTTTAACGTCTCATTAGTCAAATTGATTTTGAATGACTTGATTCAACATTTTTAAAAAATATGATTAAATTTAATTGAATATTTTAAAAGCACATTGATTAATTGCTTAAAACACTACAACCACAATAGGGTAAAAGTAGTTTTTGCCGGAAAAGAAATAAGTGTGCGAAGGAGTCCTTCATCCACTTACGCATGGGGCTGGCGTGCCGTGTGTGTGACCATTGGTAAGACTATATATGGCATCAGTACACGTAAGACCAAAACCATTAACGTACAAGAATTGTCATTTTGATTTTTTTTATTTTTATGAGTAATGCACTAATGCTACATTTATAAACGGTTAATGTGACATACTATATCTTAGTATATCGATCAATAAATTATTTTAATATAGTCTTCGACCCCACACAATATGCTGAGGTGAAGTATGTCATATCAACAGTTTGTAAAATAATTTATATCTCTAGCATTACTCTTTTTTTATATCTTGCACATTTATTGATAAATTGAAAAAAAAATATGTACATCTTCATATAGTTCTAACTTTGATGGTAAGATTATCTCTTTCAAAAAAAAGTCGGTTCAAGGGAACATATTGCTCAATAATGAACTTGTAGAATTTTTTTAGTAGAATTTGTTGTATAGTCATAATTCGATTTATAATGTATTAGAAGAAGTTGAAGAGAGAGCTTTATATCTTAGGTTTAGGTTCGTGAATAAGGAAATCTAAATGCTCAGAAATAGTATGTCTTTGGATAGTCTAAAAAATAATTATTTTTTATACAATATATATAGCTAGTAATATTAATATATTATTATCAATTAAAGACTACAATAAATATGTTGTAATTAGGATACATTGCATGTTTAATATTAAAATTAAAAGAAATTCTCGAATTACTGAATTGTCAAAGAAAAAAAAGTATAGAGAGAGATAAAATCGCGAGGCCCTTTATCTTTCCTTTATTTGCAAAATAAATTTCTTAGTGGAAATTTAAAGAATATGTTCCAATCACACTCAAATTTTGTAACTAATGCTGATAATATATCAATATTTTAACCAACATGTTAAAGAAACTTTTATTTTATTTATAATTTTATTTTTAAATTGTTAGGTTCAAATTAAAATGTGAATGCATCAATTGGCTGCTAGAACAATGCTATGCGAATAAAAAAAAAGTACCAGTAATTAATTCATAGTGCTTTTCACTTTAAACAAAAGCGTAGAGGAGAAGAAGGATGAGACAGTGTTTGTATCTAGAAACACTAGAGCCTAATTTATAACTCTGCCCCATTAACTCTTTTATTTATTTTTATTCCTGTTTTTACAATAGTAGGGACCATATTAACTTGTTAAATTTAAAAATATGAAGGATATATGTGTTTTTTTTAAAGATGGCGCAAGAATATAATTTTGATGATAAATTAATTGAAGAATATTATATAATCATTTTATATTTTTAAAAGTAGAATTTGGACTCTCTTTTCGGCCTACAAATTTAAGGGGAATTTCAGAGAGGAATTATGTTGACTTTGTTCAAGAGTTTGAGATACTTTATTTTATCTTCTATTTTTTACACTAAAAAATTTAAAATAAATTTAAAAACGTCAAATAAACTTGATGGTCGGCAGGCACTTGAACTGCTTATTAGATAAGTTCCAAAGTAAAGGCTTGCTTGTTGTTGAATCTTGCTCATGAAGACCGTTTGACACTTTGACTCCTGTTCATGGGAGCTGCTAGTGTTTCTCCGACCTAATTATGTACTTATATTTCATGGCTTTTATTGGTTTTTCACTTTTTCTCTTCTATAATTTTTAATTTTTTACGGTTTTCCTTTTAATTTATATATTATGTGGCAGTGACTTTATCTCAAAAAAAGTTTCATTTGCAAACTTTAAGAAAATTGTAATAATTCATTATACTAGTTATATTATTGTTATTATTATTATTACTAGTCTATGTCACATACACTGTGTGTGTGCAGTTAAGAAAACAAATTAAAATATATGAATTAAAAAAAGATATGAGAGAAAATAAGGATAAAAAGTGAGAGATAAAAAAGAATTAGTAGGTAATTTTTATTTATTTTTAAGATGCGACACAAATTCACCAAAAAATAGTTACTTTTTTTTTACTTTTCTATTATATAATAGATATTTGATATATTTAATATTACTCCTTATTAAGTATTTAATTTAAGAATAAATACATAATTAAGTAATAATAAAATTTTAATTTTAAGCTTGAGAATATTCTAATATTATATTACTTATTACACCATGGAGATGATGTGTGCTGAAAAGCTTAAATTGTTGAGTAACTAATCCAATCAGATGAATGTCATATTTGTACTGTTTAAACTTTAACTGCCAACCTAGGTGGTGGTGGTAGTAGTTGTAATTCTATGTATGTGCACACCTAAAGAGGGATGAATAGGTGTTTAAGTTAAAAGTGATAAATGCTGAAATTTTTTTGAAATTTTGTGTTACAGATTTAATTCAGACAGCTACATCTGTCTGCTTTAGTGTCTGTTCTTCGTTTATGATTATCAGACAGCTAGACATATCTGCTTTAGTGTCTGAATTAGTGGCGTGAATAACAAAAAGTGCAGAACGTGAATGACAGTTGAAGAGATAAACAGAAGTAAAAATCACACCAAGATTTTTACGTGGTTCAAATTTCATCCTCTACCTAGTGGCGAAATCACGCCCAATCCCAACTAGGATTGCGTAATCTTTTATTAAACTTAATATTCAATTAAATACAATAACAAGAACTCCCTGTTACAAAGAAGCTTTCCACTGATGGACACATCTGCCCCATTTGCACCTCTGCAACCTTTCTCACCACTGAGACCTTTGCACCGCTCTGCTTTTAGTAATCGTTCTTCGTTTATGATTATCGTATGCCTAGACACTGTCTCGCTTTAGTGTCTCGGATTAGTGGCGTGAATAACAAAAAGTGCAGAACGTGAATGACAGATGAAGAGATAAACAGAAGTAAAAATCACACCAAGATTTTTACGTGGTTCAGCCCCTATCCTTTACCTAGTGGCGTAATCCACGTCCAATCCCAACTAGGATTGGAGACTCTTTTTATTAAACTTAATATTCAATTAAATACAATAACAAGAACTCCCTGTTACAAAGAAGTTTTCCACTGATAGACACCTCTGCCCCCTTTGCACCTCTACAACCTTTCTCATCACTGAGACCTTTGCACCTCTGCAATCTTGAAAGCTCTCTTTGAACACACCCTATCCACTACTGGATCGATCAAGCCAAACAAGCCTTGAACTTTGAATATGATAGAAGAAATTACAATAGACTTCTTATTTTCCAGCCACAAAGAATTATATAAAGATAATGAATACCGAAAAATAAATAAATGAAAGCTCTCATCAGATTCTTCTCTCAGATAAGAACGTGAATTAGCTTTCAGATATCCTCATTGACTTAGCCGTGAAAATAAGACTATATATAAAGAGAGACCCAACCTAACTATTATAAAATAATTGTTAGTAATAAATCGATGATTTAAATCCCATAAAGATGAAATCGATGATTTAAATCCCATAATATTAGCTACAATATCGACTAAATTGCTATGAACAAGAGATAGAATAGGAAACACATATCAAAGTTGGTATACCCCATGATATTAGCAATGAAAGAGTCCAACAGATTTGGTAAATCAAGGATATATTTTTAAGTCAAACCAAAACACCTTAAATAAAGGAACAAGGAGATAAGATAAGATGAGATCCACCAACTCTAAACAACTTCAGTAAGACTCCTTTCTCAATTAAAATACAAAGTACCACTAACAGTTATGGGTCCCACTAAGCAAGAGTATATCCTTAAATAAATTATAGTACCCACGAAATACTCTGGATAATAGATGAAGGAAATTTGAGCCAGTTGGAATAACATATATAAACCCATCTAATAATATTTGATAGCATTAAAAATTATAAATACCAATATTCCTTAATAAACTCAAATTCAAATCATCCTTAATAAACTCCAAATCAAATCTTCCTTAATAAACTCCAAATCAAATCTTCCTTAATAAACTCCAAATCAAATCTTCCTTAATTTTAAAACATTCCAACTTACCAACGGAAGGAAATCAACAAGTGTTCATGTAATAACCATAACACATGCATATTAATAATAATATTATAACAAACCATGAACCATGCACATGTCTAATATACTTAAATTAGTCATCATTCAAAACATCATAAGTTCAAAAATCAACATTCTCCCCCTTTTTGATGATGACAATTTATGCACCAACATGCTCCCCCTAAGTATATGGCTCCCCCTAAATTTATGCATATTAAGGAGCAAAAGAAAATTACTTTATCCAAATAACCATCATCAGATATTCCAAAGATAATATAAGATCTCAATATCAATATGAATACCAATTCAAAACCAATTTAAATATACCCAAATATTTTTCCTCCTTTGTCATTATCAAAAAGAAATAAATCATCAAGTTATATCTCTCCCTTTGTTGTGACGCCCCAAAATAGGTATACAACACCCATTCTCGAGTCGCCAAATACATGGTACGTAAAGCAAACTACAACTTCAATAATACAATTGTCGCGGGTAAAATACGACAACACATAATCGTGAGTTTAAATACAAATATTGTCTTCTAGACAATATCCACACTCAAATAAGTCCTCGTTATAATTATTCAAATACTATTTTATTGAAATAGTGAGGATCGCTTAAAACATCTTTCTAGAACCATCACCCGCACTTCTCGACTAGTTCCTCGCTATGTTCTCACCTCCCGAGAAAAATAGAACAAAAGGAAAAGGGTGAGCTCAACTAGCCCAAGAAGAATATTATGACTAAGATAATATACAACAAATTATCGTTAGTCTTCAACAGAAAAATCGAAAAAATATAATAGCCAACAAGTTTTAGATCAACAATCGCAGCTAAACAATAATCCATTAAAAGAGTCAAGTAGAGAATGAGTTCTACTATCTTCTAAGATTTAAAAGTCCATCATCAATATTTTATCCCAGAATAACAATCAATATACATCTTTAATCAAATATTCATCTTTGCACTCATGTGCCAAAGATATTCATTTCAGATCACCAATGGGTCATATTCATCTCAACACTGCTCATCTTTTGACTACACGGACAAAGATATTCATCGATTAATCATTTATCTTTGCACCACAGTCAAGATATTTAGTAATATCATCATTAAGGACCGAGGATGATGAAAATATTTTAAAGAAAAGAATCCAAAGAAACTAAGGACAAATAATAGAGATTCAGATAACATTTTATCCAAGATCAATAATACTTATAAATACCCATTTTTGAAGCAGAATTCAAAAAATAAAGATCAAAACATGGATACAATCAAAGATAGTAACCATAATAGACATCTTGGACAAAAAGAAGAAAATTTTATTTTTCAAAATGAATAAAGGTGATTCGTGAATAATGCAGTATACGTGAATAAGAACCCCGACACAAAAGTTCCAAATTTGATAAAAATTCAGATCAATACTTTAAAGATAATGATATTAAAGAAATAATATTATATATGAAGAAAATAACATCCCTTACCTCAAAATATCAAGATTTGACGACGGAATATCAAGATAAGGTCAAGGAAACTTGCAATCGATGAATAGAAACTCACAAAGTATCTACATACTCACAAAATACACTCAATAATTTAGAGAGAAAGAGAGAAAACTTGTTTCGTGTGATTTTAATTCTAACTTAGCCCTCTATTTATAGGAAAATGTTAGCAGACTGACCTGCGAAACCCGATGGCTTTTACTTGCTACTATTCCCACCCACCACATTTGAAATAAATTCAGCACATTTCTTCACCAACCACAAGTGGGGCCCATTCAATTCTAGAATTTTCCACCAAAATCATTTATAAACCTAATTTCAATAAGTCACCTCTTAAAATTCATAACAAATCATAATGCTCATTTTTAACGGCTCAAAATTTGTGGATATATACTCAACTTATATATGTATAACATATCCAAAAATTACAACGATCCAACGATCGGATTAAAAATTATAACTCACACAATATATCTCAAAAACATCGGTTTAATTTTTAATACCTTCATTAAAACAAAAATATCGATAAAACACCTCAACATTAACTCCTTCATTTTTTAACCACAATAAATATATCCAACATTTATATCCACATAAAATAAATATTTCCTTATCATATGAATCAATAATTAATTATTCACAAATAATATTACGTAATCACATTTATGACAACCAAGCTGCTCCCAAGAAAGAGGGCTTCCAATAAGAATTTCTCCTTATCATGCGCAATTAGTGACCAAACCTCTCCTCGATGTAACTTTCTAGACATTGCCAATAATGCTATCTAATAATATTATTCAAATAATATGAATTATTGATCCGATAATGGGAAATACATGCAAGCAAATGACAATTATTGAAATAATAATAATATAAAATATCAACGCAAAGAATTATTGAATCAATAAAATAAAATATTGAACACTAACCACCGTAATAATTATTGAGTAAAGCCTTCTTCACGTAAAGATCAATAATTCATCAATATCGTGCATCCACGCCAGACATCAGATTTTAACCACCGGTATTCCAAACAAAGGTTAATTCAGAATAACTACGCAAGTTATTTATAAAAATTCAAACTTGTCATTTTCTTCATCCGACACGCTTATTCGTTATGGAGCCCATAAATGATCGCTACCATTGCATTTAATATTCCCGACAACAAGAATATTCCACGCACCAAACGAATATTCCCTTTAACAACAATGATTATTTTATAACCACTTGTATATTTTGCAAAATTTGCACATTTCACCCATAACCAGAGAATTATATCAAATTAATACCTTCTTATTCACAAATATAATTAGAGAAAATTCGATTTTATTTATAATAAGTTGGGGTCTTACATTTGTCATCAACAAAAATAATTCATATCAATGTAGTTGAAGTTAGTTATCTCACCCCATTTGTCAAATTAAAAAAATAAGCATAAAGAATGACAATAGAGTAAGGTTATAACAAAATCACATATAGCAAGTAAACAATATAATCATACCTTTGTAATTTGTTACCTATATATCAACCTTTTATCAAGATTGTCATGTATATTAAATATGGAGCATTTGACATAATGAATGATGTTATGAACCCTTGTAATACGAAATTCATAGAGTTTTTATAATAATATATCTAATTAAAACTCTATTTAAAAAACAACATGAGGTACTTACAGATTCCGCCAAATAATTTATAAGTAACTTACTCTCTCAAAGTAAAGAATCATCCATCTCTTTTTTGATCTTGAGACACCTACAAACAAATAGTCTCTATCTTTTTGGTACCCAAATTTTCTTGGGTCCTTTTGGGTTAGTAGCATATAAATCACTTTTCTTTACCCAAATTTGTTTTATTCTAATTTTATTGCAATTAGAATCAAAATGACCTTTAAAACCACATTTTTTACAAGTAACAAATGGTGAACAATAAAGTGGTCGTTTATGCCTTGATTTACTATTAATCATTCTAATATTATTATTAATAGGATTATACCCAATTCCTTGTTTATCAAGACTAGACCTTTGTGCCCCTAACATAACATTTAAGTTCTCTTCTCCTTGCACAAATTCAGTAAGATCATTTTTTAAAGATGCTATTTCTGCATTTGTTATATTATCATCATGTTGAACATTCATTATTTTTCCATCATTAAAAGCATCTATGCATGCATCTCTCATTTTCAAATTTTTTTTAACACTTCATTTTCATTTTTAAGATATTCATTTTCTTTTCTCTTTAATAAGTGACTTAACTTCATTCATTAGCTCATTTACACAATTCTTAAAATAGGCGCTTTTTTTGAGTTTGTTGATTTTCATTTTGTAAAGCAATAAAATCAGCATAGATATTTCAAAAGCTTCATGAAAATTTGTTACCTCAAGTTGATTATCATCTTCAGTCCCATGAAAATGTAGTCGATGCTTTTTCTTCTTGTTCCGTTTTGGACTTACTTCACTGAGTTGAGCTACCTTTTTTGATTTTCCTTTGTTTCTTTCTTTGAAGTAGTCTCTCGAGTTTTCTTGAGAGCATTTCAATTTCTTCATCAAAATCTTCGTGATCACTTTCATCGTTGTTTCTCGATTTGAAGTGCCAATGTTTTCTTTATTAATGCTTCATCCTCTTCATCATACCTCTTGAGTTGATTTTCAAATTCTTCAAGCTCTCCAAACAATGTAAGAGTTTCCATGGTATTAATTGTTGGTGAGTCTTGGAGAGTTGTGACTTTCGAAGAAAACCGTTTGGGCACGACTTTCTCAAGCAACTTTCTATTAATTTCCTCCGATCAATTTTTCGTCGTCCCAAAGATACTTAGAGAGTTTATTAGAGTAAGAAATCTCCCTTGAGCTTCATTAACTGTTTCATCTTTTTCTAATTTGAAGAATTCGTATTCTTGCATCAACATACTTAGCTTGACTTGTAAGACCCCAAATAATTAATAAATGAAATTTAATTTCCTCTAATTATTATTTTGAAATAGTAAGGGTTGATGTGATTAATGTGGATAGTTATGGGTAAAATACACAAATATTTCAAAATAAGCAAGTGGTTATAAAATATTCATTGTTGTAAGGGAATATTCGTTTGGTCGTGGAATATTCGTACTGTCGGGGAATATTCGTACGACGGCGCAGCCATATGTGGGCCCCATAACGGAAAACGATTGGAGGAAGAAAATGACAAATATAAGTTATTTAAAAATAACTACAGAAGTTGTTACTGGATTTACATCGTTGGAATACCGGTGGTTAAAACACGAGACACGCGTTGTTGCATAAAGAAGATACGCTGTATTACACCAATTATTGACTCTTATGTAAGAAGGCACTACTCAATAATGGTTACAGAATTATTTGTTTCAAAGATTTTATTTTATTGGTTCAATAATTGTTGCGTTGATATTTTATATTGTTGTTGTTTCAATAATTGTCATTACACAAGATTTTTCATTATTGAAGCAATAATTCATATTATCTAATAATATTATTAGATAACATTATTGGTAATGTCTAGAAAGTTCTCATTTCAAGGAGAGGTTTGGTCACCTAATTGCGTAAGGAGAAATTTTATTGGAAAGCCCTCTTCCTGAGAACCTACCGATTTGTCAATATTGTGATTTCGTAATATTATTTGTGAATAATTAATTATTGATTCATATGATGAGAAAAATATTGATTTTATGTGGATATAGATGGAGAAAATTTTTAATGTGACAATTGTTGAAAATTAAAATTTTATCTTTTTCGATAAAATAATTCATTTAAATATATATATTATTATATTTTAATAATATAATAATGGTGATATTTTTACAACGAATGTGGGATATATGAGTATACGAGGAGGAAGAGTATTTTTGTTGCAATAAATGTTTAAAACATGTTAAACATGTCGATTGGACCCCATTTATCGATTGAAATTTGATTATAACCTAAAATCGTCTGATTTTCAGATTTCGGCCAATTTCTTTGAATTTGGAAAAACTTTCTTCTGCAAAGTTGTAGAGAATTGAATTTCCTATAAAAAATTGCGTAGATTTGAATTTTCTGATAAAAGGGCTATTTATTATGAATTATTGAAGTTCAAGTTCAAATAATTGATTTTTGGAAGTTTAAAATATTTTTAATTACAAAAATGTTTTTTTTTTCATTTTTGAAACTCATTTAACATGTGGTTAGGAGGCTGAATTCAGATGGTAGTGTGCGAGAGATATTTAGAAAAAATATAATATTAATTTATTAAATTTTCGCTTTGGTGTGTTCTAAAGATTTTCCTATAAATAGGTGCTTAGGTTAGAATTGAAAATCACACCGTAAATGAAGTTTTCTCTCTATATTATCGAGCGTATTCTTGTGAGTATTTTGAGTATACTTTGAGTATTGCTATACGGTGAAAGTTCAAGTTATAGCCTATATCCAAAGATTCCAAATTTAAATCTCGATCTTCGAGGTAAGTGGATATTATTTTTTTCGTAATGATATTATTTCTTCAATATCATTATGTTGAAATATTGATCTCAAGTTTTATCAAATTTGGAACTTTTGGTGTCTGGAGTTACTATTCACGATACCAAGACTATTCACGATACTAGCATTATTCACGAATCTGTAACTATTCATCTAAAAATGAAAATTTTTCTTTTCATCCAAAATATCTATTATGGATACTAGCTTTGATTGTATCCATGTTTTGATCATTCTTGAATTTTACACCACTATGATTATTTTTGAGGTATTTTTGGACGTGGATTAAACGAAGTACGAATCTTTAATCCTTAATCCTTGTCATTTTGTTTCACTGGATTCGTTTCTTTTAAAAAGTATATATATTTTTCATCATCCTCAGTCTTAAATGATGATATTATTGAATATCTTTGGCCAGTAGTGCAAAAGATGAATGATTTGTGATGAATATCTTTGGCCCTGTAGGCAAAAGATGAATGATTTCGATGAATATCTTTGGCCCGTAGTGTAAAAAGATGAACAAGTGTTTAGATGAACATGACCAATGGTGAATGTCCTCGGCCAGTAGTGCAAGGATGAATATATATGATTCAAGATATATATTGATTGATGTTACTGAGGATAAAAATATTGATGATGGATCGTTAAATTCATAGATATTAGTAGATTTCATCCTCTACGTAACTCTTCTATGAATTAATATTTTTCATCATGAGTATTGATTTAAAACTTGTTGTCTATTGTATTCTATTAAATTTTTCCTCGTTGAAGACTAACGATAATTTGTTTCAGTATTATCTTAGTCATAATATTCTTTTATCGGGCTAGTTGAGCTCACCCTTTTCCTTTTTGTTCCATTTTTCTTCTCGTGAGGCGAGAATGTAGCTTAGTATTTAGTCTGGAAAAATGGAATGATGGTTATAGAGAGAGTTATTTAGTAGTCCTCACCATTTTTGTAAAATAATGTATCAATAAATATGATGAAGATTTATTTGGGTATAGATATTTTCAGAAGATAATATTTGTATTCAAACTCACGCTTTTACTATTGTAATAATAAAGTTGTAGTTGTTTCATTTCATGTATTGACAACTCAGAATGAGTGATGTATACTTATTTTGGGGGTGTCACATGACTTCCTTCACCTTAGTAGTTCCCTCGTGGCTCATTAAGATTGTATCCCACATTTCTTTTGTTGTGTTGCATGATGATACTTTATCAATTTCAAATTGGACAATTCTGGCTTAAAGAAGTGTGTTCATGGCTCTTGAGTTGTAGGAAAACATATAGCTTTCATTTGCATCCATCTCCATGAGAGCCTTTGGTTTGCCATCATCATGTCTAGGAATGATAGGTCCATTTCAATAACCCACCATTCCCATGGGTCTCTTTTAAGAAAAATCTTCATTCGAACTTCCAAAGTTGAAGTTTTCACTTCAACAAAGAAATGTGGCCTTCATGGGTGGACCTGACCTTGAAAGTTTAGGTGTGCCATAGGATCTTCCCTCACGACCATAATGATCAATATTAGTAGAGCCTTGCTTTGATACCAAATATAATTCTATGTATGTGCACACCTAGAGGGGGTGAATAGGTGTTTAAGCTAAAAGTGATAAATTTGAAAACTTTTTGAAATTTTGTGTTACAGATTTAATTCTGCATACTACACCGCGCTTTAGTGTCTGTTCTTCGTTTATGATTATCAGACAGCTAGACCTATCTGCTTTAGTGTCTGGATTAGTGGCGTGAATAACAAAAAGTGCAGAACGTGAATGACAGTTGAAGAGATAAACAGAAGTAAAAATCACACCAAGATTTTTACGTGGTTCAACCCGAATCCTCTACCTAGTGGCGTAATCCACGTCCAATCCCAACTAGGATTGAAGACTCTTTTTATTAAACTTAATATTTAATTGAATACAATAACAAGAACTTCCTGTTACAAAGAAGCTTTCCACTGATGGACACCTCTGCAACCTTTCTCAGATCGAGACATTTGCACCTCTCGCAACCATGAAAGCTCTCTTCAATGCAGACCTATCCACTCTATTGGATCGACCAAGCCAAACAAGCCTTGAACTTTGAATATGATAGAAGAAATTATAATAGACTTTTTATTTTCCAAATTACAAGGAATTATAGGCAAGACAATGAATAACTGAAATAAACAATGAAAGCTCTCGATAGATTCTTCTCTCAGATAAAGAACGTGAATTAGCTTTCAGATCCTCATTCATTTCTTAGTATGTGAAAATAAGACTATATATAAAGAGAGACCCAACTATTATAAAATAATTGTTAGTAATAAATCGGATGATTTAAATCCCAAGAAGAAATCGATGATTTAAATCCCATAATATTAGCTACAATATTGACAACCAAGCATGAACAAGAGATAGAATAGAAACACATATCAAAGTTGGTATACCCCATGATATTAGCGATTAAAGAGTCCAACAGATTTGGTAAATCAAGGATATGTTTTCAAGTCAAATCAAAACACCTTAAATAAAGGAACAAGGAGGTAAGATAAGATGATACCCACCAACTCTAAGAGCATTCACAACAGTTTCTTTATCTCTATCCCTACTTTGCAGTGCTATTGAGTCATTATGTATGATAGGGAATCAAATTTTTTACTATGTACCCAACAAGTTCCTTATATTGATTCCTTAAATATTAAATTTTGAAATGTAAAATTTGAAATTTGAAAGTTCCAATCGTCAAATAATATTTTGAACGTTGTAACTATTTTTTATTTAAAAATAATTATTGTTTGAATTTAAAAATTACAATTATTTTAATTTAAAAATAGATATTGCTAGAAATCAAAATGTGCAACGATCATTATGTGTTTATGAGAACTAAAACAATATTATTTTAATTATAAAATAATAAATTTATAATTAGTAGTAATATTTTTTACAAAAATGATCAAAATTAAAATTTGACTGATTTTTAAATTTTTTTTATAGTTCTTTTTCTTCTCTAAATCCTCTGTTTAAAAAATAAAAATAAGTGAATTTGATAGGCATACTCAAATCAGCAATTAAGTGAGATAAAATCCTTTAACCAACATAAAATCGCAATAAATAAGGTGTGAAATGTCATTTTACATAAATAGGGAACGCTCTTTTGATTCCCTCACCCTGAGGAGTCAAATCATATATAGGGATTAAAATAGAGAATTATATAAAGATAAGGAAATTGTTGGATATTGATTTATTGATATATTCTTCAAATGTGGGGATAAAGAATCGATCGGAGAAACTGTTGTGAATGCTCTAAACAACTTCAGTAAGACTCCTTTCTCAATTAGAATACAAAGTACCACTAACAATTATGGGTCCCACTAAGCAAGAGTATATCCTTAAATAAATTATAGTACCCACGAAATACTCTGGATAATAGATGAAGGAAATTTGAGCCAGCTGGAATAACATATATAAACCCATTTAATAATATTTGATAGCATTAAAAATTATAAATACCAATATTCTTTAATAAACTCAAATTCAAATCATTCTTAATAAACTCCAAATCAAATCTTCCTTAATAAACTCCAAATCAAATCTTCCTTAATTTTAAAACATTCCAACTTACCAACGGAAGGAAATCAACAAGTGTTCATGTAATAACCATAACACATGCATATTAATAATAATATTATAACAAACCATGAACCATACACATGTCTAATATATTTAAATTAGTCATCATTCAAAACATCATAAATTCAAAAAACCAACGGTAGTAGTAATAGTACGTACCTGGATAATGGTGTCAGAAAATTTACTTCCATGTTTTGAAAACGTGCACACCGGCCAGGCTTTAAAATTTTATTTTGAACAATCATACTATCATATAAAAAAATTTACATAATATTTATATAAACACATATATATATATATATATTATGGGTTTCATTTGACATATAAGATCACAAAATATATATATATATATATATATATATATATATATATATATATATATATATATATATATATATATAGCATTATGTGAACCACCATTATGTGATAGTAGTATTTTTTTTTTTATTTTAGCCCATTGTGTTACACTCGTTGGCAGTACTGTAATAATTAATTAATGTGAAATAATTTTATTAAATTCAGAAGATAAAACAAGAGAAACTAAAAATTAATAGCAATAGCGTTAGAAAGTTTATAATCAAATACTTCCCCCCGTTCCATTATTAAGATGTTTTAGAATTGTGTATTTATCAAATAGCCTCTCTCATTTGTGATTTTTTTTTATGAAAAATAATTTTAGAAAAATTATAATTAATTCTCTTAGATTATATAAAATACTAAATAATTTGAAAAAAATAAAATTTACTAAATTATCATATATTATAGGACGGAGAGAGTTCTAATTTAGAATAGTTAGTCGTGGATAACCCATGACATTCATTAGTTTTTTTCAAGTATTTTGTTGAAACTAATTATCTTTCTTGAATACAGTTTATATCAACTCTAATATGATGAACGGTTTTAGTTTGAAATTAAAAATAGAGATCGAACGACCAAATTTAAAACTTTTAATTTGTTATTATATGCTAATATTATCGTTACAAATACTAGCAGATGGCATTTTAAATTTAGAATAAGCATTTCTCTTATGAACAAATATTATAACAAATATTTATGAATCACACCTACATACATACGTATATATATTATAACTTTGAAGTACACGAGCATTTCACTAATTTCATTTTTAATACTTTTGTCATTTCGCACAAGGTTTCAATTCGTGGAATCTATAAGAAAAAATGGGTGGCTTTACAATATTAATTAATTGTTTTCCATAATTAACTAATTGTTTTCTTGTCGATTAGTTGGTGGGAAGACTACGGATTCCGCAAATTGACGGAGATAAAATCAAACTGAATCCAAGTGGAGTACCCCCAACCCAACCCAACCCAACCTATTTATTTTAAAAAATCCATATGTCATGTGAAAAATAAGATAATTATTATGAAACTGTTGGAATAGGCATCTTAGAGTACTAAATAAATAAAGTAAATAAAATGGTTGAATTAAGTACGTAGTTTTGTTTTTTATATATAGAACTTAGAACAGATGTGCATACCCAAATCTTGCAGCTAATTGTAGTCCACATGCATGAAAATGAAATGATTAACTTGACGTCCACTCATACGTAATCCACATCTATAACTCACACTTTGAATGGAATAATCTTCGTCTCAAAAACATTAACCAAAATTATTGACTGATATATATTCAACTTAATTATGAATAAAAATTAAAACTATAGCTTGTTGGGTAATTTTTGAGCTTATATATTGTATTAATTTAATTATTTTATTTATGAGTTTGGTAATTAATTATGTGGCCTATAAATTATAATCCTAATAGTATTTGGCATAATGAGCCCTAGAGTTTTATAATCTTGATGGACGATTTTGACCCTTAGTGTGACCACTAGTACAAAATCATAAAAAGATAACACTTAAAAGATGACGTTTTTATAAAAAACGTTGTGGTGTTTTTTTTTACAACGTTTTTTAACAAAACATTGTAGATACATATGAAAAAACGTTATGTATTTATAAGGGCAATTTTTGATTTTAAATAGATAACATTTTTTTAAAAAAAACGTTATCTATGTAAAAAACACGGAGCAAAAAATAAAAACGCGAAAATAAAAATTTGAAATTAAAACAAAATCTACTTTCTTCTCTCTCCTATCTCTGTACTTTCTCTCTCTACGGTGGAGGTAACAAAGGAAGCGGGTGCCCTGCTCTCCTACAATTCAAACCTTCGGCTACCACTGTGGCCATCAGCTGAGGAGGCACGTACGGGAGAAGATCTTGAGCATTTGGGACAAAGCTGATGTGATTAAGGTCAATGACAATGAGTTGGAGTTCCTCACTAGCAAAGAGTTAAGTGACGAGGCAGCGATGTTCCTCATCTATCACTTCTCTCTCCTTCTCGCCAACTTCTCCTCACCACTTCGCTGCCACTCACTTCGCAACCGTCTCCATTTTCTCGTCCGAAAGTCTAACACCCAAAGCCACCATCTCCGCCTTCAAAGATACAACCACATCCGCATTCATCTCCGCTGGATGGGGAAGAAGGAAAAGATCGGGAATCGTAACGACAAAAAATGATTGGAACGGAGGTTTGTGTGCTCAAACCTTTCAACATGAGGAGTAATTAAGAAAATTTTGGAGGATTGGGACAAAATCCATCAAATCAAAACAACAAGTATTGCCTCTACAAAACAACAATTATCAGAAGGTGCGTTTTTATGTGGTTTTGATTTGATTTCTTGCCATAAGAGGGCATATTTTTGTTATGGATTTTTTTTTTGGGATTATTGAATATGTTTTACACAATTAAGGCGTGTGGTTGCATGGTAGCACACGGTATTGTACAGTATCTTGGATTATTGATGCTTACGTAAGAAGTCACTACTCAATAATTGTTACAGTAATTACTGTTCAATACTTTATTTTATTGATTCAATAATTGCTACGTTGATAATTTATATTATTGATTCAATAATTGTCATTGCACATTATTTCAAATTATTTACATTATTGACAATGTCTAGAAAGTTCTGTCGAAGAAATGGGTTTAGTCACCTAATTGCGCGCCAATAGGGAGAAATCCTTATCGGAAAGCCCCCTCTTTCCTGGGAACGACCTTGTGACGCCCCCAAAATAGGTCCATTCCATTCAACCCATTCTGAGTCGCCAAATACATGGTACAGAAATAACTACAACTTTATTATTACAACATATAAACTGTGAGTTTAAATACAGATATTGTCATCTCAGACAATATCCACACGCAAATAAATTCCCATCATAATTATTGATACATTATGTTACAAAAATGGTGAGGACTACTAAACAACTCTCTCTAGAACCTTCATTCCATATTTTCACTAGAATCGCTACATTCTCGCCTCCGAGAAGAAAAATGGAACAAAAAGGAAAAGGGTGAGCTCAACTAGCCCGAAGAAGAATATTATGACTAAGATAATATACAACAAAATTATCGTTAGTCTTCAACAGGAAAAATCTAATAGAATAAAATAGACAACAAGTTTTAAATCAATATTCGCAATGAAATAATAATTCATTAGAAGAGTTAAGTAGAGAATGCAAACTACTATCTTCTATGTATGAATTTTAAAGTTCATCGCTCATCTTTTATCCCTCGTAACATCAATCAATATATATCCGAATCAAATATTCATCTTTGCACTATGTGCCAAAGACATTCATCCGATTGATTCATTGGTACGTCATGTTCATCTAAACATCATTCATCTTTGCACTACGCGCCAAAGATATTCATCGAAATCATTCATCTTTGCACTCTGGTGCCAAAGATATTCAATAATATCATCATTTAAGACCGAGGATGATGAAAATATTTTTTTAAAGAAACGAATCCAAGTGAAACAAAATGACAAGGATTAAGGATTAAGGATTCAGTACTTTGTTTTATCCATGTCCAAAAATACCTCAACAATAATCATAGTGGTGTAAAATTCAAGAATGATCAAAACATGGATACAATCAAAGCTAAGATCCGTAATAGATATTTGCATTTAAAAGAAAATTTTTATTTTTCGATGAATAAGGCAAAAGATTCGTGAATAAGATCAGATACGTGAATAAAGTCAACAGATACGTGTATAAGAACTCGAACACCAAAAGTTCTAAATTTGATAAAACTTCAGATCAATATTTCAAAGATAATGATATTGAAGAAATAATATCATTACGAAAAAAAAAAATATCCCTTACCTCGAAAGACAAGATTTTAGTTGAAAAACAGGATATAGGCTATGACTTGAACTTTCACCGATAAATAATACTCAAAGTATACTCAAAATACTCACAAGAATACGCTCGATAATATAGAGAGAGAAAACTTGATTTCGTGTAATCTTCAATTCTAACCCAAGACCCTATTTATAGAAATTGCTAGAACACCAAAAGTTAGTAAAATTTAATATAATAATAATATATATAATAAATCTTCTATTTACACTTGAAATTTGAAATCTGATTTCAGTTCAATAACCACATGCCACCTTCTAGAAAAAGTAATAAAAACGTTTTTCTAATTTAAAATAATTTAAACTTCTAAAAATCAATTATTTCGTAGCTTCAGAACTTCAATAATTCACAATAAATAGCTCTTTTATCAGAAAATTCAAATCTTGTGAGTTTCTATAGGAAATTCAATTCTCTACAACTTTGCAGAAGAAAGTTTTTCCAAATTCCAAACTAAAATTGGCCGAAATCCACAAACGGTTGATTTTAGAGGCTATAATCAAATTTCAGTCAATAAATGGGGTCCACCGACATGTTTAACATGTTTTAAACATTTATTGTAACAAAAATACTCTTCCTCCACGTATACTCATATATCCCACATTCGTCGTAAAAATATCATCATTATTATATTATTAAAATATAATAATATATTTAAATGAATTATTTTATCGTAAAAGATAAAATTTTAATTTTCAACAATTGTCACTATAAAAACTTTCTCCATCTATATCCACATAAAATTAATATTTTTCTCATCATATGAATCAATAATTAATTATTCACAAATAATATTATGTAATCACAATATTAACAACCTGTGCAGCCTCAGAAAGAGGGGCTTTCAATAAGAATTTCTCCTTCATGGCGCAATTAGGTGACCAAGCCTCTCCTTAGATGTAACTTTCTAGACATTGCCAATAATGTTATCTAATAATATTATTCAGAGATAATATGAATTATTGCTTCGATAATAAAAATATCTATGTGTAATGACAATTATCAAACAACAACAATATAAAATATCAACGCAACAATTATTGAACCAATAAAATAATCGAATAAAGAATTATCGTAACCATTATTGAGTAGTGTTTTTCACGTAAGAATCAATAATTGGTGCAAATGCGCTAAGCTTCTATTCAACAACACGTATAAGTGTGTTTTAACCACCGGGTATTTCAATAGTATTAATTCAGAATAACTACGCCAAATTATTTATAAACAACTTATATTTGTCGTTTTCTTCATCCAATCGCTTCAAGTTATGGGGCCCACAAAAGATCAAGGTAAATCGCATTTAATATTACTCGACAAAGATTTAATATTCCACGACCAAACTAATATTCCCTAATAATAATGAATATTTTATAACCACTTTCTTATTCAAAATATTTGCACATTTTACCCATAACTAACTACATTAATCAAATCCACCCTTACTATTTCAAAATAATAAATAAAGGAAATTCCTTTTTATTTAAAAAAATTCGGGGTCTTATAACCTCCCCTCCTTATGAAATTTCGTCCCCGAAATTTACGTACGTAACTTGTGTTTCGAAAAGATGAGAATACCTCGCTTTCATTTTCGTTTCCAACTCTCAGGTCATTTCCTCTATAACATGGTTTCTCCACAAAACTTTAATATGTGGTATGACCTTTACGTGTAGGACATACTTCCTTCATATCCAAGATCTTGACAGTACATCTTCGTGACGTTAAGTCTTCAAACTATCTCGTCCGGTTCTAACTCAATGATGTTATTTAAGTCGTCCACATATTTACGTAACATCAAGACGTAAAAAAAAATGTTATAAATACGCCGACATACTTGGTAGTAAAGTTTAGTCTATAGGCCACGCTTTACTCGATCGAGAATGAATTAATAAATCGAAGGTTTGAGCTTTCTTCTCTTCATCGACTCTTACTTTTGAATAACGCCTTCTTCGCACCTTCTTCTTTATATTCATCACTCCGTGTCTCAGTAGCTTGAAGCGGCTTTTAACATTATCGATTAAAAGTCGATTCTACTCGTGATATCATCAACGCGAGTACTAGAGTTTTCATCTCCATCTCTATTATTTGTAAGTTATACTGAAATGAGTCTTTGACAATATCGTGACTCAGACTTGTATATACGATCTTTTTACTCAACACGCCGCCTACCACGCTCACTTTTTCCAGGATGGCATGGTCGTAATACGTGTCTTTGAAATGAGTCTCTCTTGAGTTCTTCAAGCTCTTCCCACATTCCTTGCTCCATTCGAATTTTGTATCTCTACGAGTCAATTTCGTTAATGGAATAGCGATTCGAGAATTTCCTTCAACGAATCTCCGATAATAACCAACTAAGCCTAGAAAGCTACGTATTTTGATTACCGACTTTAGGTTGTTCTCAATCGTGACTCATATCCCAACCTTGGATAAGACGTTATAAATGACACCTATCAGTTTCTTATCGCATCGAATATGGTGTCCCCTACGGAGAGTCCGCTTCATTGCATTCCACAAATGAAGTCACTAGATAAAGGCTCAGGTTCCAAATTCTATAGTTGAATTTTTAACTCCTGAAGTTCAATAGGAGCCATTTGATATGAGATTTTAGAAATGAGTTTTGTACCGGGTTCAAAGTCGATACAAAATTTAATATCAGGCTTTGGGAGTAAGCCAAGAAATTCTTCACGAAATACGTCAAGAAAAATCAATAACAACAGGAATATTATTCAAATCTAACGTGTCTTTATTCAAATCCATAACATGGACTAAGAAAACTTGACATCCGGAATAAACGAATGACTTCATGGCTTGATATGAAAATGTTTGACTACAATGGTTTGATTGCTTGAATTCGAATAACAGGTTGCTTAGGAATATGAAAACTAACAACCTTACTAAAGTAATCAATTTCGCATGATGAGTAGTTAACCTTAAAATCACATCAAAAGCAAATATCTCTATAGAAATAAGGTTAACAGTAATGTGATAGTGCCAACCCGAATCAGCAAGATTTCTAAACAACGGATGTAATGAAAGTTTTCCTAACTGAGAGTCTCCATAAATAGGTCAAAGTCTAATTTCTCCGTAGTCAAGTTCAAACGTTGAAATGTAAAGCAAGAGAGATAAAAGAATGGGTAGAAACCCAGATTCTAGTAAGGTATAGACTTCGCAAGAATTTATAATTAACTAACCTGCGTGCTAACTTCGTTCGAGTTCCTCGTGATTTTGACCGATCACGACAAACGCTTTCTTCCAGAACCGTTGACTTTGACTTTTTTCGGGACATCCTTTTGAGTCACCATTCCCATCGGATCTGGTTTCGATACCGCATAACTCGAGCGATATGTCTTCTTTTCCACAATTATAGCATACCTTAAACTGTTGTGGGCGGCCAATGATATATCCCTCTTCCCAAGATTTGTAACATACGACCGGTGGTCTTTCTCTCCTCTTGGAACCGATTCTTTCCATGGCCGACGCCTTCACATGGTCGTTGTTGAATCTCCTTTTTAAAATCTCCTCCCGACTCGCTTCTTCTATTTTCATGGTCACGATTACCACCAGAGTGGTTACCGCTTTGTCCGTATTCTTCTTTCTCCACGGTTATCGTTATTCGATGATCGCTATCTTCTAGATGATCCTAGTTATGGTCCTCGGTTGAACGCATTTATCGTTATCTCGCTTCTAACAATCGAGCCCTCGCTGACAACATCCGAATAGAGAGAAAATTTATGAGAAATGAGATCTTGACGACGCCGGGTTTCAAACCTCTCGTAAACATCCGCGTCATCGTTCCTCATTCTCCACCAAATGAGGTGCAAACTCGGATAACTCCATGAACTTTCGCCAGATCGACAACCGCCATGTTATTCTCGCTTCAGTCTAATAAACTCCACTTCCTTCATATGACGCGAACACTTTCGTAAAAGTATTTGTCATTAAATAGTTTCTGAAACGTCTCCCAAGACATGCTGAGTGCGGCTGGATGGGTACGCTTTACAGACTCCCACCAGTAGTCTCCCTCTCCACGGAACATAAAGGTGGCGAATGGAACCTTCTGTTCCTCCGTGTATCCCAAGACATCGAATATCTTGGTAATTTGCTTGACCCATGTTTCCGCCATGATCGGATTAGGCTTTCCCTTAAATTCTGGTGGTCCCAACTCTTTGAACTACTTGGCTGTGACAACCCGTGAATTGCTATCATTTCCTCCTATGTTTTGAACACGAGTCTCCCTCGTCTGATTTTGCATGAACTGCAAAAAGCTTCTAAACATCCCCTCGCTCATCATCTGCGCGCCTGTGGTGTTGTTCATCACAGGAGGAACATCGCCAAATTGTTGCAGACGTTCTCCTCGTTGGTGAGTACAGGCGTCTCCATGGTCTCATTTTCATTGTTAATATTCTCAGTCGACATTCTCAAATACTGTCATAAAACAAGGGTTAATTAAGGAAATCAATATATCACATAATATCCCTATATACTAACCAACTAACAAATAAGCTTAGGTAGGACACACTAGCGGAAGGATTTATAAATCTCTCTCCTCCTAGTTCTATTCCCCGATCTCCATGGAGATCATATCCCTAAACTTTGATACCAACCGTGGACGCCCCAAAATAGGTCCATTCCATCCAACCCATTCGAGTCGCCAAATACATGGTACAGAAATAACTACAACTTTATTATTACAACATATAAATTGTGAGTTTGAATACAGATATTGCCATCTAGACAATATCCACACGCAAATAAATCCCCATCATAATTATTGATACATTATGTTACAAAATGGTGAGGACTACTAAACAACTCTCTCTAGAACCTTCATTCCATACCCGACTAAGTAATCGCTACATTCTCGCCTCCCGAGAAGAAAAATGGAACAAAAAGGAAAAGGGTGAGCTCAACTAGCCCAAGAAAGAATATTATGACTAAGATAATATACAACAAAATTATCATTAGTCTTCAACAGGAAAAATCTAATAGAATACAATAGACAACAAGTTTTAAATCAATATTCGCAATGAAATAATAATTCATTGTAAGAGTTAAGTAGAGAATGAAAACTACTATCTTCAATGTATGAATTTTAAAGTTCATCGTCTATCTTTTATCCTCGTAACATTAATCAATATATATCGGAATCAAATATTCATCTTTTGCACTAAAGCCAAAGACATTCACCACTGGGTCATGTTCATCTAAACACTGCTCATCTGCACTACGGGCCAAAGATATTCATTAGAAATCATTCATCTTTGACTACATGCCAAAGATATTCATCGAAATCATTCATCTTTGCACTACTAAAAGCCAAAGATATTCAATAATATCATCATTTAAGACCGAGGATGATGAAAAATATTTTTTTAAAGAAACGAATCCAGTGAAACAAAATGACAAGGATTAAGGATTAAGGATTCGTACTTTGTTTTATCCATGTCCAAAAATACCTCAAAAATAATCATAGTGGTGTAAAATTCAAGAATGATCAAAACATGGATACAATCAAAGCTAGCATCCGAATAGATATTTGGATTTAAAAAAGAAAATTTTCATTTTTCGATGAATAAGGCAGTATTCGTGAATAAGATCAGATACGTGAATAAAGGCAGATATCGTGAATAAGAACTCGACACCAAAAGTTCTAAATTTGATAAAACTTCAGATCAATATTTCAAAGATAATGATATTGAAGAAATAATATCATTACGAAAAAAAAAATATCCCTTACCTCGAAAAGACAAGATTTCTAATAAAAACAGGATATAAAGCTATGACTTGAACTTTCACCGTATAGCAATACTCAAAGTATACTCAAAATACTCACAAGAATACGCTTCGATAATATAGAGAGAGAAAACTTCAGTTTCGTGTAATCTTCAATTCTAACCCAAGACCTATTTATAGAAATTGCTTAGAACACCAAAAAGCAGTAAAATTTAATATAATAATAATATATATAATAAATCTTCTACGCACACTTGAAATCTGATTTCAGTTCAATAACCACATGTCACCTTCTAGAAAAAGTAATAAAAAACGTTTTTCTAATTTAAAATAATTTAAACTTCCAAAAATCAATTATTTCGTAGCTTCAGAACTTCAATAATTCACAATAAATAGCTCTTTTATCAGAAAATTCAAATCTTGTGAGTTTCTATAGGAAATTCAATTCTCTACAACTTTGCAGAAGAAAGTTTTTCCAAATTCCAAATAAAAATTGGCTGAAATTCACAAACGGTTGATTTTAGAGGCTATAATCAAATTTCAGTCAATAAATGGGGTCCACCGACATGTTTAACATGTTTTAAACATTTATTGCAACAAAAATACTCTTCCTCCGTATACTCATATATCCCACATTCGTCAGTAAAAATATCATCATTATTATATTATTAAAATATAATAATATATTTAAATGAATTATTTTATCAGAAAAAGATAAAATTTCAATTTTCAACAATTGTCACTATAAAAACTTTCTCCATCTATATCCACATAAAATTAATATTTTTCTCATCATATGAATCAATAATTAATTATTCACAAATAATATTACAGTAATCAATAATATTGACAACCAAAGCAGGTTCCAGAGAAAGAGGGGGTTTTCCAATAAGAATTTCTCCTCATCTTACGCGCAATTTAGGTGACCAAACCTCTCCTTAGACAGAACTTTCTAGACATTGCCAATAATGTTATCTAATAATATTATTCAGATAATATGAATTATTGCTTCGATAATGAAAAATACTGTGTAATGACAATTATTGAAACAACAACAATATAAAATATCAACGCAATAATTATTGAACCAATAAAATACTGAACAGTAATTACTGTAACCATTATTGAGTAGTGTCTTCTTACGTAAGAATCAATAATTGGTGCAAAACTGTGTGCTACTATTCAACAACACGTATTAGTGTGTTTTAACCACCGGGTATTTCAATAGTATTAACGGTAACAACTACGCCGTTATTTATAAACAACTTATATTTGTCGTTTTCTTCATCCAATCGCTTTCCGTTATGGGGCCCACAAAAAGATCGCTACTAATCGCATTTAATATTACTCGACAAAGCATTTAATATTCCACGACCAAATCTAATATTTCCAAATAATAATGAATATTTTATAACCACTTGCTTATTCAAAATATTTGCACATTTTACCCATAACTAACCACATTAATCAAATCCACCTTACTATTTCAAAATAATAAATAAAGGAAATTCCTTTTATTTAAAAAATTGAGGTCTTACAAGCTCGGTTGTCAATATTATAATTTTATAATATTATTTGTGAATAATTAATTGTTGATATATATGATAAGAAAATATTTATTCGAAGTGGATTTAAACTGAGGAATTTTTAGCATGTGACATTTGTTGAAAGTTGGTATTTTATCTTTTCCGATAAAGTAATTCATTCAAATATATTATTATAACATTACATTATAGTAGTATGATGTGATTATATAATAGTACGTTTTTTATAATTTGAATGGTAGCATTATTATAGTAAATTCATGGTATAAAAGTAAAAGGAGGTGGAAGAGAACAAATTGAATTTGAATTCCTATGATGCAAGCGATGATGTAATCGGACGATGAGGTAAGCGATGATGTCATCGGACGATGAGGTAAGCAATGATGTAATATGATCGGATTAGGCTTTCCCTTAAATTCTGGTGGTCCCAACTCTTTGAACTACTTGGCTGTGACAACCCGTGAATTGCTATCATTTCCTCCTATGTTTTGAACACGAGTCTCCTCAAATCGATTTTGCATGAATCGCAAAAAGCTTCTAAACATCCCCTCGCTCATCATCCGCCCGTGGTGTTTTTCACGGGAGGAACATCGCCACTGCTGTAACGCTCTCCTCGTTGGTGAGTACGAGCGTCTCCAAGGTGGTCTCATTTTCATTGTTAATATTCTCGATTCGACATTCTCAATCATCGTCATAAAACAAGGGTTAATTAAGGAAATCAATATATCACATAATATCCCTATATACTAAACCAACTAACAAATAAGCTTAGGTAGGACACTTAGCGAAGGATTTTTTCGTCTCTCCCTCCTAGTTTCTATTCCCCGATCTCCGCCGGAGATCATATCCCTAAACTTTGATACCATAAATGTGGCGCCCCAAAATAGGTCCATTCCATCCAACCCATTACGAGTCGCCAAATACATGGTACGAAATAACTACAACTTTATTATTACAACATATAAGCTGTGAGTTTGAATACGAGATATTGCCATCTAGACAATATCCACACTTAAATAAATCCCCATCATAATTATTGATACATTATGTTACAAAAATGGTGAGGACTACTAAACAACTCTCTCACAGAACCTTCATTCCATACCCCACTAGTAATCGCTACATTCTCGTCTCACGAGAGAAAAATGGAACAAAAAAGGAAAAGGGTGAGCTCAACTAGCCCAGTAAAGAATATTATGACTAAGATAATATACAACAAAATTATCATTAGTCTTCAACAGGGAAAAATCTAATAGAATACAATAGACAACAAGTTTTAAATCAATATTCGCAGCGGAAATAATAATTCATTAGAAGAGTTAAGTAGAGAATGAAAACTACTATCTTCAATGTATGAATTTTAAAGTTCATCGTCTATCTTTTATCCCTGTAACATTAATCAATATATATCTGGAATCAAATATTCATCTTTGCACTACAGGCCAAAGACATTCACCAGTTGGTCATGTTCATCTAAACACCTGTTCATCTTTGCACTACGGGCCAAAGATATTCATTAGAAATCATTCATCTTTGCACTACATGCCAAAGATATTCATCGAAATCATTCATCTTTATTTCTGTGCCAAAGATATTCAATAATATCATCATTTAAGACCGAGGATGATGAAAAATATTTTTTTTAAAGAAACGAATCCGATTGAAACAAAATGAAAAGGATTAAGGATTAAGGATTCGTACTTTGTTTTATCCATGTCCAAAATACCTCAAAAATAATCATAGTGGTGTAAAATTCAAGAATGATCAAAACATGGATACAATCAAAGCTAGCATCCGTAATAGATATTTTGATTTAAAAGAAAATTTTCATTTTCGATGAATAGGCTTGATTCGTGAATAAGACAAGATATCGTGAATAGTCAGATATCGTGAATAGTAACTCAGACACCAAAAGTTCCAAATTTGATAAAAACTTGGATCAATATTTCAAAGATAATGATATTGAAGAAATAATATCATTACGAAAAAAATAATATCCCTTACCTCGAAAGACAGTAATTCTAGTTGAAACACCGGATATAGGCTATGACTTGAACTTTCACCGTATAGCAATACTCAAAGTATACTCAAAATACTCACAAGAATACGCTCGGTAATATAGAGAGAGAAAACTTCAGTTTCTGGTGTAATCTTCAATTCTAACCTAAGCACCCTATTTATAGGAAATTGCTTAGAACACCAAAAGCAGAAAATTTAATATAATAATAATATATATAATAAATCTTCTACTTTTACTTGAAATCTGATTTCAGTTCAATAACCACATGTCACCTTCTAGAAAAAGTAATAAAAAACGTTTTTTTCTAATTTAAAATAATTTAAACTTCCAAAAATCAATTATTTCGTAGCTTCAGAACTTCAATAATTCACAATAAATAGCTCTTTTATCAGAAAATTCAAATCTTGTGAGTTTTTATAGGAAATTCAATTCTCTACAACTTTGCAGAAGAAAGTTTTTCCAAATTCCAAATAAAAATTGGCTGAAATTCACAAACGGTTGATTTTAAAGGCTATAATCAAATTTTAGTCAATAAATGGGGTCCACCGACATGTTTAACATGTTTTAAACATTTATTGCAACAAAAATACTCTTCCTCCACGTATACTCATATATCCCACATTCGTCGTAAAAATATCATCATTATTATATTATTAAAATATAATAATATATTTAAATGAATTATTTTATCAGAAAAAGATAAAATTTCAATTTTCAACAATTGTCACTATAAAAACTTTCTCCATCTATATCCACATAAAATTAATATTTTTCTCATCATATGAATCAATAATTAATTATTCACAAATAATATTACAGAATCACAATATTGTGACGAGGTGGGCCCTGGAAAGGGCTTTCAATAAGAATTTCTCCACTTCTTGGTAGCTTGATTAGGTGACCAAACCTCTCCTTAGACGTAACTTTCTAGACATTGCCAATAATGTTATCTAATAATATTATTCGGATAATATGAATTATTGCTTTCGATAATGAAAAATACGTGTAATGACAATTATTGAAACAACAACAATATAAAATATCAACGCAATAATTATTGAACCAATAAAAATAATGAGCAAGAATTATCAGAACCATTATTGAGTAGTGTCTTCTTACGTAAGAATCAATAATTGGTGCAAAATCGCGCTACTATTCAACAACACGTATTAGTGTGTTTTAACCACCGGGTATTTCAATAGATATTAAGAATAACTACGCCACGTTATTTATAAACAACTTATATTTGTCGTTTTCTTCATCCAATCGCTTTTTCAAGTTATGGGGCCCATTAAAGATCTACTTGCAGGTAAATGCATTTAATATTACGACAAGATTTAATATTTCACGACCAAACGAATATTTCCCGACAATAATGAATATTTTATAACCACTTGCTTATTCAAAATATTTGCACATTTTACCCATAACTAACCACATTAATCAAATCCACCCTTACTATTTCAAAATAATAAATAAAGGAAATTCCTTTTTATTTAAAAAAATTCGGGGTCTTACAAACCTGGTTGTCAATATTATAATTTTATAATATTATTTGTGAATAATTAATTGTTGATATATATGATAAGAAAATATTTATTCGAAGTGGATTTAAACTGAGGAATTTTTAGCATGTGACATTTGTTGAAAGTTGGTATTTTATCTTTTCCGATAAAGTAATTCATTCAAATATATTATTATAACATTACATTATAAGTATCTTATGATGTGATTATATAATAAAGACGCTTTTTTATAATTTGAATGGTAGCATTATTATAGTAAATTCATGGTATAAAAGTAAAAGGAGGTGGAAGAGAACAAATTGAATTTGAATTCCTATGATGCAAGCGATGATGTAATCGGACGATGAGGTAAGCGATGATGTCATCGGACGATGAGGTAAGCAATGATGTAATATGATCGATGATGTCAGCGATGATGTCATAAATTATGGCAAAAATACTATTTTACCTTTACTCTGCCAAGCCTATAAATAGAAGCTCATTTCTTCATTATTTTTCACCATTTCATTCAAGCTATAGAGAGAGAGAGTATAGAGAGAAAGTGGAAGAGTATTCTTTTACTACACTATTGCAGTATCCAATCTCCTACTAAGGTAATGGGTATTATTTCTTTCGTATTCATGAAGAGAGTTATTTTCTTTCAATACTCGTAAGGTTGTTATTCCATTCTTTATTATTACATTGGAATAACTCGTCTTCGTCTTGGTCTATATCGCATGCCCGGTGAATTCTATTGTTATTACATTCTTTATTATTACATTGGAATATCCACATGCATGCGGATTACGCATGATTGGGTTCCATTCTTTATTATTCATTTGGAATATCATGCTCGTATGTGTTACGCATAACTTTGGTTCCATTCTTTATTATTCTCATTGGAATAACTCGTCTGCATCGGATTACGCACGCTCGATGAATTCTTACGTTATTCCATTCTTTATTATTCTCGTTAGAAATTATCATCACGTGGATTACCGTATGGCGGGCAAAAATCCATTTCATGACTTCATATATTCTATTATACTCGGGTTGGTTAAAGTTTTGGCTTCTATACTCCATGAAATTAGTGGAATATCATTGATATTTGTGCTTCATCTAGTATCTTTTCATAGAAATATCCTTCTGAGCATTCTTGAATTTTACTCCACAAAACACTAACATGTTGACAATTTGGGCGTTATTGATTTTCGGATAAATTAAATTATAAATCTTTAAAATTAATCGTTGAACTTGTTTTATTGAATTCTTATATCATTGTCATCATCCTCATGTTTTATATTATGTTGAAAGTCATCAAAGTACTTCAGTAGTGCATAGATGGACTTGGTATGATTATGAAAGCGAGGATTATTCGGGGTATAATCATGGTAATCGTAATGTTACAAATGTTGTGGTAAAAGTCCTCGTTGGCCCGTAGTGCATTGATGGACAATGATTGTTGGTATGATCTTGACCATTGATGAAAACACGAATATCCTTGACCAGAGTGCATGGATAATTTGTGGTCGTGATACTAATGAATATCCTTGGTCAGAAAAGTGCGGGGATGATGTGGATTATTTATTGTTTGAGTCTCAATGATAAAAGTGATGAAAACCTTTTAAATCATAGAAGATAGTAGATTTTATTCTCTACTTGACTCTTCTAATGGATTGCTTGTTCCGCTGCAGTTAAACTTGATGTTTGATATATTTTATCAGTTTAACACTGTTGAATGCTAACAATAAATTATTATGCATTATCTTAGTCATAATATTTTTTACTGGACTAGTTGAGCTCACCTTTTTACTTTCATTATTTTCTCTTCAGGAAATGAGAACGTAGCCGGGACTAGTCGGGGAACGGAGTGACGGTCCAAATGATAGCATTAGTAGTCCTCACTATTCTATGAAATAGTGTGATAATAAATGTATTGAGGAATCCATTTGAGTTGAATATTGTCTAGAAGACAATATTCATATTAAAACTCTCAGTTATGTCTTGTCATATTCTACACGATAGTTGTATTATTAAGTTGTATTTGAATTTTGTACCATGTATTTGGCGACTTAAGATGGGTGATGTATACCTATTTTGGGGGAGTCACAGAAGTCATGTTCACAATCGTAGAAACAGCCTGTCTAAGAGCCGACCGAGCATCTACCAGAGCCAAGTCAAGAATTGTAGGCCACACTTAAAGTAGTGTAGTCTACTGATCATATCAGAGGCAGAGATCGTAGTCAAGCCAGATCAAATGAGAACAACAAGCATAAAGACAGAAATCGTAGTCTGTCAAGATCCGATCTCGGAGTCGTACTGTCTGCAGAACCAAAGCTAAATCGTAGTCTATAGAACTAAGGCTTCAACAGAGGTACTCACAACGCCAAGGCAAAATCTTAGAGTTAACACGATTCTCAACAAATGAGCACTCCCAGAATATCCAAAGTATGAAGCCTCTGGTCTGAGTTGCAAAGATACATTCCACCTGAAGGAAACCAGAGAGCACTCAACGAATGGCATGCAAGATAACAGAAGATCTAAGCAGCAGCCCAATCAACATCCAGATTGAGTTGTGAAGTTATTCAAGATGAAGTCTTCCATAAGTCGATCAGAAGAAGACTTCAGTAAAAGTGACTGACTAAAGAAAGTCAGCAAGTGTTGTAGCTGTCAAGAGAACAGAAGACAACAATCTTGGGATTAACCAGGATCATAGTCCTTGCCATATTAAAAGCAGAAACTGATGGGATCTATAACAGAGACACTTGCCGACCTATACAGAACAGACAAAGAAGATGAAGCATGGGTCAGACCATTGATGATATGTGAATGGGAGATCACAAGGAGAAAGAGACTGAGCATGACAAATTTGATAAGTCTTGAAGTTAAGGAGGGTTAGAGCAATCAGACAAGTTTTCAGTACCTAATATAAGTCAAGGCAAACAGAAGTGGTAAAGCACTGCATGAAGGAAGAGAAGTTCTAATTCCAAGCTCAAAGAACGTTCTCTGAATCGTAGAGTTTAGCCATCTGCATTAGAATCGTAGAGTTCAGTTATTTGGGTATTGAAACCTTGGCAATGTCTCAATACAAAGACTGACATTCAAACGTTGGATATTGAAAGCATCAATACAGAAGGACAACTTCTGATGTTCTTATTGAGAAGTCAGAAAGAAGAAATAAAGGTGACTACTAGCCTGACACGGAAAAGTGACATCTCTGAGGCGGTAGGTAAGGTAGCAGACTACTGTGTTAGTAAAGTCATAAAAGAGCTGTCACGTCACATTAAACAGTCTACACCAAATAACTCGAGATCTGCGAAGCAATTCAAATAGCTCCCAACGGCTATATTCCAATGGGAAGATTGTGAAGGAGTATATATCTGCAAGAGCTTCAAAGATAAAAAAAAGTGAGTGAGTAGAAAAATTGTTGAAGAATCGTTGAGTTGTTGAAATGCTATATTGTTGACTTTACGAGTTCCACTAGAGTTGAACATAACAAGTCTCAGTGGCAGTGAGATTACGAATGTGGAAGTGAAGCAGAATTGAAGAAGGGCTTGAACAGACTAAAGCTTCACTCAACAAGGATGAGAATGCCACTGAAAATGGCAGCTAAGCTGAGAGCCGAGAAGGCCAAGAAGATAGCATTCAGAAAAGTGGCAAAGTACAAAGAAGATCCAGATAGCCACTCTACGAATCACTATAAACTAAAAGCTAAAACAGAACAGATGCAGAACCATGTCTGCAAACCATTCAAGAGGAGTTCAGGGAATGCTAAGTGCTAGACGAAATCTACCAAAAGCTCAAAGACTTAGCAAACCTAAATAGTTATGGTGCACAACTGACATCGGATGAAGATGAGATAAACATTATGAAAATTAGCTGCACCAGAGAAGAGGTGGTCCACACTTTACACAGAATGCAAAGAGGACCACATCAAGCTGCTAAACACAAAAGATCTTCATGCTTCAAGACAACTTAACAGAAAAACACCAACAACAACAAGTAGCCAAGGCCTGAGGGGTCCTTGTTCGGAGGGACTAAATGAAGTTTCAAGCCTGCTGGGCTTGAAGAGTTTGTAAAGAACTAGAGGAGTTCCAAGGCTGCTAGCTTTGAAGAGTTCTTAGTGAACTGGAGTTCCAAGACTGCTAGCTTTGAAGAGTTCTTAGTGAACTGAAGTTCCAAGGCTGATGGCCTTGAAGGAATCTTAGTGATTCAGGGTGCTGCCCTTCCTTAGTGGAATTTCTGCTTGTTGAAGCAGAAGAGTGGATTAGGAGCTTGAGTCTCTGAACCACTTGAAATCCCTTGTGTCTTTTACATTTAGTCATTTACTTTCTGTCATTTACATTATGTACCTAATTGCTATAAATGTTATGTATGTATTAACTAGTTACAACTAAACTAACTCCACGAACAATGTATGTATGTTTATGATACATCAATGAATGAGATCTTTTATTTATTCTGATGTGCTTGAAAAGATTCTTATATTTGTCATATGCTAATTTATTAGCAATACATAATAAACAAGAAAATTATTTTGAAATTAAAAAGGATCTATTCAACCCCCCCTTCTAGATCTATTGTGTGCCTACTGGGAACTAACACTCTGCAATCATGCATTTTTCAATGGTGTGGCAAAGAACCGCACACTGCCAAGAAATGTCATAAACTTGACAAACTATTGAAGAAAGCTAAGGCTAAAGGTTTGATTGAATCATTTATTGTCACCTCTCTTAATGATTCTCAAGATGCAGAGTGGTACACAGACACGGGCTCCACTTCTCACATGACTAATGATGTTATTGCGCTTGATAAATTGGATCCTTACACTGGTAATCAATGGGCCTTTCTGAGTAACGGTCAATCTTTGCCTATTTCTCGTATTAGTTCTATCTTCTTTCTTGTAGTTTCTCATTCTTCAAAAATGTCTTATGTTCTTTCTTTTCCTCACATTACTAAAAAGTTGTTGTCCATTAGTAAGTTAACTCGTGAGAACAATTGTTTAGTGACATTTTTTTCTTCTGGTTTTATACCATACAGGATCTCGCAACAACGGTGGTGGGAGTCGGGCGCTGTGAGAAAGGGCTTTATATTCTTGATCGTGGCCATTAAAGTTTTTTTTTCCAATCTTTCTCTATGTAATTCTCGTGCATCTTTTGTCATTTGGTATGCACGATTAGGACACCCCTCCTTTTGCATTGTTTCCTCTTTGAATAAGCATGGTGTAATCACATTTTCTGATAAAGGCAATTTTGATTCGAAACTGTGTTTTTTTTGTCAATTAGGAAAAAGTCATCGCTTGCCTTTTCCAAATTTAAATCAACGTTTCTCTTTTTTATTTGAACGAATTCTTTGCGATTTATGGGGACCCTCCCCAATTCCCTCTCCATCTGGTTATATATATTATTGTGTATTCACAGATGATTTCTCTCGCTTTAATTGGTTTCCCTTTAAAGCGTAAGTCATATGTTTATGACATTTTTGTCCAATTTCACCAATATGTCATTAATCAATTTGATTATAAAATCAAATCTTTTCAATGTGATGGAGGAAAGGAATTCACCGAAAACTGTTTTACTTATTTTCTTCGTAAATGTGGTATTGTGCAACGCATATCTTGTCCTCATACACATAATCAAACTGGTATTGCGGAGAGAAAACATCGCCACATCACAGAAACCGGTCACACTATGATGTTTCATTCGCATGTACTTCTTCATCTTTGGGTTGAGTCCTTCTCCACGGCATGTTATGTAAGACCCCAACTTTTTATAAATGAAATTTAATTTCCTCTATTTATTATTTTGAAATAGTAAGGGTTGAATTGATTAATGTGGTTAGTTATGGGTAAAATGCGCAAATATTTTAAAATAAGCAGGTGGTTATAAAATATTTATTGTTGTCGGGGAATATTCGTTTGGTCGTGGAATATTCTTACTGTCGGGGAATATTCGTACGACGGCGCAGTCTTTTGTGGGCTCCATAACGGAAAGCGATTGGATGAGGAAAACGACAAGTATAAGTTGTTTATAAAATAACGGCATAGTTGTTACCGTTAACACTGTTGGAATACCCGGTGGTTAAAACATAATAATACGCGTTGTTGACAAGAGACATATAAGTATTGCACCAATTATTGATTCTTACGTAAAGAAGGCACTACTCAATAATTGTTACGATGAATTCATCGTTAGATTATTTTATTTTATTGATTCAATAATTGTTGCGTTGATATTTTATATTACCGTTGTTTCAATAATTGTCACTATACAAAGATTTTCCATTATCGAAGCAATAATTCATATTATCTGAATAATATTATTAGAAAACATTATTGGCAATGTCTAGAAAGTTCTGTCTCAAGGAGAAGTTTGGTCACCTAATCAATACCATGATAAGGAGAAATCCTTATTGGAAAGCCCCTCTTCCTGAAACCGCCCTCGGTTGTCGATATTGTGATTACTGTAATATTATTTGTGAATAATTAATTATTGATTTATATGATGAGGAAAATATTCATTTTATGTGGATATAGATGGAGAAAATTTTTAAAGTGACAATTGTTGAAAATCGATATTTTATCTTTTCTAATAAAATAATATTTTGTTATATTATTATAATATAATAATGATGATATTTTTACAATGAATGTGGGATATATGAGTATAAGAGGAGGAAGAGTATTTTTGTTACAAAAGTTGTTTAAAACATGTTAAACATGTCTATGGGCCCATTTCTTGGTCGAAATTTGATTATAACTGTAAAATCGCCTTGGTTTATGGATTTCTATCAATTTCATTTGGAATTTAGAAAAACTTTCTTCTCAGAAAGTTGTAGAGAATTGAATTTCCTATAAAAAAGTCGTAAAGATTCAATTTTTCGATAAAAGGCTATTTATTATGAATTATTGAAGTTTCAAGTTCAAATAATTGATTTTTTGAAAGTTTTAATTAACAAAAACGCTTTTTGTTGTCTTTGGAACATGTGTGGGTGATTTGTTGACCAAAGAAGAGAGGTGCGTAGAATTTAATATATATATATATATATATATATATTAATATTATATTAAATTTTTCGCTTTGGTGTTCTAAGCATTTTCTTATAAGTAGGGTGCTTAAGTTAGAATTGAAAATCACACCGAAACCGAAGTTTCTCTCTTCTCTCTCGATATATTGAGCGTATTTTTGTGAGTATTTTAGAACTTTGAGTATTGCTATATCGGTGCAAGTTCTTTCAAAGACTATATCCAAATGTAAGTACTATCCTTTTGAGGTAAGGGATATTATTTTTTTAAAATGATATTATTTCTTCAATATCATTACTTAGAAATATTGGTTGGAATTTTTATCAAATTTGGAACTTTTCATGTAGGAGTTCTTATTCATGAGTTCTTATTCACGAGTACTATTCACGAAGCATGGTGATTTTTTATGTGTGAAATTTCTATCTTTTAGTGTTGAGATTCTTTATTCACGATACTCACGGACTTTATTCACGATACGACAATTATTCACGAATATGGCACTATTCACAGAAAAATTAAATTTTCATTTTTCGTCCAAAATATCTATTATGGATACTAACTTTGATTGTATCCATGTTTTGATCATTCTTGAATTTTACTCCACTATGATTATTTATGAGGTATTTTTGGACATGGAATAGCTGAAATATGAATCCTTAATATTTATTCTTTTGTTTCACTGGATTCGTTTTCTTTAAAATATTTTTCATCATCGTTAGTCCTAAATGATGATATAACTGAATATCTTTGGCCTGTAGTGCAAAGATGAATGATTTCTGATGAATATCTTTGGCCCGTAGTGCAAAGATGAACAGGTGTTTAGATGAACATGACCAACTGATGAATATCTTTGGCCTGTAGTGCAAATATGAATATTTGATTCCAGATATATGTTGATTGATGTTACATGGATAAAATATTGACGATGAACTTTTAAATTCATATATAGAAGATAGTAGACTTTATTCTCTATTTAACTCTTCTAATGAATTATTATTTCCGCTGCGAATATTTATTTAAAACTTGTTGTCTATTGTATTCTATTAGATTTTTTCCTGTTAAAGACTAACGATAATTTGTTCTATATTATCTTGGTCATAATATTCTTTACTGGGCTAGTTGAGCTCACCCTTTTCCTTTTTGTTCCATTTTTCTTCTCGGGAGGCGAGAATGTAGTAAAGTCTTAGTAGTGGGTATGGAATGAAGGTTTTAGAAAGTCGTTTTAGTAGTCCTCACCATTTTTATAAAATAATGTATCAATAATTATATCTCGAGGACTTATTTGAGTGTGGATATTGTCTAGATGACAATATTTGTATTTAAACTCACAGTTTTTATGTTGTATTAATAAAGTTGTAGTTGTTTCTGTACCATGTATTTTGACGACTCAGAATGGGTGTTGTATACCTATTTTGGGGGCGTCACATGTTATCTCATCAATCGACTCCCATCACCCGTTCTTCATGGCAAGACTCCTCATGAAATTCTATATGGTAAAATTTCTTCTTATTCTTTACTTCGTACATTTGGTTTTCTTTATTTTCCCTTTCTACGTGATTATATGCCCCATAAATTATCACCTCGCTCTATTCCTTGTGTTTTTATTGGCTATAGTCCTGTTCATAAGGGTTTTCGTTGCTTGGATAAAAAAACTAACCGGGTCTATATGTCTCGCCATGTTCAATTTTTTGAGGATTATTTTCCTTATGCTACTTCCACTATTCCTTCTTCGATTGGCACTGATTATGTCACCTTTACTGATACTTGTGATAGTTCTCTTCCTCGTGACAGTTCTTTATCCATAAGTGTGACTCCAACTTCTATTTTGGGCCCCACTCCTTGTGTTTCTTGTGCTGACTCATGTCACATTATTATGCCTCCCATCACACTCTCTGAGCCTTCTTCGTCTGAACTAACCTTGGACGTCCCTCCACCTGCCTCTTCTTCCGTTGTCCAACTGTCTACCTCTACTCACCCCATGATCACTCGTGCTCGGGACGGTATTGTTAAGCCTCGCATTATTCATTCACTATGTGCTTTCACCGCTCCTCTGTAATTTCAGGTACATCTTGCGGTTAAAGAGCCTCGTTGTTTTAAGTCAGCTGTTAAACATCCAACATGGCTATTGGCAATGGATGATGAAATTGTTGCTATCAAGCACAATAACACATGGCGATTAGTTCCTCGTCCAATTGATCATAATGTTGTAGGTTGTAGATGTATTTTTAAGACCAAGCTTCATGCTGACGGATCAATTGAGTGTCACAAAGTTCGTCTAGTGGCGCAAGGTTTTTCTCAAAAGCATGACATTGATTTTAAAGAAACTTTTAGTCCTATTGTTCGACCTGCTTCTGTTCACATTATTTTGTCACTTGCTGCTGTGAATAACTGGCCTTTACGCCAACTTGATGTTAAAAATGCCTTCCTTCACAAGTTTCTATCCGAGGAAGTCTATATGGAGCAACCTCTAGGCAACATTGATCCGCAATTCCCAACTTATATCTGTCGCTTACAACGTGCTCTTTATTGTCTTAAACAGGCTCCTCGAGCATGGTTTCAACGTTTCAGCTAATTTTTACTTGGTATTGGGTTTATTGCTTGTTGTGCTGATTCCTCTCTCGTTGTCTATCATAGTTCTCATGGAGTTATTTATCTTCTCTTATATGTCGATGATATGGTAATAACTGGAAATAATTCTTCTATGTTGTGTTCTCTCATTGATTGGCTGCCCAAAGAATTTTCCATGAAGGATCTCAGTGATCTGCACTATTTTTTGGGGATTGAAGTTGTTAGAAATTACAAGGGTCTTTCTCAGCCAAGATAAATATGCGCTTGATTTGTTGAATCGAGCAGAAATAGTTGATTGCAAGCCTATCTCAACTCCTTTTTTAGTGTGATCTCATCTAACCGATTATGGTACTTCATATTCAGATGTTACACAGTTCCGTTTTGTAACTGGCGCATTACAATATTTGACTCTTACGAGGCCAGATTTATCGTACAGTGTTAACTTTATATGTCAATATATGCATGCTCCCACCGTTGATCATTTTAAAGCCATGAAGCGTATTTTATGCTATGTCAAAGGAACCTACCATTATGGCCAGCAACTCTCACGAGATTCCTCTCAGACTTTGCTCGGCTATTTTGATGCCGATTGGGCCGGCTGTTCCATCACTCGGCGTTTAACAACCGGATTTGATGTTTATCTTGACTGCAACTTAATTTTATGGTGCTCTAAAAAGAAAACTATCGTTGCACGCTCTAGTGTTGAGGCTGAGTATCGTGCTCTTGCCTCTGTTGCTGCAGAACTTTCATGGACACTTCAACTTCTTCGAGAACTCCAGATCACCCTCCTTTCTCCTCCGAGACTCTTATGCGACAACAATAATGCCATATTCATTGCTTCCAACCCGGTCACCAAATATCGCTCAAAACATATTGATAATGACTATCATTTTGTTAGGGAACTTGTTGCTCAAATGATTATTAGTCTCAGCTCTGTCCCTTCACACTTACAGCTAGATGATGTTTCACAAAAGCTGCGGCCAAATTACAGTTTTTATTAGATCGTGACAAGTTGTGCGTTTTTTCTTTCTCTAACACGCCAACTTTGAGGGGGGATATTAGAGGATAGCCTGACTCCAATGATTATGACCAAGATAACAGTGATTCTCCACAATTGTAGCAGTTTATTTTCCCTTGCATATTTGTTTCCATATTTGTAATTGTACAGCTACCATGTATCTTATGTCTATTAATGAATATCTGTGACAACCCGAAAATTTAAAAAATCTTAAATGATTAAATTAAGGGTTAAAGTTTAAAAGCCTAGAGTGGAAATAGATGATTTATTTAAAAAATTTAAGAAAAATCTATACGGTTTAATAATTGAAAGGAGATAGGTGGTATAAAATCTAAGGAAATGGTACGTTAAAAGGATTCAACGATAAGGCTGCGAGAAAGAATAAGATCTAAACCGATTAAGAATGATTCAGTATTGTGATTCCGGGGACGGAATCCTTAAAAGGGGGGAAAATGTGATAACACAAATTTTTGGGTAATATTAAAATAAGAATTTAATAAATAAAATTCTTATTAGATAATATGTTGTATGATATTATATTGCATAAGTGAGTATGAACTATACAATATGTGATGCTTATGCTTAATAAATATATTGGTATTATATATTTATTATATGTAAATAAATTGTAGGGGAAATTTATTAAAGGAAATTAATGAGATGGGTAGAATTAAAATAATCTATAATATTAAATTATTTTAATGTGTTGAATTGGTGGCATTAAATATATACTTAATGTATAACCACCCTTTTATTGAAGAAATCATGTATTATATTATTGGACGTAATGTATGTATATTTTTAAGTAGTAGTAAGTATATTATTATATTTATTACGCTTAAATTGTTGAAAACAATTTATAGAAGGAAAAGAAAGTAATTAGTATACAAGAATTATTGTATACTTTAAATAAATGATATTAAAATAAATTCTAGAGTTGAATTATTTTAATAAAGAAAAGATATTATTTTAATTATAATATCTTATTTCTTGAATAAATTTCCATTTATAAGGTAAATATATTAAGTTATACTTACTATATATAAATAAATTGATATAAACAATTTATAAGGTGAGAGAATAAATTTATTATTTATTTTCTATATGTGATGTGAGTACATGTGCATTATAAAGAATATTTGCAAGTTAATATATAAAACATAACATCCATAATATGTATTTGCTATGGATGAAAATTGGGCAAATAACATCATAACCGTACATTACATAAATTAAAGACGAAAATTAAAAATGGAATTACGCGATCCGCTAGTTGAACTAGCGGACACTGCTTAATAAATCAGATCAATATATTAAGCAAGCAGCTAGATCCATGCAACTAGATCAAGAAATCCCAAATTGAGATTATATTCCTTTATTTTAATAATAATATATTTTATTTTAATAACAATTTTATTAAAATAAAATCATTTTAAGTCCAGCTTTATTTTAATAATAATATATTTTATTTTAATAATGATTTTATTAAAATAATAATATATTTTATTTTAATAATGATTTTATTTTTCTTTAATAATGATTTTATTTTTAAAATTTTAACTAGCTAGTTAAAAGTATTAATAATATATTTAAATTATTATTTTAATAATGATTTTATTTTAAGTCAATAATGATTTTATTTTTAAATTTTTAACTAGCTAGTTCAATAATAATACTATATTTTAATTATTATTTTAATAATAATATATTTTATTTTAATAATTATTTTATTTTAAGTCAATAATGATTTTATTTTTAGAATTTTAACTAAAGCTTTGTTCAAGAATAATAATATATTTTAATTATTATTTCAATAATAATATAATTTATTTTAATAATGATTTTATTTTTAAAATTTTAACTAGCTAGTTCAAGAATAATTTTTTTGGTCACCAAAGTAATAGTAAAGACAAATTCTTCATCTTTTTTCAAGATTAAAAAATATATTTAAATATTTTAAAATTAATTTAATAAATTTAAAACTAATATAATTGTAAGACCCCAAATAATTAATAAATAAAATTTAATTTCCTCTAATTATTATTTTGAAATAGTAAGGGTTGATGTGATTAATGTGGATAGTTATGGGTAAAATACGCAAATATTTCAAAATAAGCAGTGGTTATAAAATATTCATTGTTGTGGGGAATATTCGTTTGGTCGTGGAATATTAAATGCTTCTGGGAATATTCGTATGCAGTAGCGACCATATGTATGTGGGCCCCATAACTGAAAGCGATTGGAGGAAGAAACGCGACAAATATAAGTTGTTTAAAAATAACTACGTAGTTATTACAGATTTACACAATTGTTGGAATACGATTGGTTAAAACACGATGAATACGCGTTGTTGTCAGACAAGAAGATAGCACCAGTATTGCACCAATTATTGACTCTTACGTAAGAAGGCACTACTCAATAATGGTTATGTGAATTCTTTATCAAATATTTTATTTTATTGGTTCAATAATTGTTGCGTTGATATTTTATCTTCTTTGTTGTTTCAATAATTGTCATTTACAATTATTTTTCATTTTCAAGCAATAATTCATATTATCCCGAATAATATTATTAGATAACATTATTGGCAATGTCTAGAAAGTTCGCATCTAAGGAGAGGTTTGGTCACCTAATCTTGCTACCAAGAAAGGAGAAATTCTTATTCGAAAGCCCCCTCTTTCTCTGAATCATATCAGGTTGTCAATATTGTGATTACGTAATATTATTTATGAATAATTAATTATTGATTCATATGATGAGGAAAATATTGATTTTATGTGGATATAGATGGAGAAAATTTTAATGTGACCATTGTTGAAAATTGAAATTTTATATTTTTTACGATAAAATAATTCATTTAAATATATATTATTATATTTTAATAATATAATAATGGTGATATTTTTACAACAAATGTGGGATATATGAGTATCACGAGGGAGGAAGAGTATTTTTGTTGCAATAAATATTTAAAACATGTTAAACATATAAATTGGACCCCATTTATCGATTGAAATTTGATTATAAATTTCTAAAATCGCTTGGTTTGTAGATTTGGTCAATTTCATTTGGAATTTGGAAAAACTTTCTTACGAAAAGTTGTAGAGAATTGAATTTCCTATAAAAACTCGCGAGATTCAAATTTTCTGATAAAAGGGCTATTTATTATGAATTATTGAAGTTCCGAAGTTCCGAAATAATTGATTTTTGGAAGTTTAAAATATTTTTAATTACAAAAACATTTTTTTTCATTTTTGAAACTCATTTAACATGTGGTTAGGAGGCTGAATTCAGATGGTAGTGTGCGTAGAGATATTTAGAAAAAATATAATATTAATTTATTAAATTTTCTGCTTTGGTGTTCTAAGCATTTTCCTATAAATAGGTCTTTAGGTTAGAATTGAAAATCACTTTTAAACTGAAGTTTTCTCTCTATATTATCGAAGTATTCTTGTGAGTATTTTAAGTATACTTTGAGTATTGCTATACGGTGAAAGTTTAAGTTATAGCTTTATATCCAAGTATTCAAATTGAAATCTTCGATCTTTCGAGGTAAGAATATTATTTTTTTCAGTAATGATATTATTTCTTCAATATCATTATGTGAAATATTGGTCTAAAGTTTTATCAAATTTGGAACTTTTGGTGCTCTGAGTTACTATTCACGTATACTACGACTATTCACGATATCTGATCTTATTCACGAATAAGACTATTCATCGAAAAATGAAAATTTTTCTTTTCGTCTCAAAATATCTATTGTGGATACTAGCTTTGATTGTATCCATGTTTTGATCATTCTTGAATTTTACACCACTATGATTATTTTTGAGGTATTTTTGGACGTGGATAAAACGGAAGTACCTAATCCTTAATCCTTAATCCTTGTCATTTTGTTTCAATTGGATTCGTTTCTTTTAAAAATATATATATATTTTCATCATCCTCGATCTTAAATGATGATATTATTGAATATCTTTGGCTGTAGTGCAAAGATGAATGATTTCGATGAATATCTTTGGCCCGTAGTGCAAAAAGATGAGCAGTGTTTAGATGAACATGACCACTAATGGTGAATGTCCTTGGCTCGTAGTGCAAGGATGAATATATGATTCGATATATATTAATTGATGTTCTGAGGATAAAAATATTGATGATGGATTGTTAAATTCATAGATATTAGTAGATTTCATCCTCTACGTAACTCTTCTATGAATTAATATTTTTCCGCTGCTAGTATTGATTTAAAACTTGTTGTCTATTGTATTCTATTAAATTTTTCCCTGTTGAAGACTAACGATAATTTGTTCTGTATTATCTTAGTCATAATATTCTTTACTGGGCTAGTTGAGCTCACCCTTTTCCTTTTTGTTCCATTTTTCTTCTAAGGAGGAGAGAATGTAGCAAGTACGAGTCGGGGTATGGAATGATGGTTTTAGAGAGTTGTTTAGTAGTCCTCACCATTTTTGTAAAATAATGTATCAATAATTATGATGAGGATTTATTTGTATGTGGATATTGTTTAGATGGCAATATCTGTATTTAAACTCACGGTTTGCCATTGTTGTAATAATAAAATTGTAGTTGTTTCTGTACCGTGTATTGACAACTCAAAATGGGTGATGTATACCTATTTTGGGGGTGTCACAGTTGGTATCAGAGCTTAGGGATATGATCTCTGGCGGAGATCGGGGAATAGAACTAGTAGGGGAGGAGAGTAAATCCTTCACTAGTGTGTCCTACCTAAGCTTATTTGATAGTTGGTCAAGATATATAGGGATATTATGTGATATATTGATTTCCTTAATTAACCCTTGTTTTATAAAGATTTGAGAATGTCGATCGAGAATATTAACAATGGAAATGAGACCGTGGAGACGCCTGTACTCACCAACGAGGAGAATGTGCAACAGGCTGGCAATGTTCCTCCTGTGAACAACACCATTGATCAGACGATGAACGCATTTAATGTTTAGAAGCTTTTGCGATTCATGCAAAAATCAGACGAGGAGACTCGTGTTCAAAACATAGGAGAAATGATAGCAATTCACGGGTTGTCACAACCAAGCGATTCAAAGAGTTGGGACCACCAGAATTTAAGGAAAGCCAGATCCGATCATGGCGTAGAAACATGGGTCAAGCAAATTACCAAGATATTCGATGTCTTGGGATGCGAGAGGAACAGAAGGTTCCATTCGCCACCTTTATGTTCCGTGGCGAGGCGAGTATCTTGGTGGGAGTGCGTGAAGCGCACCCATCCACCGCACTTCAAAGATGTCTGGGAGGCGTTTCAGAAACTATTTAATGACAAATACTTTCCGAAAGTGTTCGTCATATGAAGGAAGTGGAGTTTATTAGGATCGGAGCGAGAACAACATGGCCGGTGTCTCAAGACGAGGCTAAGTTTGCAGAGTTATCGAGTTTGCACCTCATTTGGTGGAGAATGAGGAACGATGACGCGGATGTTTACGAGAGGTTTGAAACCCGACATATCGCCAAGATCTCATCTCTCATAAATTTTTCTCTATTCGGATGTTGTTATGAGGCTCAATTGTTAGGCGAGATAACGAGTACTGGCCAACCGAGGTACCACAATCGGGGATCATACCGAGAGATAGCGGTCAACAAAACAACAATAACTAGTGGAGAAAGAAAAAGACGGACAAAAATGGTAACCACACTGGTGGTAATCATGGCCATGAAAATAGAAGAAGAAGCGAAAGGAGGAGATTTTTAAAAGAGGAGATTCAACAACGACCATGTGAAGACGACAGCGGTGCAAGAAGAATCTTGGTTCCAAGGAAAGAGAACGACCACCCCATCATATCTGCTATAAATGCGGAAAGAGAGGACATATCACCAAAGCGCCCACACAAGATTCGGTATGCTATAATTGTGGAAAGGAAGGACATATTGCTCGAGATTGCATTTCAGTAGTGAAACCTAGTTCGATGGGGACGGTGACTCAAAAGATCATCCCGTAAAAGTCAAAGTTAACGGTTCTGGAAGAGCGTTTGTTGTGGATCGGTCAAAATGCGAGGAACCCAAACGAGGTGATCACGGGTAAGCTATTTATAAATTCTTGTGAAGTTTATACAGCGATGGATTTGTTATCTACAGCGATGCTTCGCAGCAAAGGGTTAGGATGTGTTCTCATGCAACATGGGAAAGTCATAGCCTATGCCTCGCGACAACTTAAAGAATATGAGAGGAATTATCCTACTCATGATCTAGAGTTAGCGCGATCGTTTGCACTAAAGATCCTGGAGGCACTATCTTTATGGGGAGAAAGTGGAGATATATTCGGACCATAAAAGCCTTAAATATTTCTTCACTCAAAAGAACTTAACACGCAAGCAATGACGTTGGCTAGAGCTATTGAAAAGACTAATACTATTCACTATTCAATACCATCTTTGGAAAAACGAACGTGGTAGTAGCCGACGCGTTGAGTAGAAGATCATATCTGAAACGAAGTGCGATGATGTCAAGTATACGATAGAGCCAACTTTAATAGAAAAAGTTAAGGTTGCTCAAGCCAGGCAATTCAAGTCGATGCATATGAAGAAGAAAGTACAAGAAGGTGCTATTCCAAAAGCGAGAATTGATGAAGAAGGAATACTTGAGTCTACTCCGGACTTTGTGTTCTAACGATTCTAATTTGAAGTACAAGATCATGATGGAGGCAATACAATACACCATTTGCAATCCATCTCGGAAGTACTAAAATGTATCGTGATCTTGACATACATTTTGGTGGAACAATATGAAGAGAGAGATTGCAAAGTTTATCTCAACATGTTTAACTTGTCGGCGTGTAAAGGCGACATCAAGTGCCTAAGGGACCATTGCAACCACTTGAGATTCTCGAAATGGAAGTGGGAACACATTACCATGGATTTTCACGGGTCTTCCCACGGTTTCTCAAGGCATAAATGCTATTTGGGTTATTGTTGATAGATTAACCAAGTTTGCACATTTCTTGCCGATACGGGAGACTTATTCTCTTGAACGTCTTGCTAGTATGTATGTAAATGAGATTGTGAGGTTGCATGGCATGCCAGTATCTATAGTTTCGGATCGTGACCCAAGATTCACTTCAAGATTTTGGGTTAGCTTGCAAAAAGCTATGGGTACGGATTTACGATTCGATTCGGCATACCATCCTCAAAGCAGACCAGACAATCGAGAGAGGACTATTCAAACTCTTGAAGATTTATTAAGACTGTGTGTCCTAGACTTCAAGGCGGTTAGGATAAGTATTTACCATTGGTGGAATTCTCCTACAACAACAGCAGTTATCGAGCAAGTATAGGTGTGGCCCCATTGAAGCATTATATGGACGAAAACGCCGCTCAAAGATATGTTGGGGACGAGGTGGGTGAAGCAACATTGTTGGGACCCGAAGTTAAGACGTATGACTACCGAAAAATCCAAATGATTCGACAACGTATACAAACGGCACAAGATCGACAAAAGAGTTATGCGGATCTTCATCGAAAGGACGTGGAATTTAGTATAGGGGATCATGTATTGTCATGAAGTTGCTCCATGGAAGGGAGTTACAAGATTTGGGAAGAGAGGAAAGCTCAATCCACGATTTATTGGTCCATTTCAAATTCTTGATAGGAAGTAGGAAATGTAGCCTATAGACTCGCGTTACCTCCAAGTATGTCTCGTGTTCATAATGTGTTTCATATATCCTGCATATCGTAAATATATGAAAGACCGAACCACGTTATTGAGTTAGAACCGGACGAGATAGCCAAGACTTAACGTATGAGGAGGTACTGTCAAGATCTTGGATAGGAAGGAGCATGTCCCTACGACGAAGGTCATACCACAAGTTAAAGTCTTGTGGAGGAACCATGCTTATAGAGGAAATGACACGGGAGTTGGAAGCGGAAATGAAAGCGAGGTATCCTCACCTTTTCGAAACACCAGGTACGTATGTCAATTTCGAGGACGAAATTTCATAAGGAGGGGAGGTTATAAGACCCCAAATAATTAATAAATGAAATTTAATTTCCTCTAATTATTATTTTGAAATAGTAAGGGTTGATGTGATTAATGTGGATAGTTATGGGTAAAATACGCAAATATTTCAAAATAAGCAAGTGGTTATAAAATATTCATTGTTGTCGGGGAATATTCATTTGGTCGTGGAATATTCAATCTTGTGGAAATATTAAATGCGACGGTATGACCATATATGGGCCCCATAACTGAAAGCGATTGGAGGAAGAAAACGACAAATATAAGTTGTTTAAAAATAACTGGCGTAGTTGTTCTGAGATTTACCTTTGTTAGAATACCCGTTGGTTAAAAACACGATGTCTGGCGTTGTTGCTTGCAGATAGAACACTCAGATTGCACCAATTATTGACTCTTACGTAAGAAGGCATTACTCAATAATGGTTACGAATATTCTTTATTCGGTATTTTATTTTATTGGTTCAATAATTGTTGCGTTGATATTTTATATTCTTTGTTGTTTCAATAATTGTCATTACTACGGTATTTTTCATTATCGAAGCTAATAATTCATATTATCTGAATAATATTATTAGATAACATTATTGGCAATGTCTAGAAAGTTACATCTAAGGAGAGGTTTGGTCACCTACTTTAATTGCGGCGCAAGATGAGGAGAAATTCTTATTGGAAAGCCCCTCTTTCCAGGAAGCGCACAGTTATCAATATTGTGATTACGTAATATTATTTGTGAATAATTAATTATTGATTCATATGATAAGAAAAATATTGATTTTATGTGGATATAGATGGAGAAAATTTTTAATGTGACAATTGTTGAAAATTGAAATTTTATCTTTTTACGATAAAATAATTCATTTAAATATATATATTATTATATTTTAATAATATAATAATGGTGATATTTTTACAACAAATGTGGGATATATGAGTATACGAGGAGGAAGAGTATTTTTGTTGCAATAAATGTTTAAAACATGTTAAACATGTCGGTGGACCCCATTTATTGATTGAAATTTGATTATAGCCTCTAAAATTGCCCGTTTATAGATTTTGGTCAATTTCTATTTGGAATTTGGAAAAACTTTCTTCTGTAAAGTTGTAGAGAATTGAATTTCCTATAAAAACTTGAGAGATTCGAATTTTCTGATAAAAGGGCTATTTATTATGAATTATTGAAGTTCAAGTTCAAATAATTGATTTTTGGAAGTTTAAAATATTTTAATTACAAAAACATTTTTTTTCATTTTTGAAACTCATTTAACATGTGGTTGGGAGGTGAATTCAGGATGGTAGTGTGCGTAGAGATATTTAGAAAAAATATAATATTAATTTATTAAATTTTTTGCTTTGGTGTTCTAAGCATTTTCCTATAAATAGAGTGCTTAGGTTAGAATTGAAAATCACACCAGAAACTGAAGTTTTCTCTCTCTATATTATCGAACGTATTCTTGTGAGTATTTTGAGTATACTTTGAGTATTGCTATATCACGGTGAAAGTTCAAGTTATACTTTATATCCAAGATCCAAATTTAGAAATCTTGATCTTTCGAGGTAAGGGATATTATTTTTTTTCGTAATGATATTATTTCTTCAATATCATTATTATCAAATAATGGTCCGAAGTTTTTATCAAATTTGGAACTTTTGGTGTCTAGAGTTCTTATTCACGATATCAAGACTATTCACGAATACTGGTATTATTCATCGAAAAATGAAAAATTTTCTTTTCATTCAAAATATCTATGTGGATACTAGCTTTGATTGTATCAATGTTTTGATCATTCTTGAATTTTACACCACTATGATTATTTTTGAGGTATTTTTGGACATGGATAAAACGAAGTACGAATCCTTAATCCTTAATCCTTGTCATTTTGTTTCACTGGATTCGTTTCTTTTAAAAAATATATATATATTTTTCATCATCCTCGATCTTAAATGATGATATTATTGAATATCTTTGGCACGTAGTGCAAAGATGAATGATTTCGATGAATATCTTTGGCTGTAGTGCAAAGATGAATGATTTCGATGAATATCTTTGGCCCGTAGTGCAAAAGATGAACAGTGTTTAGATGAACATGACCAGTGGTGAATGTCCTCGGCTCGTAGTCTGCAAGGATGAATATATGATTCGGTATATATATTGATTGATGTTACAGGATAAAAATATTGATGATGGATATTAAATTCATAGATATTAGTAGATTTCATCCTCTACGTAACTCTTCTATGAATTAATATTTTTCATTCATGAGTATTGATTTAAAACTTGTCATCTATTGTATTCTATTAAATTTTTCCTGTTGAAGACTAACGATAATTTGTTTTGTATTATCTTAGTCATAATATTCTTCTTTTGGGCTAGTTGAGCTCACCCTTTTCCTTTTGTTCCATTTTTCTTCTCGGAGGCGAGAATGTAATGAGATTTAGTCGGGGTATGGAATGATGGTTTTAGAGAGTTGTTTAGTAGTCCTCACCATTTTGTAAAATAATGTATCAATAATTATGATGAGGATTTATTTGTATGTGGATATTGTTTAGATGGCAATATCTCAGATTTAAACTCACGCTTTTATTGTTGTAATAATAAAGTTGTAGTTGTTTCTGTACCGTGTATTGACAACTCAGAATGGGTGATGTATACCTATTTTGGGGGTGTCACAATAATCTTGTTAAATTTTAAAAATAAACTCAATATTTACTTAAAAGTTAAATTTGGAATTTTATGAATTCAATTCAAAAAATTAAATATTTTCTCCATTTCATATTATAAAGAACCATTTTTAATTTTTTAAAATCAACTTAAGATATTTTTATCATTAAAAGTGATATATATTTTATTAGTTTTAACAATATAGTTACTTAATATATTGCATGGATCAAATTTTAACTAGCTAGTTCAATAATGATTAAAAATATATCAAATTAATTTTATTTTATAATTTGGAACGGAAAAATTATTATTAAAATAAAGGAATATAATCTCAATTTGGAATTGCATGATCTAGTTGCTTAATATATTGCATGGATCTAGCTGCTTGCTTAATATATTGCATGGATCTAGCCGTTTGGACACTAGATCTGATTTAGAGTTCCGCTAGATCACCTAGCGGATGGAGAAAATTTATTATATATATATATATATATATATATATATATATATATATATATATATATATATATTACGAGAGAAATAAAATTGCTGAGAATAATTTGCGTAATGAGGCAAAAAGGAATAAAGAATTTTCTGAGAATATGCTAAGAATATGCCAGGAGTGATTTGCAAGTTTTTAAAGACGAGGGGGAAGACTAGAGACGACTTAAGTTGGGTGACCAACTTATAAGAAATTGAAAGTAATTTTTATAAAGCTAAATTATTTTAATAGAGGAAATGGTCACACTAAATATTATTTTATTTGTGTGATAAATATCAAGTACAATGTGATTAATGTATAAAAAATAATAATAATACATTTGTAATATGTAGCATGTTATTATATGAGGCATTCTATAAACCAAGATGTAAGGTTATTTCCTTAAGTAGGAGCTGTAAGAAGAGTAGAGAGTTAAGTAAGGAGTAAGGGAATGTTAGTAGGAGTTCGCAGCATAAAATTAACGATCAATAACATATTCTATTACATTTTTTAAAATAATTACAATAATAATGCATTCATAAAATATTTACACAATTAATACACTTTTCATATTTATTATAATATTAGTGCAATTAGGATTCCTTAATTTAGGGAATTAGTATGCAATTATGATTCCTTAATTTAGATAATTAGTATTGATTTACTTATTAAATTAAGTAATTAATAAGTAAACTCCTCTTCCTCTTCCTTTCTCTCTCTTAGAAATATAAACTCAGTCTCCATTGTTACACAAACTCTTCCCGCTCTCTCTCCTCCCTCATCCGCCGTCCGCTGCCGTGCTGCCGACCCTCCGGTTGGACCGAAAGAGAGGTGGTCATGTGACCGAGAGAGCTACCTGACCGACGACGATGACGCGCTTCCCCTTACGATGGCCTATCCGGACACCTCATCGGTGTCTGCTGAAGAGATTGATCGCCGGCAGTATTATTGTCGCCTTCCTCTGCCGCTTCCATTATGACCGCCTCCTCCTCCGCCTCCATTATGCCGGCACTCTTTTTGTAGCATGTTATTATATGAGGCATTCTATAAACCAAGATGTAAGGTTATTTCCTTAAGTAGGAGTTCTAAGAAGAGTAGAGAGTTAAGTAAGGAGTAAGGGAATGTTAGTAGGAGTTCGCAGCATAAAATTAAGCACAACTTTATAGACTTCAAACCCATCAATTCATTTCATAACAAGTAAGAAAGGGAGAATGATCCTATAAATCAAAGCTATTCATTCTCTTCTTATTCCTTCCTTAGTCCATTTCGCCTGGCTCCTCAACCTGCTCAATTCCACCCGCCCCTTCCCAAACCAATTTGAAATTTATTCCTTCAGTTTAGACGAGGAGAAATTGAAGTTTTAAATTTGTTTGAGCAGTAGATTTCAGCTCAAAGTATAACAAGATTATAATCAAGCAAGCAGAAGGTAACATAAACTCATCTCTGTTATGTTTATAGATGTAAAGTTTAAGCAAGATGAGTTAGTTGGTGTTAAGTAAAATCTGTTAGCAATAGGAATTGGTTAAGCTATGTATGGTATTTGAAATGTTATTAATTGATTATAGTTATGTTGATTAATACAGAGGATATTGAAATATTACATTTTGTGTTGAAATCAAAAGGATTGAAATTCAAAAGAATGAGTAAACTAACTAGTTTGGTAACTAGTTGACTATATATGAATTCGATTGTGTAGAAGATTGTTATTAAACTGGTATAGTGCAAAGGAGTATAGGTTGGGTTGTGAGGAGTAATAATGTGTAAAAATGAGGCTAGAACATAAATCAAACATCAAGAAATCTGAGCTTTAAGGGAGCGCACGCCACTTGTTTGATAAAAGTCACATGTGGACTGTTTTGGTTAAAAACCAAGTTTTAAGCGAAATCAAAGCTTGGGTTAGATATGTATATCATATATGAAGATAATTAAAGAGATTGAGCATACTAAGTTAAATCAAAAAGCAATTGGAAACCAAAACGGAGTTAAAACGAATCCGTGGTGAAGATTTTAGTAAACCATGTCTAGAAATGAAAACTGGATGAACAGTGACTATAGTGTCAAATTCGGGAATAGCTATGTTGCCTGAAAAATTCTGAGTTTCTGGGCAGTTGTATTGCACTGAGTTAGGAAGCCATAGGCTTTGGAATGAGCTCATTTCGACCTCGGATGAGGGAGTTATGGTGATTGGAAGGAAATGTGTCGAATTTGTCAAACTGGAAGTCAGCAGCGGGACATGCTATTCGGGACACTGTTTCGATTAGTTAATGTTTCCAGAAAATTCTGGCCTTTTGGTATGTTATATTACACTGAATAAGCTTTCCATAGACTCTGGAATGGACTAATTCCGACTTCGGAACAAAAAGTTATGACCATTCAAAGTAGTCACGTCAAAACTGTCTAACCAACTCGGGTCAGTCCCTTTACACGGAATTTCTGGAATTCTGTGTTTAGAATTGGGAAAAGGTCAAAGAATAAAAGTTGTAGTCCCGGAAGTTAGCTTCGGGTGGGCTCAAGAATCGCTCGAAAATGTTTTAAAATGAAAAAGTTATGACTGTTTTAGTGAAAGAGGGTAAAGCTGGGAAAAAGGGGAAAACTGTTACGAGTGGACATTTTGTGGGCCTGTTTTAGGCTACCTATGAGGTCCGAAATGGATGGGTTATATTTTTTAAAAATAGCCTACTATGGTACTTATAACATATCCAAACTTGGGAATTTTCCGATAAACGAGCAAGGTGTGAGAAAATCGTAAAGTGTGGTAGTTGAGAACGAACCGCTGAAGAAGAATCGCCGCTACTGCAAGGCCAACATGCTGCTGGGCGTCTTGTTACAGCAAAATTGCAAGGTTGCGGCCGGGTAGTTTGCTTGACGTCCTTTTCGCACACTGTTTTGATGAGTTTCCGTGATCCGTTTTCGCAGTTAGAAATTTTTATAAAATACTACGCCATAAGGTCTATAACATGCCCTAAATTTCGCTGTTATATGACTTAGGATTTGAAAATTTAAAATGAGCGAACATGCATGTCAGAACTAAAATTTGAGCGAACACCGAGCGTCGGCGCGTCAAGCGACTTTGACGTTCGACGTTCCGAATCGCGTTCAGGCAAAATAATAAGTCATAATAAATCTAATAAAGTCCTACGGGGCGAGATTTGACTATAAGTGATATTTTATGCCGAGAAACTTCTTTTCGGGCATAAATAAAGCAATAAAAATATGTAATAAATATAAATTACATATTTACATAAAATAAAAAAATATAGTTGCCTATAAAATTATTTTGTGGTGCAATAAAGAATGTAAAACATTTGAAAAATTGTATTAATCATAAAAATAATATTTTGAGGTTTTCGGTGCCCAAAATGTAGTTTTTGAGCTGAGATTTACGTAACGGAATATATATAAAGCAAAAATGTGAATAATCGTAAAATGAAAAATAAAGCGAGTGAGATAAAATGTTTGTACATGAGGCAACAGTCAGTGTTGACTCATGAACGGACAAACTGATGTAAAAATTATTTAAATTAAAGAAGTGATGAAATGAGCTGTGTTTACGCAATAAAAGTCATTCATAAACCATAAAGTCCCAAGTTTACAAATAAAGATGAAAGATATTCTTAAAATGGTATATAAATGGTATATGCTTCGAGATGTAAAGTATTTATATACTAAAACTATGAGAGAACCTTTTTTGTACATAAAAAGGGTTATAACAGACAAAAGTTTCTAAAGAAACGTGAAATAGTTTTAAGACAAGAACAAAAAGATTATACTTTGTAAAATAAAAATTAGTTTACATTAAGTATGTGAATTTAGTATATGAAACTAATGTGTGTATGGATATACACTCAATTTGTGTAGGATCATCACAGAGCAGATAAGTTATAACATTATACATCACTCAAGGCAAGTTTCTCAGTTTATTTATGTGGACTTATAATTGCTATCAATAACTGTTAGCATGACTTATGTTTATGTTTATATTTATTTATTGGTTTTAAGCTAAGATTATTGTTGAGTTGTTTTGTTTTAATGCAGACGTTATTGATATTGTTCCTTGCGGGGCCTTTGGGCTTCTTGGCAGAAAGACTTCTACCAGAACGAGTTCAGGGTGTTCAATAGCCAATATCATTCTACCCATCATCAGATGTAATTTTGAACAAACCCAATATTAATGATAAAGAGAAAATTAGAAGGAAGAAAGAAAAAAAGAAGAATAACAGATCGCAATCGCCGAAACTCGATCGGAACATCCATAGTTTCATATCAAAAGCTTCCAAGCCACCATCACTGATTAGGTCACACCACCGTCCCACACCGATTCACAACATTAATCTGCTTTACCAATTGGGTCCAGATCTTGGCAAGGGTCAAACTCCTCTTTCAGCCTTAAAATTTGCTAACAGAGGAGTTTAAAAAAATAAACTTGCTTCCTTCATTTCTTCGCTTTAATTTTTTAGATCTACAAGACTATTGTAGATCCCAACTCCTCCATTTCTTTCCTTTAATTTTTTAGATCTGCAAGAATCGATGGAGTATATATTTCTTTGCTTTATTTCTTTGCACATATATAAACTTGGAAATGTGCAAGAAGTAATATATATATATATATAGTATAATTCCCAAATGGCAAGACATTACTGTTAATGACAGAGATGAAGCTTCTCTATTGGGCTTAGCATTTTGGGTGTGAATCCTTTTTGTTTCTCAATGTATTCTAATGAGCACATTCGTATCATTGGCTGATCTCATTAAATAATTTCTGGGTTTCCAATGGATTTTTCTTTAAATGAATTCTGGGTTTTGTCCTCATATCTCCATTAAATGATTTGGGAATGAAGCTTTGATATATATTGTATTGAATTATTTGATTTCTTTTAATGATCTAATAATTTATGGGTTAAATACCATTATGTATTTATTTGGTTTAATGTCAAAATACATTGAAAATACGAAGTAAATTACATATGTAGTGAAATATATACAAGTCTTTCCAGTGACACTTCAATATTCAGGCGATTTTTTTTGTCGGAAAATTTTTTGAGGTCACTTTTGTTTACTTAAGTGTACTTGGAATAAAGATGTAAAAAGGATAAATCACTTTTTAGTCACTCTACTGGGGTTCGGTTTTTATTCTGGTTACCGAATTTTTTTTTGTTACAATCGAATAACTGTACTCTCATATATTATAAAATGGTCATTATTTTCAATTTCCGTCCGAAAAAACCAACGGAAAAACTGAGTGTGCATAAATGGATGGATTTTACTGATGTGGAAAATCTAGAAGGCTTCCATCAGCAATGGATCGGTCCCCGCAAGGATTAAAGACTAAATAATACTTTATTATTTATAATTATTCATATAAAATATTTTTATAATTTATAAAAAAATTTAAAATTTTAAATTTTAAATTTATTATTATTATAAGTATTTTATTATTATTATTAGAATTTTTTAATTATTATTACTATTATTATTACTATTTTGAAATTATTATTATTAGTTTTGGAATTATTCAACTCAATTACTAATAGTTTTAGAATTATAGTTATTATTATTTATAATTATAAAAATGAATAAAAAATAATGTGTTGAATGTTTTATCTTACATAAAAAATTTGATAATTATAATCAATTACTATCACACATTTTATGTTAAATTCTCTGTTTATATAACATTTTTTTTTTTCACAAAAGTATTATTGTAAAGTCATTTACTATTTATGTAAAATATCAATTTTTTTTATTAAATCATTTACTATTTATGTAAAATATCAAAAATTTTGAGATTAAATTATAAGTGTAACCTTATAATTTAGCCTTAAAATAAATTTGCACATTTTGGTGTAGTTGACTGGATCGTTAAAATGAGGGATGAAATGGGAAAAATAATATTTATTGTAAATAATATTAAAATAATAATTATTGTAATAATAAAATAATTATTGTAATAATAATAATAATCAAAATAATAAAATGACATATTATAATAAAATAATAATTATTGTAAATAATATTAAAATAATAATTATTGTAATAATAAAATAATTATTGTAATAATAATAATAATTAAAATAATAATAATAATAATAATATTTTCAAAATAATAATAATAATAATCAAATAATAAGAAATTGAATTAAATAATAATATAAGCATGAAATTTTCTTATATTATTAATAAGCATGATTTTTTTTTATGTAAGATAAAACATTCAACACATTATTTTGTATTCATTTTTTATAATTATAAATAATAATAACCATAATTCCAAAACTATTAGTAATTGAGCTGAATAAACTCAAAATATAAATGATTCAAATATGAGCAAATTTTAAAGTTCGATAAATTACTCGAACCTTCTCAAATTGTAATTTTTATTGATATTTTCGGATCATATTTATTTGAAAATTCAAAATGCTCGATTCGAGATCGCTGATTCAAATATGATAGCTAAACGAGCCTTCAATCAAACTTTATTTTATACTCGAGATCGATTTTGTAAACGAAAGATCAATCAAACCTTAAAATCGATAAAGCAACAATCAATCGACTCGACTCGACTTGGTTCATTTCATTTACACCTTTAATTTGGAGTATGCTAATGTAAAGATTTAAATATTAGGTCAGAAGTATAAAAGGAGTCATACTTCAAAAGACAAAATTTAATTTAACCCAAAAAATTTAAAAAAGATTTTGTAGGGTCATAATTCTCAAGCTTTACTAAAGAACTTCCTTACAAGTCTTCAAAAATACATACCACCAAATCAACATAATCGTGGAGGATTTTGCATGAGGGGAAGGGAATGATATAGAGATTCACAAGATTTAGAATAAAGTTGGATATCAAAATTTTGTGACTCAAATGATAAGTCGTAATCATTACTACTTAAAATTATAAAGATTATTAATTACATTACTACATCAAATTGGCAATGCGTCTTTAACACGTTTAATTGGAATTTTTTAATTTGATGAAAATCTGAAATCCCTAGAATGATTTCAACATTTAAAATTTTATATCCCTGAGATTATATAACAAGGTTCACCGACTCCATACACCTTTTTTTTTTTTTAATTATCGTTAAATAGGGTCATTATACTCAAGATTTTAATTACCAGCAATTAAGCAATTTGAGAAACAAAAGTAGGAAATCTAAATTATGTTATGCATAACATAAATAACAAATTTTAAGAAGCATGGGCAGCATCTGATAGCCTATCTTAATTCTTTGATTTTCAGTTAATTGCTGTAATCAATCCTTTCGCCATTGCTATAAATAAGTGATCTTTAATTATAATCCGTACCAATTCATTTTATCAACTTTTCTCCCCCTAAAGCCTGTATTTTTTTCACCATTTCTATTTGAAATGGACCGACGATGCGTCTTCTTGTTTGTTGCTGCATGTTTACTTAATATTCACTCGGGTTAGTTCGTAGTTTTATTATTTTATGTCCAAATTTTCTTTGTAAAATTGATGCTATCAGAGCAGATATATATCCTACACTTTGACAATTATTCTAGCTAAGCGACACTAATTGTATTGTTCTGACGGCATCATTTTTAATTTTGACAATATCAATGTTTTTCTTCTATTCATAATTATGCTATTATTATAATATTCAGTAATACTTATTTACTAATTGTGTAATAATAGAGTAACAATACGTGAGTACTTACTTAGTACATTTTTTATTATTATTATTATTATTATTATTATTATTATTATTATTATTATTATTATAATGCAGAGAATAATTTTCTCTTTTCTTTCTAAATGAAGGCATCCAAGGAATAGGAGTGAACTATGGGCTGCTGGGTGATAATCTTCCCCCACCAAATCAAGTCATTGCTCTCTTGCACTCAAGAAACATCCAAAAATACGGATTTTTGATCCGAATCCCGATGTCTTGAACGCTATACAAGGTTCCAACATCAGCGTTATCCTCGGAGTCCGAAATGAAGACCTTCAGCAACTATCAACCAGTTCATCATTTGCAACAACATGGGTTAACAACAATGTCGTACCACATGCATCATCCGTGAAATTCGCATATATAGTGGCAGGTAATGAAGTAATTCCAGGACCACTGGGAACATATGTACTTGGAGCCATGCAAAACTTAATGGCTGCATTAAAGTCTGCAAACATTTTAGTACCAGTTAGTACTGCAGTTCCATCACAAGTACTAGGATCATCATATCCTCCTTCAGCTGGATCGTTTGCGGAAACTGTGATATCAACTATCAAACCAATTGTGGATTTTTGGTGGCACAAAAGGTCCTCTTCTTGTTAATACGTATCCTTACTTTGCCTATATTGGTGATCCTTCACACGTGGAGCTAGATTACACACTTTTCAAGGATACTGCTCACGGTGTGACTGATGGAGCACTTCTGTATACTAATATTTTCGATGCCATGGTCGATGCAACTTATTCTGCCCTTGAAAAGGCAGGCGGATCAGATGTTGAGATTGTTGTATCGGAGACTGGATGGCCAAGTGCTGGTAATGGAGACGCGACTACTAAGGAAAATGCTCAAATATATGTGAATAATTTGATTGATCATGTTTCATCTGGGAAGGGAACACCAAAGAGGCCAGGCAAAGACTTGGAGACTTATGTGTTTGCGCTATTCAACGAGGATCTTAAGCCTGCTGGTACTGAGCAGAATTTTGGGCTATATTACCCTAATATGACTGAGGTTTACCATGTTAATTTTTCCAGTTGCTTAGGATTAAACTCAAATGCATGTCCACCGTAACTAGGTAATTGTTTTGCTTAGAAAACCTAATGTCAATTGTATAAACCATGGCATGGAAATAACTTGCAATATTTAGAAGCAACAAGTTGTATGGAATAAAGCTCACTGGAATTATCAAAATGATTGTATTTTTATTTTTTCTTCTTTTTTTTCCAATGTTGCCTTGTATGTTGCTGATTATCTATGGAATGGTCGAGTTTTAAAAGAGAAACTAGAGCTGGAATAGAATTTGGATAAATTAGAAGCAAATTTAGGAATTCTTTAAATATTGTTTTGGCTATCAAAAACACTCACCAATGGTTTGAATAATGAATAGACAATTTGATCTTTTGAAATTTTCTGGTGTCTCACACCTTGAGGCTTATGATGGTTTTCATAAGAATGGATTGTTGGAAAGAAGCTTATTTCTCTTTAGGGAGATTACAGTACTTATTCAGGCTTAAATGTTAAAGTTTCCTCTCAACATCTATCTTTATTTAGACTTCCGGTAGGTGCTTCTAAGACTAAAATAGGATCACGTGTGTTGTTATCTACAGACTAGTAATGAAGAGCATAGGAAAAGAGAGATCATTTGGTATGTAGAGAGTAGGTGTGTCGCCCTAGGTAGGAAGGGCAGAGGGGATTAGGGGGATTGAGGCACTTTGCTTAAATAACCTTTTACAGGATGAAAGTGGCTTTTGGCGTTTCCCTACAGAATTTTAGCTCTGCCTAGTAAGGAGTAGTATGGACTCAACCACGAATGGTTGAGATGCCAGTCCAGTCCTCCGCTTTTAATCCTAGTCTATAAGAGTTCATCCCGCAAGACTAATCAATTTTCCTTCTCACTCTTTCAGCATTTTAGTACAGTAAAGATTAATTATTTGTTACCTTGTCAGTCTCGACTTGGTGATCTTTTTCAGTAACTTGAATATCGTACAACCTCCCTTCACATATCTTTTCAGCACGATAGATTCCACCTGCAGCATCAGAGATGAGATAAGACTTTCATCTGCTAGTTTAATGCAATACGGTGCAAATACGAAACGTTTCAGAATTATGATGAAATGGAATATGGTACCAATACAACACATTTTATACTACAATCCTCCTCGTCTGTAAAATTCACATATATAATAGTTGGCAATGAAGTAATTCCAGGGCCATTAGCAACACGTGACTGGAGGCATGCAAAACTTAGGTGTGGAATTGATCTATTAATTTGGCATACAGTCCCAGTGATGAAGACAGACCCCATATATAACACAATTAACAGTGAGGTTATTTATACTCCTAAAACTGCTTCAAGCTCATCCTTCAAGATTTGTATAACTGAATACTGCGGAAGTAACTATAATAACATTGGTAAGTGGAAATAATACACCAAACATTAGCCATATCAAGACTAAGAAAGCTTTGAAGACCTCATAAAATTTACAAATATTCTATGTTTTATCTACGACTTTGATCAACCTTAAACCTTGTGTGGGAGTTTTTAGTTGTAGAGAAGCAAAGAATTTTAAAGAAGAGACATAATAACAACCTTAACAAAATATAATCCAATACAATCCTGCAGATAATAGCAATAATATAAAATGGGTCACCATACAAAGCAACGAATTATATTATTTAATAAACCCATTAGCCCAAAATATAATCCATGCAAAAAATAATGTTTCCATGCAAAGTATATTATATTAAAAATATATAGCCCAAATAAATCAAATAAGACCATTACACAAACCCAAATATATTGTCATTATTAAAATCACAAAAGATATAAATCAACATTCTCCCCCTTTTTGATGATGACAATATATGGTCCCCCTATCTATAAGGCTCCCCCTAACTTTATGCATATTAAGGAGCAAAAAAAATGACTTGATCCAAATAACCATCATTGCATATAGTATCTCACTACCAATATGAATATCAATACCAAATATCTCTCCCCCTTTGTCATTATCAAAAAGAAATCATTAATCCCCCTTTGCCAATATTAAAAGAATAAGTGCAAAGAAAAAAAATATCATTGGAGAAAGTTTATAACAAAATCACATATAGCAAGTAAACAATACGATCATACGTTTGTGATTTGTTACCTATATATCAACATTGTTGTTACCAATAGTAAGCTTGTTAGATGTGCTCTGTAGTTTTCGATTTTGAATTTTCATAATCAAATCTCTTCAAAAACACATCTTTTGATCATCCCAATGTGGAGGTCACCTATAATCAAACTTGGGGAATGATTTTTCACAGTTCGAGATGATCTAGGAAGCTTGGCAGTGGTCATCTGTTCGTTAGATTCAAACTATGATATATCAAATTCTGCATCTCAATGTTCATCTGATTTTTCTTCTGAATCGGACGGGTCTGACTGTCTGTTTTTCGGTGTCTGCATGTGACGCCCCCAAAATAGGTATATATCACCCATCTTGAGTCGCTAAATACATGGTACAAAATTCAAATACAACTTAATTATACAAAAGTCGTGTAAAATATGACTAAACATATAATGTGAGTTTTAATACAAATATTGTCATATAGAGAGTACAAAAACTCTAAAAGAGTCCTCATTATAATTTTTATCACTCTATTTCACATAATAATGAGGATTACTAATGCAAACATCTGGACCGTCACTTTGTTATCCGACTAGTCCCAACTACGTTCTCATTTCCTGAAGAGAACAATGAAAGCAAAAGGGTAAGCTCAACTAGCCCAGTAAGAAATATTATTACTAAGATAAAGCAGAATAAATTATCCTTAGTCTTCAATAGTGTTAAACTGATACAATATAACAAACATCAAGTTTAACTGCAGCGAAACAAGAAATCCATTAAAAGAGTAAAGTATAAAATAAAATCTACTATCTTTTATGATTTAAAAGGTTTTTCATCATTTTATCGCTGAGACTCAGCTTAATAAATAATCCACATCATCAAATCATTTCTGCACTACAGGCCAAGGATATTCTTTAGTATCACGACCACGAATTATCCATGCACTACGGCCAATGAGGACTTTTTTCCACATCATTTGTAACATTACGGTCATGATTACACCGCATAATCCCTGATCATAATCATACCAAGTCCATCTATGCACACTTGTGCCACGGATGACTTTCAACATAATATAAACATGAGGATGATGACAATGATATAAGAATTCAATAAAACAAGTTCAAGAATTAATTTATCTAGGAACTAATAACGCTCAAATTGTCAACATGATCGCTTTGTGGAGTAAAATTCAAGAATGCTCGTAAGAATATTTCCATGAAAAGATATGGATGAAGCGAAATATCAAGGATATTCTACTAATTTCATGGAGTATAGAAGTCAAAAACTTTAACCAACCGAGTATAATAAAGAATGGAATAACAAAAGAAATCACCGTGCATGCGATAGATAGCACCGACGGCATGTTATTCCAATAGAATAATAAATAATCGGAACGTGTCATGCGTAAAAGATGCACGAGATGTTCCAACAGAATGATAAAGAACGGAACCAGGTCATGCGTAAACACACAGACAGGATATTCCAACAGAATAATAAATAATGGAACCAGGTTAGGCGTAATACGCACCGACAAGATATTCCAACAAAATAATAAAGAATGGAAGAATAGAAGAATTTCACCATGTATGTGGTACTTCGCATAAACAGGTTATTCCAACATAATGATAAAAAATGGAATAACAGAAGAATTTCACCAAGTATAGGGTAGCTCGCGTATACAGGTTATTCCAACATAATAATAAAGAATGGAATAACAAAAGTTCTCTTCATGAATACGAAAGAAATAATACCCCTTACGAGTACAACAAATAATATCTCTTACCATAAAAGAATAGTATTCCGACTAGTAGGGCGAGGATATACTCGAAGAAAACTTGTACTACGCTCAAAGCTTTCTTAAAACTCTAAAGAAATACGCTCAAGATTATAGAAGAAGAACTCTCTCTATAGTTTCTCTCTTTAGAGTTTCAGTGAATTCGTAAGAAATAATGAAGGAATGAGCTTCTATTTATAGAAGAATGGACTGCATAGTAACAAATTCATGAACGGCCTAGATTGATTTACTTTAAACGGACGGTCCATATTTAAAGCATAATCTTTTAAATAAAATATAATATATTCTATTTATAATCTAATAAAATGAATAACTTTATAAAAGTATTCTGTTTTATATAAAAAGATTTTACTATTCAAAATACTATGCAGGCACTATGCAACACTATGCATAATAAAATATAATATATTCTATTTATAGTGTAATAAAACAAATAACTTTATAAAAGTATTCTATTTTATATAAAAAGCTATTCTTTTTTTATTACATTAATAATACTAATAAAACAAAAAGCTGAGTGACTTATCACATAAGCATCAATAATCAATACCAGGTGTGCTACTACGCAACTACGCTGCAGACATCGCATTTCTTTTACTACCGAAAGTAGTTCAACTGTGTATTAATTCAGTAAAACTTCCATTTGTTATTTTCATAAAATATTTTTTGTCGTTTTCTCAATTCGACAATAATTACATTCATGGGTCCACCAATGATTGTGTCATTGTACTAATATTCCAAACAAAAAGAATATTCCCCGACCAATCGAATATTATACAACAACTTGCATACTTTTCAAAATTTATAAATACTACCCACAACTATAACACTATCTCAAATCCACACCACAATATTCAAAAAAAAATCGAGAAAATTAAATCTTTATTCATAAAATCTAGGGTCTCACACTGCATGTCTGAGTTTTCTACTAAAAACGGACCGTCAGTCGAAATTTGTCGATTTCAAATTGTCTTTCCTTCCGATTCTGGACGGCCAGTCAGTCCGGATTTATGATTTAGCTTCCACGATTTATATTGCTATTTCCTGCAAAATCTTCATAGATTCCGCCAAATAATTTATAGGTAACTACTATTCGTCTCCTTTTTGACCTTGAAACATCTACAAAATGAACAAATAGTCTCTACCTTTTTGGTACCCAAATCTTCCTGGGTCTTTTTGGGTTAGTAGCATATAAATAACATTTCTTTACTCAAATTTGTTTTATTCTAATTTTATTATAATTATAATCAAAATGACCTTTAAAACCATATTTTCTACAAGTAACAAACGGATAACAATAAAGTGGTTTAAACCTTGGTTTACTATTAATCATTCTAATATTATTATTAGTTCTATTTTTCATATTTTTAATAAGATTATATCCAATTCCTTGTTTATCAAGACTAGACCTTTGTGCCCCTAACATAACATTTAGGTTCTTCTCCTTGCACAAATTTAGCAAGATCATTTTTTAAAGATGTTATTTCTGCATTTGTTATATTATCATCATGTTGAACATTCATTATTTTTCCATCATTAAAAGCATCTATGCATGCATCTCTCATTTTCAAATTTTCTTTTAACCAAGCTTATCAAGTCATCGCCAATCGTTGATAAAGCGACGCTAATCGTCCGAAAGCAGATAAAATTTCAAAGCGCCGAGGCGATTTAGGTTCACAAGCCCAGGAAGTCGAAGCGATCTCATAAGCGATTGAGACGACTTGGTCGCCTATTGAGCGATTTGGACGACGTGAGTGCTAAACAGACGACTTGCTAGAGTGGAAACCCTACAAACCAAATCGATCGAGCTGATGAGCCACTTCGGCACTTCATATCATTAGTCATCACAGAGCAGAGGGAGAGAGGCGACTCACGACGGCGACTCAATCCGGCAGCTTGCGACGGCTTCTAAGATCTTCTCCGTGACTGCAAGCGACTGCCTCTCTTCTCCGGCAGCTCGCGACCTCCGTTATGCTTCTCCTCTTCTTATTCTCTTCTATTTCTCCTCTTCATCTTCTTCTTTCTCTGCTCGCGACCTCGGCAGGTCTTGTTGACCCAAATTTCTAACAATTGCGACCACAATTGGCTGTGAATTAGAAAGAAAGAAAGGAGAGATTAGCCATGCTACTGCGAATCCGATGTAACTCGGGAGTCGTAACTCCCTTCTTCTCTTCCGAGGTTCGCTTCAGCTTTCTATTGCTCTAGGTGAAGTTGTCTGCTCTGTTTGGCTTTTGTTTATTCGTTAGGTATTTTGTTAACCCACTAACAGGACCTACTAGTTAAAGAGCAGGTAGCCCATGTTATTATATCCATTCATGTAAATGAGACACTTGTTACTTAGCAAACAAAGCACTCAAAGACACATATAAAATGAATGTTGTATAGTTGTATACAACTCTTCGTACTAAGTATTATATATTTTATATATACGGTGAAATTCTGAGATATAGTTTATATGAATATTATATTATATGCGTGATAAATAAATATTAATATTATATATATAATAGAATAAATTAGTATTATATGTTTTATTATTATACTTTATTATATTAGTATAATATTATATATATCTTTTCGCTTATATAATAAAATATTAATTTATATTCATGAAATATAAATTTAATATAATCAATAAACATATTTATTTATTATTCATGAAAATTAAATTTAACATAATCAATAAATATTTTAACTTTCAATTTTAATTTTTTTATAAGTGATTTAATTTTTTAGTGTTTTATTTTACTATTGAAGTTAAATTTTCCTATGTATCTACTTGTTATATTTGTTCAAGTATATGTTTTGAGTCTATGAACTATAATGTAGTGTTAGTTATATATAATATATTCGTAAGTAATTTTTTTTATGTTTAGGTGCACGTGAATTGAGCTATATATAATATTTATTTATAAAATGCACATTGTAAATAATTCATCGCTTTATGGACTGATTAGTTTAGGCGCTTAATCGATTAATCGCTAAGCTAAGCCTACCACCGACTACTTCGACTTAATACTTTAACAACTATGCTTTTCATTTTAAAGATATTCATTTTCTTTTCTCTCTTTAATAAATGACTTAACTTCATTCATTAGCTCATTAATGCAATTCTTAAAATAATCTGTTTTCTTTTTGAGTTGTTGATTTTCGTTTTGTAGAGCAATATAATCAGGCATATATATTTCAAAAGCTTTATGAAAATTTGTTACCTCAAGTTGATCATCATCTTCTAGTCTCATGAAACAGAGTTGGACATTTTCTTCTTCTTGTTTCGTTTTGGACTTACTCACTGAAGTTAAGCTACCTTTTTTATTTTTCCTTTGAAGTAGTCTCTCGAGTTTTCTTGAGAGCATTTCAATTTCTTCATCAAAATCTTCGTGATCACTTTCATTGTTGCTCTCGACTTGAAGTGACAATGTCTTCTTTATTGGTGCTTCATCTTCTTCATCATACCTTCTTAACTGATTTTCAAATTCTTCAAGCTCTCCAAATAAAGTGAGAGTTTCCATTGTACTGATTGTTGTTGAATCATGAAGAGTTGTAACCTTTCATGCGAATCGTTTAAGCAAGACTCTAAGTATCTTTCTGTTTATCTCCCTTTGTTCAATTTTCCGTCCGAGTATACTTAAAGAGTTCATTAGACTGAGAAATCTCCCTTGAGCTTCATAAATTGTTTCATCCTTTTCTAACTTGAATAACTCATAGTCTTGCATTAGCATACTTAACTTCACCTCTTTTACTTTGGAAGTACATTCGTGGCTTGTCATGATAGTATCCCACATTTCTTTTGTTGTGTTGCACGATGATACTTTATTAATTTCAGTTTGGACCATTCCGCTTAGCAAGGTGTTCATGGCTCTTGAGTTGTAAGAAAACATGTAGCTTTCATTTTCATCCATGTCCATGAGAGTCTTGAGTCTACCATCATCATGTCTAGGAATAACAGGTCCATTTTCAAATACCCACCATTGCCATGAGTCTCTCTTGAGATAAATCTTCATTCTGAATTTCCAAAAGTTGAAGTTCTCACTTCTGAGCAACAGAGGTGGTCAACTTGTAGATTGACCTTCTTGAAAATAGAAGTGTGTCATAGGATCTTTCCCTACGACCTGCAACGATCAATATTAGTAGAGCTTTGCTCTAATACAAAATATAATTCTGTAATTAAGCACACCTAGAGGGGGTGAATAGGTGTAAATACTCAGAAGTGTTCTATAGTGACCAATTTTTAAAGTATACTATAGTAGTCTATAATCGGATGGTCTAACCATGTCCGTATTAGTTATATTCTTTGTCTGTTATAATCGTGCAGCTAATACCTGTCCGTATTAGTATAAAATTTTTCCAACTTAAACTAAAATCTGCAGAATATTAAAGCTTAAAACAGAAACAAAAGAACAGTAAATCACACCAAGATTTTTACGTGGTTCAGCCCCTATCCTCTAGTCTAGTAGCTAGCCTAATCCACGTCCAATCCCAACTAGGATTAGAGACTCACTTTATTAAAATAATACTCAGTTATTATAAAGTAAATAGAACTCCTTGTTACAACGACGATCGATTGGACACCTCTGCCCCCTTTGCACCTCTGCAACACCTCTCACCTCTGAGACTTTGATAGCTTCATTGTATAGACTGAATATTACCAAAATAAAAACTCCCAAGACAACCTAGACTTGTACTATGTTTACAATAGATATGAAAGAAGGAATACAAGAACTACACTGTAAACTAAGACTAAAAGAGTGATATTGTGATTTGTATGTATCTCAGATTAGCTTTCTTGATGACTTTCTGTTTTGTAGTCATTGTTCTTCAATAAGCCGAGCAAACAGTATATATAAAGGAGAGTAAAGCAACGGCTATGAAAAAAGCAACGACTATGAAGACTTGGCCAACCCTGTTAGATAACAACTATAATATCTTTTCAAAATAGCAAGTCAACAAGTAGATTAATAAACCAACCTAAAAATAAGGAGCAATATGAAATGAAAGATAGAGTCCATACTCTACACAAGAGTTCTAACCCAATTAATACAAAGACTCCTAATTAGAATAACTTGCTCAGCTAAACCAACTCTTTAATATATTCCAATTCAAATATTAAAACAACCTGTTAACATAATAACAACCTTTACAAAATATAATCCAATACAATCCTGCAAATAATATCAATAATATAAAATGGGTCACCATACAAAGCAACGAATTATATTATTTAATAAACCCATTAGCCCAAAATATAATACATGCAAAAAATAATGTTTCCATGTAAAGTATATTATATTAAAAATATATAGCCCAAATAAACCAAATAAGACTATACACAAACCCAAATATATTGTCATTATTAAAATTACAAAAGATATAAATCAACAAAGAGAAGAGAAGGGATGGGATGGGATGGGATGGGAAGGGAAGGGAAAGTTTTACTTTCTTTTCTCTAATTTTTTCTCAAAAGTCAAAAGGCACTCACTTTCCTTAGCTTTCTTTTCTTTTCTTCTCCAACTAAAACTCAAAAGACTCCACTTTCTTTACCTTTCTTTTCTTTTTTCTTCTATTAAAAAACTCAAAGACACCCCTTCTTGTTGTTTCCTTCACTTTCTTATATTTTCTCTCTAAATTAAAACTTAAAGACATGGACTTAAGGTTGTAGTGAGGAGTATTTAAAATGAGGAATACTTTTCAATTGAACATAACGGAAACATACACATGAAACTTGTCGCCATTGTGACTCGATGTCTCTTTGTGCCTAGCTATCTGCAAATTAATTTAGTGAAAGTCTCCCATTATGAAGCAATCCTTTAAAAATCTCTTTGTACTGCCAAAGCCAAAGCCAAAGCCAAAGCCAAAGCCAAAGCCAAACCAATCACAAGTCACTCCTAAACTACAAACAACTTGCATTATTTGATTATAAAATCCCGCCCAACTAATTCTTTAAAAGCCACTAATTAGATACCGATTGCAAGAGAATTCGGAAACCTCGTGTTCAAATAGCACCATATACTGAGATATAATCCTCGGGCCTTTCTAAAATTGACTGAATTTATACATATCAACCATGAATGTAATGTTTTATACAGCAATAAGTTGTCCCCAAAAATGCAGGTATTGGATTTTATGAATTTATAGAATATAACTTGGACCATAAATCTATGGCAACTTAAATGAATCAACCAATTTTTATTTCTGAAAAAATGCAATGATTGTATTCTTAGGGACAAGCAAATTAAATTTTCTGTAGGGTCTAAAAAAGTAACTTCTTATGGGATTACAAAACGTGCAGAGAATTAACTGAACTGAGTGGTAGGATTGTTTCGCTGGGGAGACATCGACTAACTTTCAGTAGACATAATCGATTTCCATCAAACCATCCAGGGTCCATAGCTCAGTGGTAGAGCATTTGACTGCAGATCAAGAGGTCACCGGTTCGAACCCGGTTGGGCCCTTTTTTGCCTTCCATTATTAAATTTATAAAAGTTAATTTAAAATTATTATTAAATTTAGTATAATTTAATTAATTTAAAAAAACAATTAACATCATAATTAATTCTAATTTTTTGATAGTGTATTAATTTGAACTAGTTGATAGCCCGTGCAATGCATGGGCTAGTTTGTTTTTCGATTTTATAATTTTTTTAAAATTAAAATGAGAAAGATTTTTCATAATAATAACATTTTTTTTCATATAAATTTTTCGATTTTTTTTTGCATGGCATAGCAATTACATGTATAAATATGTTGCTATTGCTATTTTATTACTTCCACAGTTCCACTTTTATTGCGATAACCCATTTTATTTAAGATCATTCAATTGTTGCTCAATTTTCTGAATCTTCTCTTTCATGGCTTTGATTTTAGTTTGTAGCGTAACAATAGTTTCTTCGATCCTTGCATTCTTGGCATATCCATAACCATCATTGTCACTACTGCTATCATCGCTTATTTCAATAATTTGGCGTTTGTTCTGCCCCTTTGTTTTTTGTTGGTATAGATCTGCAAATAAATGAAAACACATAAAATTTTAAAAATAACATGCAAAATAGGAAGAATATATTAGTTAAAAAAACAAACTAATAGTTGTTGCTCAATTTTCTTAATCTTCTCTTTCATGGTTTCGATCTTTGTTTGTAGTGTAACAATAGTTTCTTCGATCCTTGCATTCTTGGCATATCCATAACCACCATTGTCACTACTGCTATCATCGCTTAGTTCAATAATTTGGCGTTTGTTCTGCCCCTTTGTTTTTTGTTGGTATAGATCTGCAAATAAATGAAAACACATAAAATTTTAAAAATAACATGCAAAATAGGAATAATATATTAGTTAAAAAAACAAACTAATTACTTGACCTGATATCCATTATTTAGTATTTTGTATGATATTGTTTGTGTATTGGGTTTTTTGTTTATGTGATTAGTAGTATTTATAGGTGTTTTATATTTAATGAGTATTTATTTTTTTTTTTGTCATCAATTCTTATCCGTTATATGTTACCAATTTTAATATTTATGGCTATAGTGAGTGTTGTCTTTTGAATTGTCTATTATCCGTTATATGTTACCAATTTTAATATTTATGGCTATAGTGAGTGTTGTCTTTTGGATTGTCTATTGATTTAACTTTGTATCTTAATTGTAATGCAATGTTGTATAGCATGAATCTGTGTAGCAGTTTTGAAGATGAAAGAAAAAGAAAAACTATTGGATTGGAAGAGGCAACTGAATTAATGATTTTCTGTTATGTATTAATGGTTAATATTATGTATTAATGGCTAATATCAATTGATTAAAATTGGGTGTGTTTGGAAGCCAGATTAATTAATTGATTTGAAATTGATTGAGTTGGAGGATAGGATGTAAAATTAATTGAGTTTCTGTTGGAAATCAAATTGGAAGACAAACAGTTTAATTAATTGATTTGAAATTGATTGAGTTGGAGGATAGGCTGCGAAATTAATTGAGTTTCTGTTGGAAATCAAATTAGAAGACAAATTGATTTAAAATTGATTGAGTTGGAGGATAGCCTGTGATGTATTTATATATAAGGATTGATTAAACATTTCAAATTGTTTAATTGCGATGAGGTAAAGATTTGTTTGGCAATATATAGTTTGAGAGATGTGGTTAGAGCAGGTAGAGGTGCACAAAAGGCCTGAGGCCCGCGGCCTAGCCTTGGTCCGGTCTGGGCTTGGCCTGGTCAAAGTCTGGCATGGTCAAGGTATGGACCGGTCTAAAAGGCTTAAAATGGCTGCCATTTGAGCACAAAAATCTGACCTGGACCGGCCAGGCCCAAAGCCCGACTTGGACTAGCTGTGGTTCTGAGTTCTACTGGGCTCGCTTTCGTCCGACGCAATAACAGTCCGGCCCGCTTGTCGGCTTATTAGTTGTTGTCCAATTAAAATGTTGTCTTCCAAACCCAACCCAAAAAGACCATTAAAAAAAATAGTCAAAATTTCAAACCCAAATACTTAACACCACCCACTGATGAAGGCGACCTTCAACGCCTAACACTGTGCAAACATCTAGTCCAAGCCGCCAAACTGATCAATTGATCATGAAATAACATTGTGCAAACATCCAGACCGGTTATGCTAACAGTTATATAAAAAAAAGTAAAAGACACAAGTACTCAACGGTACTTTAAACTTTAAAATGTGCAAACATCCAAAAAAAGTGATTTGACTGATTGCTCACTAACTCAGTAGCTCACTGTCCAAGGCATCAATGCATGCTATTATATACTCTATAATCTATATATATATAATATATATAATAGTCATTGTAAGACCCCAAATTTTATGAAATAAAAGTATTCAATTTTTCTTATAATTACAATTCAGTAAATGGTTAAATTGATAAAAAGTTAAAGTTAAGGGTGATATATGAATTTTTTTCAAAAATACGCAAGTGGTTATAAAATATTCATTGTTGTCGGGGAATATTCGTTGGGTCGTGGAATATTCTTTCTGTTGGGAATATTCGTATGTGGCATGACCATTTGTGTAGGCTCCATAATGTAATAAGCTTGGGATGAAGAAAAAGACAAATTAAAGTTTTTATAAATAATGGCGTAGTGGTTATTCGTTAACCTTTGTTGGAATACTGGGTGGGTAAAGTAAAGTAATATGCGTTGATGCACAGTAGCACACAGTATTGCACAGTATTTTTGAATTATAACTCTTACGTAAGAAGGCACTACTCAATAATTGTTACAAAGAATTATCGCTCAAGATTTTATTGATTCAATAATTGCAGCGTTGATATTTTATATTATTGTTGCTTTCAATAATTGTCACCGCATAATATTTCCCATTATCGATCAATAATTCATATTATTTGAATAATATTATTAGATAGCATTATTGACAATGTCTAGAAAGTTCATCAATGAGAGGTTTGGTCACCTAATGCGTGTCAAGAAGGAGAAATTCTTATCGGAAAGCCCCTCTTTCTAGGAGCAGAACTACCTGGTTGCAAGATTGTGGATTCTCGTAATATTATTTGTGAATAATTAATATGATGAGAAAATATTGATTTTATGTGGATATAGATGGAGAAAATTTTTAATGAGACAATTGTTAAAAATTAATATTTTATTTTTTTCTGATAAAATAATTTATTTAAATATATTATTATATTTTAATAATATAATAATGGTGATATTTTTACAATGAATGTGGGTTATATGAGTATACGAGGAGGAAGAGTATTTTTGTTACAATAAATATTTAAAACATGTTTTTCATGTCGGTGGACCCCATTTCATGACTGAAATTTGATTATAGCATGTAAAATCGTCTGTTTGTGGATTTTTTGGTCAATTTTTCATTTGGAATTTGGAAAAACTTTCTTTCCGTAAAGTTGTAGAGAATTGAATTTCCTATAACAATTCGCGAGATTCGAATTTTCTGATAAAAGGGCTATTTATTATGAATTATTGAAGTTCTGAAGCTCCGAAATAATTAATTTTTGGAAGTTTAAAATATTTAAAGTGTGAAAAACGTTTTTTGTTTTGTGGGCAGCCCTAGCATGTGTTTATTAAGATAAAATCAGATTTCTAGAGGCATAGGAATCTTGATTTATATATATTATTATTAAATTAAATTTTCTGCTTTGGTGTTCTAAGCATTTTTCTATTAATAGAGTGCTTAGGTTATAATTGAAAATCACATCAGAAACTGAAGTTTTCTTTCTCTATATTATCGAGTATATTCTTGTGAGTATTTTGAGTATACTTTGAGTGTTGCTATACGGTGCGAGTTTGTTTGTTGTTATTCCAAATGTAAGAAATCGCTTTTCTTAAGTAAGGATAATAAGAGATTTTTAAGGGTGATTATGTTTTCAGATTTTTGTATTTTTTTAGGACCTTTAAAAATTCTGGAAAAATTTGAAATGATATTTTGATGAGTTGTGTTGATTTCTGTCAAAAAATGGCGATTTTAGATGTATAGATTAGAGTTATGGATTTTATGAGAAAAGACTATTTTAAAAGTAACCGCTTATAACTCCTTGTGATTAACTCCAAAATTGATGAAATTTTTATTGGGAGTACATCTATATAATATCAAGATACCGTATAAATTTCAGAATTTGTGAATAAAAGTACAATTTATGATAAATGTCCGAATATTCTATTGGTTTTGGCCATGTGAAAAATAGTAAATGAATTTTAAAAATTCTGAGAAAAATATATGTTCAATATGGAACTATATTATGCTAAATCCCAGAAAAGAAATATTTTTGGAATGGATTTGATATTTTTCATGAAAATGTTCTAGTTATGAGTAAATGAATTAAATATGTTTTGTGAAGTAAGAAAATTAGAAAATATGATTTTATGGCTTGAGAATCATATATGAGGTATATGCAGATTTTTGATGAGGGTTTTGGTTATTGGTGATGAGATCTTATGAGTTTGGTATTTTAAGATGATTAAATGCATTTATTAGTAAAGTGTAAACAATTAAAATAAATTGTTTATAAGTTTAAGAAATGATTAAAATATTGTGGTAGTATTAATAATATTAGATTATGATATTATTAAGTGATTTATAATATTTTGATTAAGGTGTTATGAGATCATTGATTTATGAATCTTACTCTTAAGATTAAATCTATATGTTGATTATATTATTTTTATTATCATATTTAACATTCTTATAACCCTAATGATGATTTCTCTTTGACTTGAGTGTAAAGATGGATAGATTATTGGTATGATCGTGACTATATGTTCTCTTTGGCCAAGAAAGGCAAAGTTGAATTGTTGATTGGTATGATCATGACCATTGAATTTATAATTGAATATCTTTAGCTTAAGTGCAAAAGGTGAATTAATCAACATATATGGTTATAATTATGGTTTATATAAATTCAAATGATTATGTATTTCTTTGAGATATGAATATCTTTGGCCAGTAGTGCAAAAAAAAATCAATTATTGATGAATATCTTTGGTCCAGTAGTGTAAAGATGACTAGTTGATGAATATCTTTGGCACAAAGTGCAAAGACGACTTGTTGATGAATATCTTTGGCCAGTAGTGCAAAAGATGAATTTATTAGTAGGATTATGAACATAAATCGTGATTTGGTATAACCATAATCTTTGATGTTTTGGTGATGAAAATTATCTTTGTCCCGGATGAGAAAAGGAATTTAGAACTACAATTACGATTATGAGTTATACATGTGATTGTGGGATGTGAATTGTTGATTGGTGTCACAGGATAAAACATTGTTGGTGGACTTTTAACATGGAGAAGATAATAGACTTTATAGTCTATTTGACTCTTCTAATGGATCGCTTCGTTCAGCCGCAACTATGGTTGAAAAGTTTTATCATCTACCATATGTTTTAAATCTCGATTTATTCTTCGTTGAAGGCTATTGATAATTTATTTATCTTTAGTCATGATATTCTTTATCGAGCTAGTTGTGCTCACCCTTTTGCTTCACAATTCCTTTCAAGTAATAAAAGTGTAAATTTGGATCGAAATGGGGAATAACAAGGAATAGAACGATTGTGGTCTATAGATGTTGAGGTGAGGTGAATTTAACTTGGAAGGGTGTTTTGCCACGATTATACAAGATGTCTAATGACATACAACCTCGTGTCATCATAAGATGTGGTTGTGTTTCATCCACTTCTTCGAGTATATCTACCAAAGACTATCTATATGATCTTGGAGTCTATTTGAAATATAACCTCAATTAGAGACGGTGGAGATAATGATATGTCAAGAGAAGACTCATCATTGGGAAGAATATGATAGTAATCTTCTCGTTTTTTTCTTTGGGGTCTATTGGGTCAACCAAGGATAATTTCGTGGCCATATGATATCTACCATAACCCCAGACGCATGGCCTCCCATGTACGAAGGTTTTCTTGAGCACTTCCCAAAGATTTTAATTTCTAAAATAGTTTCGACTATACCTTTATATAAGGTGTCATTATGAGGTGCTATCCACGATTGGGACATGAGTCACAGTTGATATATATTTGTATCCAAACTCACAGCATATGTGTTGTTGTATTTTGCACGACAATTGTTGTAATAAAGTTGTAGTTATTTTCTGTACCATGTATTTGGCGACTCAGAATGGGTTGGATGGAATGGACCTATTTTGGGGTCATATAAATAAATCACGTCTTAAACCTTTTTTTTTCATCACTAGTCTTAACGTATACCCATAGTTTGTTTATATATATATATTAGACTATTAGTGTTAAATAACAAAACACAAGTTTAACAGTTTATTCAGACAAAATATGGATTGATTATACGGTAATAAAACCCGTCAATTCATAAATTGTATAGCAATGAACAACGGGAAAAAAAAGAGGCTGACACACCTTCTCATCCATCTATTAATCCATCACATCTATGAAAATTTCATCAGAATTTGGATTTCAAAAATTAAATAAATTTTCATGTACCAATCGTATTATCGTAACGGCTATAATTTTACTAACGATTATTTTTTTCACTATAAAAAGCATATAATTTACTCCACAAAAATTACAACTCCTCACATCTTTCTCTCTCTATTCAATAACATCATACTGCAAGCTCAAATTCTAAATTTGTATATTGTTATAATTTTTATAATTAATTTTATATAATATATATTTATAATTTATTATACACATAAATCATAATATTTATTTTATTAGTACATTTATATTATTAGAATGGATTCTTCCAACATTCCACAAGTGTCATCATTTATTCAAAATGATCCAAATATCATTATGCCCGAAAGTGCCATTTCGGGTTCGAGTACAATATTTTCACGCCCCTATCGGTGAAAGCAAACCAAACGTCTGGTAATTTGTTTGGGATCATTTCATCGAAGTGTGGATTGCAGAAGGTGTTAAAAAGCCCAATGCAAAATATGTAACAACTTCTTTGGGGTTAAAGGAAAAAAACACATTACTCCGTCACTATGAGTCGTGTTTGAAGAAGCATAAAATAACTGATGAAAGCTCTCAATCACAAATTGATCGCTCGGTCACAGCTTGAGTTACGATCAAATATTACAAAAGGAGTGGCAAGCTAAGTTGGTGATTGAGAAGGAGCTTCCATTCAATTTTTTTTATGATGCGCGTTGTACCGACTACATTCAAGGCGCATTGCAACCAAAATATAAACAAGTAAGTAGAATGACTACTAAACGTGATGCAATTAAATTATATAATAAAGCTAAAAATGAATTAATTGAATATTTTGATAATTTTGATGGTAAAATTTGTTTAACTAGTGATACTTGGTCCGCTAATCATCAACCTGGAATTAGCTATATTTGTATTACAGCTCATTGGATAGATTCTGATATGTTTATGCAAAAAAGAATTATAGGATTTGAATATTTTGAATTACCACATAATGGTCAATCAATATATGCTCAAATTATGTCCATAATCCGTACTTTCAAAATTAAAGATAAAATAATGAGTATTAGTTTAGATAATGCAACAAATAATACTAGTTCTATTAATATGTTAAAAATGATTTAAAATCTGTAGTAAATGGTGTATTTTTTCATGTTAAATGTTTATGCCATATAATAAATTTGATTGTACAATCCGGATTCACTTACTTGCAAACGACAATAAATAAAAATCATTTTATGATTGGTTATATATATGGTTCAAATAGAAGAATGCAAGATTTTAGAACTTTTTGTCATACAAGAGGTGAAAATTTTAAAAGAGTAAAATTTGATAATAACACTAGATGGAATAGTACATATGATTTATTTAAAGATATTTATAAACGTCAAAATATACTTATGGAGTTTTATAACACACAAACTGATAATGAAATAACAAATCAAGACTGGGATTTATTATGTCAACTTTTAAATATTCTTAAAGTTTTTAAAAAACACACAAAAATATTAAGTCGTGTTTATTATCATACAATTCATCATGTTCTATTTGCATGTTTGGAAATAACAAATATGTTTCAACAATATAAATATGATCCTTTTTGGAGTAACCTTATTTTTAGTACGGAAGAAAATTTTAAAAAATATTTTGAATACATGCCTACAGTTATTACTTGTGCAGCAACATTAAACCCCGTAATAAAATTAGGTGTGGAAAGTGTTTTAGAAGATATAGTAGAAAATATAGATATTGAAAATATTGATTATATTAAACTAAATTTTAATAATACATTTGCTGAATTTTATAGACAATATGAGTCTATATATGCTACATCTACACGTGCACCACCCCCTGCCCCTTCATCTTCTAAGTTTTCATCATTATTAAAATCATTATCAAAAAAACTAAAAACTTCATCACACACAAGCAGTTTAAACGAACTTGGTTTTATATTGTAGTACTGATTTTAGAAGTTTTATGACCGATCAAGAATTTGAAAATTTTGATATACTTACATTTTGGAAAAATCATAACCGACAATATCCTACTTTAGCCGCCATGACCCGTAATTTACTAACTATCCAAGCTAGTACCGTAGCTTCAGAATCTTATTTTTCTTTATCTGGCAAGGTACTAGATGAAAAAGGAAGTAGACTTAGTCCAGATTCGTTGGAGATATGTATTTGCTATAGAGATTATCTTGTTGCACAAAGAAGAATACAAGACGTAATAGACGATCAAGATAGCTCGGAAGATCTCGAAGTCAGAGCAGGAACTGTCGAAAATGTACATCCATGAAGATTGAAGATATATTTTTTGAAGATTTGAAGATATATTTTATGAAGATTCAAAGATAAATATTTTTTGAAGATTTGAAGACAATTTAAAAAATTTTGAAGACAAATATTTGTAACCGATTCATTTTTTACTATTTTTTAAGTTATACTTTAAAGTTACAAACTTATAATTATTCATCAAATTAGTGATTCAATAAATTATTACTTATTCATTGTTGTAATTTGTTAGTTGTAAGTTTGTAATACATTATTTTTAATTAATAAATCAATCAAGTTTAAAATTTTAATTATTCATTATTGATTTATTGTAAATAGTAATTACATTTAATTAATATATTAATTAGTTTATTTAATATTAATAAATTAGTTGCTTAAATTTTAATATTAATACTAGTTAGTGTATTAATATTAATAAGTTAGTTGATTAAATATTAATATTAATGTACTACTTAATTTTTTTAATATTCATAAGTTACTAAGTTAGTTAATTCAAATTTAATATTAATAGTTAGTTTATTAAGTAACAATGTAACATATTAGTAATCTTAGCATGAAATGATGAAATATGGAGTGGAGTATATTGTCCGAACTTTGGAGTCTTGAAAATTGAAATTTGGATGAGAATTGATGGAATGATGGATGATGATTTGATTGGACATTTGGACCAAAAGGAGCAAAAAATAAAAAATAACAAGCTAAGTGGAAAAGGAAGGCTAGCTGCTAACTGTCAAGCCCCACTAACCCAGGCCCCAGCATTGTCGCAGGCTACATGGACATTAAAAAATGGTGAAGAATCAGCCTGTCCCAAGCCTGGCCCGTCCTGGCCTGGCCTACTGACCTGATCAGATCAAAGTTTTGTGAGATAAGCCTGACCTGGCCTTAAGGCCCAAAGTCAAGGTTCTGGCTCGGCTCGGTCATCTGGCTAAAGCTCTGGCAAATCCCCAGTCGGACTGCATCCGAGCAAGCCTGTCAGCAGACCTCTGGGAGCAGGCATTGCTTGTTGAGCAGTCATCACTACTATTTTCTTCAATTATTTCTGATTTACAAATTGGGTCCACATGATTGAGATTGAGATTTGGGTTTGACGAGTTTTTGCTAAATTCAGGTGGGTTAATTTTTGAACTTGTATTTGGGATAGCTGGGGACTGAGAGCAGGCTATTAAGGCGGTGGCGTTGATGATGATTTAATTGGTGGATTGCGGGTAAATGTTCTCGGTAAATTTATTTTATTTTATGCTCTTTTTTTTCATGAATCGATTTGTATTGATATGATTGTTTTGTGTTTTTAGGGTTTTGTTGATTTGGATTTAATTAAAATTTATAGGTGAGAAAGGAAGGAGGATGATATGGTGGCGACGGTGAATTTTATGCTCTATTTTTCATGAATCAATTTATATTGATCTAATTGTTTTGTGTTTTTAGGATTTTGTTGATTTGGATTTGATTGAAATTTGTAGGTGAGAAAGGAGGGAGGATGATATCTTGGCGACGGAGGGACACACAGGGACGGAGCCAGAATTCGATATTATGGGGGGCCAAGAATTTTTTTAACATAATATATATTCGTCACTAAAAAGTAAAGTTTTACAATTACAAAATATATTTTTACTAAAACAAAGATAATGTAGTAATATAATTTTTTTTGACAAAGACAATAAAACATAGCAAAAAAAAGTCTTTTAGAACATATCATAGCTTCGTCATAATTGCACCCGACGTTATTTCAAATCACGAAATCCATCTTTTATACTAAATGGGAAAATATCTACTCTTGAAATTATCTTCACAATAGTCATTAGTCAATACTATTATATTAAGCAACAACCAGTCTGACATTAAAATTTTAGACTTGGATTTCAGATTTTGGATTTGGATTTTGGGGATTTTGGATTAGAGACTATAACAACTATTGGGTCAGATCGAAAGCAATAGAATACCAAATGGGCCTTACAAAAAACTCAAATCTTAGGGGGGGGGGGACATGGCCCCCTCCAGCCCTATACTGGCTTTGTCCCTGGGGACACGGATGGTGGTACATCTGCTTCTAGTTCGTTGGGGTTGATGTTCTTCGGTTTGTTTGGAGAAGATCTGAGTTTTGTGTGGATGAATGCGATTTTTGAGTTTGGTAATTTGGTTTGTTAAAAAGATGTTTGAATTTGGTAATTTGATTTAATAAAAGGATTTTTGGATTTTTGATTTTATTATTCAATTTGAATAAATGAGTAGTTAAGCAGTATTGATATTAGTGTTAGATGTAATATTTTTGCATTTACATGTTTACCCTTATTTACTCAAAAATATATCAAAAAATTGTTTAATAATATTTTTTATTACACCTGTGTAGTAATTGACCACGTCTGCATGCCACGTCAGTAAATTCTAACCTGGCAGATCCAATTGAATGGAAGTGGACAAAATTAATAGTTCAATCATCTAATTGACAAAATTAAAAGGTGGATCACTGAAGTAGAATATGGCCTATAGTTTAAGGTAGTAAATTATATTTAAGCCTAAAGGAAATAGCTTTTTCAAACAACAATGTACTTTTTCATATACCCCACTTTGAATACAATTAAAATACAATATATAATTCCTATTTGAATCATATATTGTCGTCTTTAAATCTCCTTATTATAGACTATCAAATGCACTTGTAATTTTATCTAAATTCAACCAATTAATGAGTTTAAATTAAATTCAAAATTAATTAATAAAAGAAAAGATGTATTAACAATGTATATAATTTAAGTGCATGCATGCATGCATTAGTGCATGATGGGATTTAGCACTTCTACTAAGGAATTGTATCCAAATTCCAGTGACTGGGCCGGCTTCATTTGGTGGTTCGCCTAAGAGTCCATTCGTGTGTATTTATTTGATTGTAGGGACATTCGTAGGAAAGAAATCATATAGAATTAGTTGTTCCTTTTTCTCATTAATTTCTAACCCCTTTCTAAATATGTATAAGAATATGATTTTTCAAAGTCAATATGGGATATTTTTAAATTTAAAATTATTGTATGTCAGTTTATTTTTAATCTTGTAATTAGCAGTAATTTTTAGATTTAAAAAGGGCAAAAAATACCTTTACCCCCCCCTGTATTTGTCGACTTGTAAGTAATTGGTCACTAAACTTTAAAAATATGCAATTGGACCACTGTGCTTTCTAAAAATAAAAATTCAGGCCATTCCGTCCAATTTCTTGGACGAACGTCAAATATTTTCAGACGTGGCATTGAAAAAAAATCAAAAAATCATTATTTTCTGATGTGGCAACACAAAACTGTAAACATTTAGTCATTGTACTTTAAAAAAATGTAATTGACCCACTAAACTTTTAAAAAAATTTAATTAGGTCATTCATTGGACAGACGTCAAATACTATGAAAAATATTAAAATCTATTAATAACTAAACATAAAAATAAAAAACAAAACCAAATCAAATCAAAATAAGAGTGAAGATGGGTGGTTTTATGCACTTCTTATGTGGATTTATTGGGTTTATATTATATTAAATTTTAGATTTTAGGGTTTTTGCAGTGGAAGATAATTTGGGTGTATTGGGAGTAGTTTTGCTTCAATCTTCTAACTTTTTCTTAAATGTTCAGATATAAATAAGTTGGATATATGAACATTCTAAATATTTAAACAACTTTTGACTAAGATATGGCAACACAATTTTTCAGTAATTCTATCAACACAATTATTCACATACACTACAATCATAACATTCCATGAAACCAAACTCTCATTAGCATGCATGGTTTATGAACATATCATTCACAGCCATGACATTGTTACGTGATGTATTAGTTACAACAGGCAAGAGGCTAGCCATTGTACCAGAATCGGGTTCGACGCCAAATGTTTGCATATCCCTACAAACTTTCAATGCATCATCAAATAGTCCATTTTGTGCATACCCAGCAACCAATAAGTCCCAAAAAATCCACATAAGAAGTGCAGAAAATCACCCATCTTCACTCTTATTTTAATTTTGATTTGGTTCTATTTTTTTATTTTGTTTTGTTTTGTTTTTTATTTTTATATTTAGTTATTAATATATTTTAATATTTTTCACAGTATTTGGCGTCCGTCCATTAATGAATGACCTAATTAAATTTTTTTAAAAATTTTAGTGGGTCAATTATATTTTTTTTTAAAGTACAGTGACTAAATGTTTACAGTTTTGTGTTGCCACATCAGAAAATAATGATTTTTTGATTATTTTTTTTCAATGCCACGCCTGAAAATATTTGACGTCCGTCCAAGAAATTGGACAGAATGGCCTGAATTTTCATTTTTAGAAAGTACAGTGGTCCAATTGTATATTTTTAAAGTTCAGAGGCCAATTGCTTACAAGTCGACAACCACAAGGGGGGTAAAGGTGTTTTTTACCATTTAAAAAGTTAGTTTGAAATATTTTCAAATCCAAAATTGTATGAATACTTTATCGTTTGTCAATACGATTATAAATTATCTAAAATGTAATAGATTTATTATTTTCAAAACTTTAAAGAATTGTGCCAATTTAAATTTAAAAATATTTTAAATTTATTTTTAATAGTCAATATTTAATATTATATTTTAGAATTGAGGGAGTAAGTTCTATGTGCATGAAAAATCAAAGGTAAAATTTCCCCTTTCTATTGTTTGTTTTCTTTAAATATCACGAGAAACATTTTGAAGTAAAATTTTCCAAAAGTAATAAAAAGAATTGGTTTGCATTTTAAAACAAAAGGAAATATATGCACACCATTTTATTTTATTTTTTGTTTCGCTGGGTAACGTAGATCTGATTTTGCTTCTTAACAATTAGTGGACGATGCTGAGCTTAAAAACTAAAAATCCATATATAAACTTCAATTAGGCCTAGCCAGGTCATCTAAAAGAAGAACCTAATATGAGATAAGTATCCATGCTCATCAACCTATTACTCCCTTTATTTCACAAAAGAGTTTGACATGCAACAAATTTTAAACATATATCTTGGTCCCAATTTCCCCATAATTTTATTAAATATTCAATTTTAATTTAATAGTGATGATATGATAATAAAATTAAAATTATAAACTGAAGTATATAATGTCATTTAAAAAGGAAACTAAAACTCTTTTTGTTGAATGCAACGAGTAATATATTCACTGTCGTCCTCTAAACACTATAAAAGTTGAATATTTCATGCAATTTAAGGAATTATATTTCAGAAAAAGCCTGAAAATATTCAGTAAATATTAATTTTTTAAGAGGGGGAGGGGGGGTGGGGGGTGGGGGTGGGGGGTGGGCGTGAGGTAGGGGTAGATACTTAATAAGTAATATTAATTTTTTGAGAGAGGTGGAGGTGGGGTGGGGTGGGGTGGGGTGGGGTGGGGTGGAGTTGGAGTTGGAGTGGGAGTGGGAGTGAGGTATGGTGGGGGTTGTATACATTTTTTTTGGGGAGTGGGGGTGGGGGTGGGAGTGGATATATAATCAGTAAATAATATTTTTTGAATTAAAAATTTTTAAATTTGGGATAAAAAAAACTTTTGATTTTGATTTGTAATGAAATATGGATTGAAAAATGATTAATCGGTTTAGACATATATTTTTTTTTTAAAAATATAGTTCTAAACTTTAACAAACTTAAATAAATAAAATAGTTAATCAACACATTTAATTCTAGTTAATATAGATTGACCCAATAGTTAATCAACTATATTGTCAGGTCTAATGATCATTAAGATATACTATTTTTGACCTTAAAAGATTGAGACTATCATATCGAGACAGAAAGAAAGTCAAACTCAATTGTGAATATTTTTTTCAGCAATGAATGTAAAATAAACTTTACTAAACTGAAAGTTCTATCTTAACTTGATTAGGCCTATCAACAAAAATAGTAAAGTGGTTAACATGTAATTAATTTTGGTTAATTGATTAATATAGTATCGATACACATTTCTAGAGGTCATCCTTCTCTATGTGTCAGCATTATATTAATTAATTGACCAACTTATCATAAAGTTAAATTCATGGTAATCGGATCTCAAGAATAGATAAGAGAATTGATATTTTCACATAAAAAATTGACATTTCTATATAATATCTCACACATAAATAGTGAATGGGTCTTAGCTCAATGTGAAATAAATTTATATAAAAATATCATTTTAACACGTAAAAATATCAGTTTTCATAGATAACGTCCACTAATAATTATTAGAACTTTATGAAAATAGAAAAATGTTCTTAATAATAATTAAGGACTACACACAAGCTTTGAAAGCCATACTTTTTGGACAGACCAACCAGTCACCACCACCTTTTGGATTGGCCTTGACCGTGAACAGTTTTTGGCTTTTGGCTTCCGCCTTCTGGGATAGAAAAAATCTAGCCTACCATGCCTGCTGGCAAATTGTTGACGTGTTTTTACGTTACCAAACGCGGTTAAGGACAGGGCGAATAGCCGAATACATCATGCAGTTAAAGTATTTCATTTAAAATATAATTTAACTTTTACGTGGCAACAACGGATACTAATGTTAATACCAATTACCAGTTTTAATTATTAATTAAGGTAATATTTTTTTGCAAAGATAATATTTAGTATTAAATTATGAGATAAGTTCAGATGACCACCTGAGATTTGGGCGGTTTTCCATTTAACCACCTGTAGTCAGTAAAGTTACATTTAAACTCTCAATTTTTTGACTTGAAGTGAAAACGTCACCTTTTCCATCTAACTTAACCGTGCGTGTATGTCAGACGCCAAAAACGCGTGAAAAAGTACTGAAACAGTTAAAAAAGACTAGTAAATCTCCAAAATACCCCCTTCTTCTTCCTCAAACCACAATATTCTCTCTCATTTCTCACTCCTCATACCGTCCGTCCTCTCTCTCTCTCATTTCTTTCTCATTTCAAGCAAAATATTCACAGAGATTTCTTGGAAGAAAATGGAGATTCAGTCCGTGCGGTAGTTGTAAACACTAAGATTGGGACTGATTCAAAACTAATTGAGTCACGCCAAAGTTAGAGATTGTGTCGAGTTCTGTTGTGGGTTTGAATAAAATCAATTTGGGGAAATGTAGGAGAAATGAATTTGGATTACTAATAATACCCTCGACATGCTTATAGGCGATGTATGGTGATTTAGCTATTCAATTTGGCGTTAGCCACCTTGAGGAAGATTTGTGCGTCTGATACCTTTGTTAGAAACGGCTTGTAGAAGAAAGAAAGAACAGAGCCAAAACAAAAGATTTTCAAGCAAACTTTTGGAGTCCGATCCGAAGATGGTCAAAATATATGTTTTTCAAATGAAGAAAAAATTAAGGAAATTGCAAGAGTATAGAGCTGATTTGGAAATGGAAATGGCTGCTTATAAAGAAGGGCGAGCAAAAGGCGCCAGAGTTGCATTCGTGGTGTTTAAGGATGTATACACTGACTAATAAAGGCTCGTAATTTTCGTAATGGAGAAGAAGAAGCGGGTTGGGAAGTTCTTTTTCGTCGTGGAGTTGGAATTGATGATTTTAGCAAGTTTATTTTTTTTTCAAGGCTATTTTTAATTTCCCATGTTGTCTCTGCGTCTCGGTATATATGGTGGTAGTAGCTCTTCAATCTTGTCGTGACCACATTCATACGGGAAGGGCTTATAAAATATTTGTAAGCTAATTAGAGTTGGTTAACATTTGAAAGTTTTGATAAACACATGGGAAGAGGTTTAGTATGGTTACTACTTTAATATGATATGGTGGATATTATGAGTTAAGAATTGGGCTACCTGTAGATAAATTATTGTGATTACTACTTTAATTCTTGTTGTTAGTTCCCAGTAGGTACAATAGATCTAGAAGGAGGGGTTGAATAGATCCTTTTTTATTTCAAATACTTTTCTCTTTTATTTTGTATTGCTATTAAATTAGCATATGACAAACATAAGAATCTTTTCAAGCACAGCGGAAAAAGTAAAAGATCCCCTTCATTGATATATTCATAATCATATATACATTGTTCGTAGAGTTAATTCGGTTGTAAGCAGTTAGAACATGCATAGCAATTATAGAAATTAACAGACATGATGTAAATGACATAATGTAAAAGACACAAGGGGTTTTAAGTGGTTCAGAGACTCAAGCTCCTAATACACTCTTCTGCTTTCAACTAGCAGGATTTCCACCAAGGAAGAAAGCAAAGACCTGAATCACTAAGATTCCTTGAGGCAGGCGTGACCTTGGGACTCCGATTCACTAAGAACTCTTCAAGGCCAGCAGCCTTGGAACTCCTCTAGTTTCCTAGGAACTCTTCAAGCCCAACAGGCTTGGAACTTCATTTAGTCCCTCCGAACAAGGACCCCTCAGGCCCTGGCTTCTTGTTGTTGAGGTGTTTGTTTGTTTGTTGGAGTTGGTGCTGAGCTGCTAAGATGTCTTTATGCTTTGAACATCTTTTGTACTTAGCAGCTTGGCGTGATCATCTTTGAAGTACAGTTGAGTATTGCATCTTGATGAGCTGCCTTGAAGATTATTCCTCTTGATACATGATGGCAGCACATGATGGGTTTCTAAGATGACTGTAAGCTCTTCTGCTAGGTACTTAGAAACATTCTCATGCTTTCCACCATGATGGCGTTTGTGATCTCCCTTCTTGATATTTGATGCCTTCTCTTGATGGACTTGCTAAGATGACTGTGATTTCTTCTCTATGGTACTTAGAGTCTTCCCATGATGGACATCAAGATGACATGATGCTCTTTTTTCTCTCAGCAGTTCAGAACACTCTTCATGTAATAGAACTCTTACTTCTATATTGTAGAACTCTCACTTCTACTTCTTTCTTTGTCTGACTCTAAGTGTTCTTGGTGGATCATAGAGTGATCTTTCGGACTCACTATCTTACATGGTTTAGGACAGTCCACCTTTACTCCAAACACGACAACTTCAGCTCCCCTCGATCTTTGAAGCTCTTGCTGATTTATACTCCTTCCCAATCCTTCCGTTGGAAAGTAGCCGTTGAAAGCTATTCAAATATCTTCATAGATCTCGAGTTGACTGAGGTAAACTACTGATGTGACATGTCATACTTTTTCTGACACATGCAGTCTACTGTTTCACCTACCCCATCAGAGATGACACTTTAATATCTTGGGCAGGTCGAAGACTTTATTTTCTTCTTCTGATTTCTCGATCAGAGGTTGTCCTTTTGCATTGATGCTCTTAATAAGCTCTTGTCCGAATATTACCCTTCAGATTGAACAGTTATCAATGCTTCAGTCTTCAGCTATTCGAACTCTACGATTCTGATGCATGTCTTCATAGGACCTGATCGTAGTGTCATGTTGACTGGTAGAGACAACACTATGATCTTGGAGAGTGTTAATTTGATCTTCAATGTAGAACACCTCTTCCTTTTCTTGTGCAGTGCTTCAATACTTTTGTTTGCCTCAACAACTCTTAGATACTGATGGCTTGACTTCTTTGTTCTGGCCTCTTCTGAATAATAAGACACTTCAGATTTGTGGCGTGTTCAGCTCGCTTTCTCCTTGTGATCTCCCGTTCACTTATCATCAATGGACTGAACCAATGCTTAATCACTTTAGCCTTATTCTTCAGAAGCTGTCCAGTATCTCTGTATGCATTCCATTAGTTCTTTCTTTGTTTGACAAACACTACGATCCTGGTAGCTTCCAAGATCGTTGTCTTTTATCTGCTTGACAGCTACTGCACTTGGTGAGTTTCCTTAGTCAGTTACTAAAGTCTTCTTCTGATCTCCTTGTGGAAGACTTCATCTTGAATGGCTTCACAACTCAATCTGGATGATGATTGAGTTGGTGCTTAGATCTTATGTTAGCTTGCATGCCATTCGTTGAGTGCTCTCTGGTTTCCTTTATGATGGGATGTATCTTTGCAGTGCCAACCAGAGGCTTCATTCCTTTGGATATTCTGGGAGTGCTCATTTATTGAGAATCGTATTTGCTCTACGATTCCGCCTTGGCATTCTGAGCATATTTGTTGAGGTCGTAGTTTTGTACTCTACGATTCTGCTTTGGCTGTGCAGATACTACGACTCCTAGATCAGATCTTGACACTCTACGATTTATGCCTTTTACTTGTTGTCTTCATCTGATCTTGCTCGACTACGATCTCTGCATGTAATCAATAGACTCTACGACTCAGAGTGTAGTCTACGATCCTTGACTTGGCTTCGGCATCAGTAGACTCTACGACTTCGAGTGTAGTCTACGTTTCTGACTTGGCTTCGGCAGATGTTCTATCTACTCGTGGCGATCTGTCTCTACGATTCTGAAAATGTCATTCCCAGCGCAGACTTCGACTCCGAGGAAGTTCTACTCGACTCACTACGATCTTTTCTCTTCTCTCCTAGTAGTCTACGAACTTCGAGATCTACTATCTTTGCAGACTACGATTCTGCTTCGATAACTCTCGAGTTTTCCTTGACTCTCTGGCGCATCACTACGATTTACAGTGCGGTCAAAGAGCGATCGATCGACAAGCCTATCTATTACATCATAAGATCAACCTAACATGCTTGATCTTTCTATGTTTATAGTCCTTGTACATCATTTCTTTTTAAGGACTTTACAAAGCTATTTTGCTTATGTAGGATCAACCTAACATACTTGATCAATTCATTCTATGTCCTTGTACACATGTTTCTATTATCTATCAAAGGACTTTACAGCTTTTCTTAATGCAAGCATACTTGCATATTCATTCATATATATCATAATCAAATCATATATAAATAGGAATAACATTCACATGCTTATTCCTGACAATTGCCCCCTATTTGATTATGACAAAAACAATAAGTACATATGCATGTTATGAATGAATCTTATATACAGTGAGCAGCTGTATTTCTAAAATAGATAATCATGAATGTCATTTATAATGATATGGAATTTAATACACTGACATTTTACATCCTGGATCCAGAACATACCTAACTAGTTAGAGATGTACCTCTTTTGGCTCCATGTATGTTTTCAGGATTCTGCTGATCAACTAATCATCTGTTTGGCCTTCTTGCTCCTGCTCCCCTTGAGATATGGACTTTCCTATTTTTCTTTGCTCTCCCTCAGATGTATGCTTCTCTTCTCCTTCTAGCTCCCCCTCAGCTTCGGCATATATAGGTTCATCATTCTTCGGCTCCCCCTCAGAAGATGACTCTGCCTCTTCTTCTGCTATCTTCTTGTTTGACTTCTTCTTCTCTTTTTTCCTTCTGCTCTTCTTTGGGTGCCTCTTGCTCCCCCTCTTCCTATGCCTCTTTTCCCCCCTTTTTTGTCATTAATCATTTGGGAGAGCTGCTCTATGTTGGACATAAGTTGCTCCATCAGGTAGGAGGAATTGGCAACTTCAAACTTGAGTTCCTGTTGGCCTAGCTCAAGTTGCACTGAGAAAGATTGCTTCATGTCGTCAATCTTGTCAGAGAGGGCTTGTATCTGCTCTTCATTGGCCTTTTGTGCTCGTAGAGCTTCTGCCTTTTGATCACTCATGACCTTCAGATAGATGTTATCTCTCTCTTTGAGTTTGAGAGATACATCAGCTATAGTAGCTTGAAGTCTGTTCTGGAATGAATTATTTCCTGCTGCTGTCAGCTTCTGTGACTCTTCCGTGAGTAGAGATATTTTTTCAATCAGTTCATCAGAATTTTTCATCAGCTCCTTCTCCATAGATCCTTGATCATCTGGTTGAGCAGTCTCCTAATGAGTATTAGATTGAACTCTACAATCTGCATCCTTGGACAGATTTTCGAAGGTGTTGAGAATCTGAAGAATCGTTGAGTTCCAATCACTGATTGAGGATGAAGAAATGTCAGATAGCAGTGCTTGAGCTGATGGAGGTTTCTAATTTTAACCTTGAACACCATCAGCAGTAGAGTGAACAGACTCTACGATCATCTCCTTGGTCACGATCCTTCTTCCTTTAGAGTCCACTCTACGATCGTAAGGGATATAGTGATTTCTAGCATGACGATAGACTTTGAAGTGGGGCTGGTTTGTGATCATCTTTGTAGCAAAACTCTTTACCCTTGGGAAGTTTTGAGCCACTAGCTCCATGCTTGGAAAATGAGAGTAGCACCAGCTGAAGTAGCTTCCATCTTTTTCAGTATGGGCCTTTAGCCATGGCGTCCATTGGAAGAACCATCTCATTAGTAGGTCATCAGGATTATAGAGAATGGTTGTGCAGTCTAGCTCCATATTGTTCCAGTTTTTAACCATATCAAAGGTAGTCATCCTTACCACCTTGAGTTGTTCATCTCCATAGTTCACCCATCTTTCTGGTGGTATTTCTGGTGGTTCATTCGAGACTTCTACCACTATTCTCCTAGTGAATTTTGCTGGAGAGAGGACATGATAGAATTCTGGTTCCTCTGATTCCTAATTTTCAGAATTGGAATCATTCTCCATTTCTTCTCTTTCGGAGCCTGAACTATCTTGATCATTTAAAACTGTGAATTCTTCTTGCTACATTTCATTTCCAGGACCTTCTTCAGCAAGATCTTCTTCTGATTCATCTTCTTTATCACTGGATCCTTCTTCAGCACTTACTTCCTGTGATATAGATTCATCATCACTTAAGTTAATGACAGCATTAGAGTGATCACTTCTCCTTTTAGAGGCAAATTTGGCTTGCAGTCTGTAGCTCTTCCTTCTTCTTGGAGGTTCAGTTTTGGGAGAGTCAGACTATTCTTCCTCTTCAGACTCAGAAGCTTTTGGTTCATCAGACAAGCTTCCTTGAGGTTCAGCAAGGGCAGGGGCAGATCCTTCTTCTTTGGACTCATCACCTTTTGAGCCATCATGGGGACTTTCAAGATTGGAAGGGGCATGTCCTTCTTCTCTTGAAACAACATTATTTGACCCATTATCCGGGCTTGTTGGAGCAGTTGCATTTGGGGATTGAGTTTGGTTATCTTGAATCTCTTCTACATCAACAGAGTGACTTCTGTGAGGATTAGCCATAGGGCTTGGGCATTCTTCTTTATCAATAGATGCTTCAATTTCTTCCATTACTCCAGCTTCACCTTCATTGCTGGACTCAGCCTTGACATCTGTCTCTTTTTCTTCTGCGGACACTACGTCCTCCTCTTCATCAGATGTATTATTTTGGGAAGCTGGGGCTGGCTTGTTTTCCACCTTAGCTTTCTTTCTTAACGGCTCTTGAAGCACCATGTTGCTTCTTCGCTTTGTGGTTTCAGCAGTCAGGACTTTTTCTTCTTTATCCTTGTCTTTGGAGGAGAGACTTCTTGATGGGGCCTTAGTTTTCATCACACCTCTGGATTTCTTTCTGGCTGGTGTGGTTGCTGCTGGTACAAGGTCGTCAGACTTAGAGCTTTCTACCTCTTCTGTCTTTCTCTTCTTTGCAGAGGCCCTACTGCTACTCCCAGTTGTCAACCTTCTGTTCTCCTTGGGGTTTTTCTTCCAATTCACAAATAGTTATGGAGACATTACTTTGTGAACATTAAGAGGTTCTCCCTCATCATCCTTGATTCTTCCTCCTAGCTTATTCTTTATTACAATGCTCAGTAGTCTTCCATGAAAAACCTTAGTTAGGGGTTTATCCGAAGATTTCTTCAATTCAGCCTTTTCTACCCATTTGGATATTTGATCAAAGAGAATAACTCCAAAGTTAATACGTTTCTTCAAGACTATAGCAGACATGATCTTTAACTGTTGATCAATCACCGTGTCTTGTGCAGTGTCCTTGCATAGTATGCATTTTCCAACTATTTCAGCAAGGAACTCGAACTCCTCTGGAAACTCCTTCTTCTTCATGTCCTTCATACTAGGGTTTCTTTGGTACCCCATGATCTCCTTTGCTTGTTCCGTATCGAAATCATCAAGGTTCTTCAATCCTTGGTCAGGAAAGCCTAAGCATTGATTAAGGTCAGAAGATTTCAGCTTTAGAGACTGACTTTGACCTTGGTAGAAAGGGTTACGGAGTTTATGGAAGCATTTGAGTAAAATTCCTTGGCCAGGTCAACATATACTCGAGTGCTTGCCTCAAGACATTCTGAGAATCCAGCTTTTTTAACAAGTTCGAGAATGTCTCTGAACTTCTTTTCGGATTTCTCAAACGACTTGGTTCCGATCTGAATGCCAATGATTACCGTGACTCCCCCAAAATTAGGTATACATCACCCATTATGAGTCGTCAGATACATGGTACAAAATTCAAATACAACTTCATTTATACAACTGTTGAACTATCGTATAGAATACAACCACAGTTAACTGTGAGTTTTAATACAAATGTATGTAACTCTTATGGTGCCTCGACCACAACCTTAATTACAATGGTACTTTACATAAAAGTATAGTCAAAAACTATTTTAGAAATTAAAATCTTTGGGAAGTGCTCAAGGAAACCTTCGTACATGGGAGGCCATGCGCTCAGGTTATAATAGATATCATATGTCCACAGAATTATCCTTGGTTATTAATAGATCCCAAAGAAAATGAGAATATTACTATCATCTTCTTTCCAATGGTGAGTCTTCTTCGACATATAACTATCTCCTTTGTCTCCAAGTGAATATTATATTTCAAATAAACTCCAAGATCATATAGGTAGTGCCTAGTAGATATACTTTCAAGAAGTGGATGCATACAATACGTCTTATGATAACACGAGGTTGTATGTCATTAGACATCTTGTATGATAGTGGCAAAACACCTTCCAAAGTTGGGTTCACCTCACCCTATTTGATTCACCAAATATAACTACTAAATGATGTATAGAATATAACACACTTTTCTATCTTTGTTTAGGAGAACCTCCATGACTAGAGACCACCGATTCTATTCCCTGTTATCCCCGCCAACCCAAGCAACACTCTTATTACCGAAAGGAATTGTGAAGCGTAAAGGGTGAGCACAACTAGCCGATAGAAAGAATATCATGACTAAAGATAATTAAATTATTAATAGCTTTCATCAATAATAAATCGTAGATTTAGAACATATGGTAGATGATAAAACTTTTCAACTATAGTTGCAGCGGAACGAGCAATCCATTAGAAGAGTCAAATAGACCATAATGTCTATTATCTTCTCTATGTTAAAAGTCCACCAATAATGTTTTATCCATGTAAAATAAATCAACAGTTCCTGTCCACAATCATATGAATAACTCATAATCATAATTGTGGTTCTACATTCCTCTTCGCAACCAGGACAAAGATAATTTTTATCACCTATCTTCACCTGAAACATCAAAAATCATGGTTATACCAAATCAGAATTCATGCTCATAATCATACTAATAAATTCATCTTTGCACTACGGCCAAAGATATTCATTAACAATTCATCTTTGCACTACATGCCAAAGACATACAACTGTATTTAAGAAGAGTCAAGTAGAGCATGATATCTACTATCTTCTACGAATTAAAAGTGTATAATAAATATTTTATCGCCGAGACTCAAATTTTAATAAATAATCCACATCATCGAATCACCCACCGACTACGACCCAATGATATTCGTTAATATCACATCCATGAATTTATATTTCATCGCTGAGACTCAGCTCGATAATCAATCCATGTCACTGAATTATCAATGCACTACGACTAAGGATATTCGTTAATATCACGACCACGAATTATCCATGCTCCACGGGCTAAAGATAATCGTGTTTTCATCAACGATCATGATCATGCCATAAAACAATTCATCTTTGCACCCTTGGCCGAAGAGAATCCATAGCCATAATCATACCAAAAACTGTCCATCAATACACTAAGGGCCAATAAGGACTTTTTCCACATCATTTATAACATTACGGTCATGATTATACCAAATAATCCCTGGTCATAATTATACCAAGTCCATCTATGCACTACAGGCCACAGATGACTTTCAACATAATATAAGCATGAGGATGATGACAATATTATAAGCATTAGTCAAACTAAATCAAGGATAAATATTAAAGACATTAAATTTATCCAAACATTATCAATCTCTTAATAAAATCATAATCTAATATTGTTAATATTATAATAATATTTTAATCACTTCTTAAACTTATAAATAATTTAATTTAATTGTTTACACTTTTCTAAATAATGCATTTAATCATTCAAAAATGCCATACTCATAAGATTTCATCATCAATAATCAAATTACTCATCAAAAATCTGCATATACCTTATATAGGATTTTCAAGCCATAAAATCCTATTTACCAATTTTTCAACTTCACATAACATATTTAATTCATATGTTCGTAACTAAACTATTTTCATAAAAAATACTAAATCAGTCCCAAACATTATTCTTTTCTGGGATTAAGCAGAATATAGTCCCATATTGAACATATATTTTCCTCAGAATTTTTAAAATTCATTTACTATTTTTCAAAAATTAATTTCTAATTAATTCCTTAAGAAATTAGCTACCTCAAGGTTAACTCTAGAAATTCCCAAATCTTGGCAGGATCTTACACATGTTAGCGTGAGCTTCCAGTTTAAATTTCATGGTCATCGGAGTTATAAAACTCCGATTATAGCGTTTTTCGTCGGAAAAACCTAAATATTGAAATGGTCATAACTTGCTCATTTTAAGTCGAAATGAGCTCATTTTTGGACATGAGGTACTTTATACCATATATTTCCATGTCCCAAAAGGCCGGAATTTTTCTCACAATTTAAGTGGCCGAAAATTCCCTTTTACATTTTCTGGCAGTAGCTTTTTGGCACTTTTCAGTTTTTGACTCCTTCGCTAAAATCAGTCCACACGAAAATCTACAATACCTTTTCTAGTGATTCCACTTGTATAAGTTAGGAAACTCATAGATTTAATTCTAGAACTGGACCACTCTCAAAAATTCAAAATATAATAGGAGATATGGTCAATTGAATTTCATATTCCATTTTCACCAAAATCTGATTTGTAACCCTTTGTGATTTCTAAGAAACTTTCATGTGTTCACATAATAACCAACATAACTCATCATGACAATGATATAATAATTCAATAAAATAAGTTCAAGGATTAATTTATCCAGAAATTAGTAACGTCCAAATTGTCAACATGATACTTCTTTGTGGAGTAAAATTCAAGAATGCTCAGAAGAATATTTCCATGAAAAGATACTAGATGAAGCAAAAATATCAAGGATATTCCACTAATTTCATGAAGTATAGAAGTCAAAACTTTAACCAACTGAGTATAATAAAGATTGGAATAACAAAAGAAATCACCAGGCATGCGATAGAATCGCTTGCAGACGAGTTATTCCAACAGAATAATAAATAACGGAACCAGGTCATGCGTAAAGCACAGACAGGATGTTCCAACAGAATGATAAAGAACAGAACCAGGTCATGCGTAAACGCACAGACATGATATTCCAACAGAATAATAAATAATGGAACAACATTATTTGACCCATTATCCGGGCTTGTTGGAGCAGTTGCATTTGGGGATTGAGTTTGGTTATCTTGAATCTCTTCTACATCAACAGAGTGACTTCTGTGAGGATTAGCCATAGGGCTTGGGCATTCTTCTTTATCAATAGATGCTTCAATTTCTTCCATTACTCGGCTTCACCTTCATTCTTTGGACTCAAACCTTGACATCTGCTCTTTTCTTCCTGGCGACACTCGTCCTCCTTTTCATCAGATGTATTATTGTGGGAAGCTGGGGCTGGCTTGTTTTCCACCTTAGCTTTCTTTCTTAACGGCTCTTGAAGCAGCATGTTGCTTCTTCGCTTTGTGGTTTCAGCAGTCAGGACTTTTTCTTCTTTATCCTTGTCTTTGGAGGAGAGACTTCTTGATGGGGCCTTAGTTTTCATCACACCTCTGGATTTCTTTCTGGCTGGTGTGGTTGCTGCTGGTACAAGGTCGTCAGACTTAGAAATTTCTACCTCTTCTGTCTTTCTCTTCTTTGCAGAGGCCCTACTGCTACTCCCAGTTGTCAACCTTCTGTTCTCCTTGGGGTTTTTCTTCCAATTCACAAATAGTTATGGAGACATTACTTTGTGAACATTAAGAGGTTCTCCCTCATCATCCTTGATTCTTCCTCCTAGCTTATTCTTTATTACAATGCTCAGTAGTCTTCCATGAAAAACCTTAGTTAGGGGTTTATCCGAAGATTTCTTCAATTCAGCCTTTTCTACCCATTTGGATATTTGATCAAAGAGAATAACTCCAAAGTTAATACGTTTCTTCAAGACTATAGCAGACATGATCTTTAACTGTTGATCAATCACCGTGTCTTGTGCAGTGTCCTTGCATAGTATGCATTTTCCAACTATTTCAGCAAGGAACTCGAACCCCTCTGGAAACTCCTTCTTCTTCATGTCCTTCACACTAGGGTTTCTTTGGTACCCCATGATCTCCTTTGCTTGTTTCGTATCGAAATCATCAAGGTTCTTCAATCCTTGGTCAGAAAAGCCTAAGCATTGATTAAGGTCAGAAGATTTCAGCTTTAGAAACTGACCTTTGACCTTGGTAGAAAGGGTTCCGGAGTTATGGAAGCATTTGAGTAAAATTCCTTGGCCACGTCAACATATACTCGAGTGCTTGCCTCAAGACATTCTGAGAATCCAGCTTTCTTAACAAGTTCGAGAATGTCTCTGAACTTCTTTTCGGATTTCTCAAACGACTTGGTTCCGATCTGAATGCCAATGATTACCGTGACGCCCCCAAAATTAGGTATACATCACCCATTATGAGTCGTCAGATACATGGTACAAAATTCAAATACAACTTCATTTATACAACTGTTGAACTATCGTATAGAATACAACCACAGTTAACTGTGAGTTTTAATACAAATGTATGTAACTCTCATGGTGCCTCGACCACAACCTTAATTACAATGGTACTTTACATAAAAGTATAGTCAAAAACTATTTTAGAAATTAAAATCTTTGGGAAATGCTCAAGGAAACCTTCGTATATGGGAGGCCATACGTCTAGGTTATAATAGATATCATATGTCCACAGAATTATCCTTGGTTGACCCAATAGATCCCAAAGAAAAATGAGAATATTACTATCATCTTCTTTCCAATGGTGAGTCTTCTCTTGACATATAACTATCTCCACTGTCTCCAAGTGAATATTATATTTCAAATAAACTCCAAGATCATATAGGTAGTGCCCGTAGATATACTCAGCAAGTGGATGCGCACAACCCTGTCTTATGATAACACGAGGTTGTATGTCATTAGACATCTTGTATGATAGTGGCAAAACACCCTTCCAAAGTTGGGTTCACCTCACCCTATTTGATTCACCAAATATAACTACTAAATGATGTATAGAATACAACACACTTTTCTATCTTTGTTTAGGGAGAACCTCATGACTAGAGACCATGAATTCTATTCCCTGTTATCCCCATTTCGACCCTAAGAACACTCTTATTACACGAAAGGAATTGTGAAGCGAAAGGGTGAGCACAAACTAGCCCGATAAAGAATATCATGACTAAAGATAATTAAATTATTAATAGCTTTCATCAATAATAAATCGAGAGATTTAGAACATATGGTAGATGATAAAACTTTTCAACTATATAGTTGCGGTGAACGAGCAATCCATTAGAAGAGTCAAATAGACCATAATGTCTATTATCTTCTCTATGTTAAAAGTCCACCAATAATGTTTTATCCATGTAAAATAAATCAGCAGTTCTGCCCACAATCATATGAATAACTTATAATCATAATTGTGGTTCTACATTCCTCTTCGCAACTGTGACAAAAGATAATTTTATTACCTATCTTCACGAAACATCAAAAATCATGGTTATACCAAATCGTAATTCATGCTCATAATCATACTTAATAAATTCATCTTTTGTGACTACTACCAAAGATATTCATTAACAATTCATCTTTGCACTACATGCCAAAGACATACAAATCAGTATTTAAGAAGAGTCAAGTAGAGCATGATATCTACTATCTTCTACGAATTAAAAGTGTATAATAAATATTTTATCGCTGAGACTCAGCTTAATAAATAATCCACATCATCGAATCACCCCTGCACTACGACCAATGATATTCGTTAATATCACATCCATGAATTTATATTTCATCGCTGAGACTCAGCTCGATAATCAATCCATGTCACTGAATTATCAATGCACTACGACTAAGGATATTCGTTAATATCACGACCACGAATTATCCATGCTCCACGGGCTAAAGATAATCGTGTTTTCATCAACGATCATGATCATGCCATAAAATAATTCATCTTTGCACCCTTGGCCGAAGAGAATCCATAGCCATAATCATACCAAAAACTGTCCATCAATGCACTAAGGGCCAATAAGGACTTTTTCCACATCATTTATAACATTACGGTCATGATTATAACAAATAATCCCTGGTCATAATTATACCAAGTCCATCTATGCACTACAGGCCACAGATGACTTTCAACATAATATAAGCATGAGGATGATGACAATATTATAAGCATTAGTCAAACTAAATCAAGGATAAATATTAAAGACTTTAAATTTATCCAAACATTATCAATCCCTTAATAAAATCATAATCTAATATTGTTAATATTATAACAATATTTTAATCACTTCTTAAACTTATAAATAATTTAATTTAATTGTTTCTGAGCTTTTCTAAATAATGCATTTAATCATTCAAAATGCCATACTCATAAGATTTCATCATCAATAATCAAATTACTCATCAAAATCAAGATATATACCTTATATAGGATTTTCAAGCCATAAAATCCTATTTACCAATTTTTCAACTTCACATAACATATTTAATTCATATGTTCGTAACTAAACTATTTTCATAAAAAATACTAAATCAGTCCCAAACATTATTCTTTTCTGGGATTAAGCAGAATATAGTCTCATATTGAACATATATTTTCCTCAGAATTTTTAAAATTCATTTACTATTTTTCAAAAATTAATTTCTAATTAATTCCTTAAGAAATTAGCTACCTCAAGGTTAACTCTAGAAATTCCCAAATCTTGGCAGGATCTTACACATGTTAGCGTGAGCTTCCAATTTAAATTTCATGGTCATCGGAGTTATAAAACTCCGGTTATAGCGTTTTTCGTCGGAAAAACCTAAATATTGAAATGGTCATAAGTTGCTCATTTTAAGTCGAAATAAGCTCATTTTTGGACAGGAGGTACTTTATACCATATATTTCCATGTCCCAAAAGGCCGGAATTTTTCTCACAATTTAAGTGGCCGAATATGCCCTTTTAAATTTTCTGGCAGTAGCTTTTTGGCACTTTTCAGTTTTTGACTCCTTCGCTAAAATCAGTCCACACGAAAATCTACAATACCTTTTCTAGTGATTCCACTTGTATAAGTTAGGAAACTCATAGATTTAATTCTAGAACTTGACCACACTCAAAAATTCAAAATATAATAGGAGATATGGTCAATTGAATTTCATGTTCCATTTTCACCAAAATTTGATTTGCAACCCTTTGTGATTTCTAAGAAACTTTCCTGTGTTCACATAATAACCAACATAACTCATCATGACAATGACATAATAATTCAATAAAATAAGTTCAAGAATTAATTTATTCAGAAATTAGTAACGTCCAAATTGTCAACATGATACCTCTTTGTGGAGTAAAATTCAAGAATGCTCAGAAGAATATTTCCATGAAAAGATACTAGATGAAGCAAAAATATCAAGGATATTCCACTAATTTCATGAAGTATAGAAGTCAAAACTTTAACCAACTGAGTATAATAAAGATTGGAATAACAAAAGAAATCACCGTGCATGCGATAGGCCATCGCAGACGAGTTATTCAACAGAATAATAAATAACGGAACCGTGGTCATGCGTAAAAAGCGCAGACGAGGATGTTCCAACAGAATGATAAAGAATGAGAACCGGTCATGCGTAAATGCATGGATATGATATTCCAAGCAGAATAATAAATAATGGAACCGAAGTCGGGCATAATATCGTCTTATGAGGATATTCCAACAGAATAATAAAGAATGGAATAATGGAAGAATTTCACCATGTATGTGGTACTCAGCATAAACAAAGTTATTCCAACATAATGATAAAGAATGGAATAATGGAAGAATTTCACCAAGTATAGGGTATCCAGCTGTATCTGAGTTATTCCAATGAATAATAAAGAATGGAATAACAGAAGTTCTCTTCATGAATAAGAAAGAAAGAATACCCCTTACGAGTACAACCAATAATATCCCTTACGAGTACAACAAATAATATCCCTTACGAGTACAACAAATAATATCCCCTACCATAAAAAAAGAGTATTCCGACTTGTAGGGCGAGGATATACTCGAAGAAAACTTGTACTACGCTCAAAGTTTTCTTAAATTCTAAAGAAATACGCTCAAGATTATAAAAGAAGAACTCTCTCTATAGTTTCTCTCTCTAGAGTTTCAGTGAATTCGTAAGAAATAATGAATGAATGAGTTTTTATTTATAGAAGAATGGAATACATAGTAACTAATTCATGAACGGTCCAGATTGATTTACTTTAAACGGACGGTCCTGATTGGTTTACAATAAAATATAATATATTCTATTTATAATCTAATAAAACGAATAACTTTATAAAAAGTTTTCTGTTTTATATAAAAAGATTTTACTATGCAAACACTATGCAGACACTATGCATAATAAAATATAATATATTCTAATTATTGTCTAATAAAACAAATAACTTTGTAAAAGTATTCTGTTTTATATAAAAAGATATTACTATGAAAAATACTATGCATAATAGAATATTATATATTCTATTTATAGTCTAATAAAACGAATAACTTTATAAAAGTATTACATTTTTATATAAAAGCTTTTCCATTTTATTACATTAATAATACTAATAAAACAAAACCGAGTGACTTCTCACGTAAGCATCAATAATCAATACTGTGCTACTTCTTGCAACCAAGCGTATTCTCGTACTTTTTAACACCGAAAGTTTCAACAAGTTAACGGTAAAACTTCCGCCATTATTTTTATAAAAATATTTTGTCGTTTTCTCAATCAAATGATAATAATTCCGTTAATAGGGTCCTTAATGATTGTATCGTGCATACGGATATTCCCGACTAATCGAATATTCCTGAAGTAAGCTAATATTTTATATCAACTTGCTTACTTTGAAAAAAAAATTCACATATTACCCTTAACTTTAAACTTTTATCAATTTAACTATTTACCAAAATAGAAAAATTGAATACTTTTATTTCATAAAATTCGGGGTCTCACAATTACTCTCCAATCTTCCATTTAAATAGTTCGAGGAATATGGGTGTTTGATTCAGAGGGATTTTTGAGAGATGACTAATTATGATTTTGGCAAGACTCTGGAAGGTTAATTGATTTTGACTTTTAAGAGGATTCTAGGGTTTAAAAAATGGGAGGGAGAAAGGTTCGATGGTTTTTGATAACTGTTTACAGATTTTGAATTTTTCTTAATGACAGTTCCTTCTAACTCTGCATAATTAGTGAGGTGTTAACCAACCATTGGTTGCACGAAGTCCAGTAATGAGCTGTAACTCCCCATAACTTTTCAGTTAGATATTTCCTTTAGGAGAGTAGACGTTTAGTTGACTTGGATTGACTGTTGACCTTTTGGTTCGTAGAGTAGCATGGTAAGCCATGGACTCTACGTTTTCTTCTGTTGACTCAACGATCAACTATTGAGAGATGCTGCAGTGGATGGTTTTGACATTTATCCTTATTTTGATGCAGCACAACTTGATCACTGATATATTCAAACTTATCTCCTCATAATCTGAATGGTTGAGCAATTGTCCCATTCTCCGAGCTCCTTGTGAACTGGAGTATCCTCTGGTAGGACTGCGATCGTTGAGTCTACTTCTGCGATCGCTGAGGTTGCACTACGATAGTGGAGTTCTCTTTAACCTCGACTCTACGATCGTTGACTGACTTGGTCCTTGAGATGAACTTTACTTAGCATTCCTTCTGGGTCAAGGTAGCTCAGGAAGGGCCAACCTCTTAGAGTGAATTAAGGGTCAGGTTTATCCCTGAGGTTCTTTCCAGATGAAATACTTTAGACGTGATTTGCAATGATATCTCATTTGACCTTTTCTAATGGGGAGGTCCTCTACCAACTTGGGACAATTGCATTTGATTTAATCGTGGTGTCCTCCTGCTTCTGCACTGCGATCAGATGTTTGATCGTAGGCACTCCACGAGTTTGAGTTGGGTGGCTGATAAGTTATCAGTAGTACGTTTTGAGACATTTCTACTGACTATGGATATTCATTTGGTTCATCAGCCACAAAGTTTTGGGACTCTATAGTTGGTACATTTCTTTATAGTATAACTCAGTGCTGTTGTTTCTTAACAGATCACTGCTCCCCCATAGTTGATGTTTTCTTCCGGATAGATGTGATTCCCTTTAATTTAGGTTCATTTGAAGGCAACCTTGCATATCTTTTTCTGACTGGAATCACAATTATCATTTATATCTCTTTGTATCATAGGCATGAATATTTTCAGGACTGATCATTCTACGATCATTTGACAGTACTACGAGCGTAGTCTTCTTTGACAGTCTTGTGCGTGTGAAGTTCTGCTCCCGTAATGAGTTCCTCTTAACTGATGCTCGATGATCCTCTGATGTGAGCTTCTTTGAGGATTCTTCTCATATAGCAAGCTTTTCCTTATTTGAGCATATAAGACCTTTTTCATCTTTGGTTGCATGGCCTGCTCCATATACAGATTAGCAGCCATGTGAGCTTCATTCAGGTTAGCTCAGCGGGTCTTCAAGGATAAGTTTGGACATATAGGAATTTTATCAGAATCATTTCTGAACAGTCTTTAGCTTTCTGCTGGTTGAGTCTTCTTGTCTGAAGTCTTCTGCTTCAACATTCCTTAGTGTGGTCAGACAGACCAAGTACCTGTTAGGTTAGTTTTCTAAACCATTGTTCCTCATATTTGGATAATCATCACATTTATCACCAACAGTCATATTCATGCATGCAACTAGTTTTAGATAATACATTTTGAGATGCATGATTGTGAGTGTGTGTAAGTTTCGTCATTTTAAAAAAACACTCTTTTTCTTTGATGGTTTCATCATTTGCAGGGTTACGTTCACAAGATTTAAGTGTTTACAGAGTGAGAATCAACTCTACGATTTAGGAGTATCTAGTTGATTCATGGAGGTGATCAGTTTCTACACATCATCAAGATACTCTTTTAGAACTGATCATACTCTGTGTGTTGTCAAACACTTAGAGCATAGGTTTGTACATACATACTAACCCACCAGCAAAGATTACTTCACATAAAATTAATTTCGTCTGTGATGCTTTTATGGCCCATTTCAGATTTCCTTCAAGATGTCATCTTCAACCTAATATTAGATGGAGAGAAAGTTTATAGGCATTTAAGTTTCCATCCTCAGGGTACTTTCTCTCTTCACCTTTTTAAGTAGATTATGACTCCTAGACAGAACTCTGTTATAGTTCAAAAGAAGATGCATTTATGATGTACACATTTATAATAGTGAGGAACCGTACCTTTTTACTGTCAATTTGTTAACAGTCATTTACCTTTAATATACTGAGTTTAGGCATTGATGTGCATAGTTTCATATTTGCTCCTGACAGCTTATTGCTCGTGTTGGACTTTAATCAATCAGTCGTAGTCTTGAAGATATAGCCTGAGAATCTCAACATCTTTAGTGCTTTGACATCCTTCAGTTCACAAAGTTTGCACCCAGCTGCTGGTTTGCCAGACACATGTTTGAGAAGAACTTCTTTCTTCTCTGGATAAGCATTTCTTAGTATGTATGGCCTTTTCATCTTTCAGGCTGGTGGATGCTTGACTCTGTGTTGTTGATGTCTCTTGGGCTATCTAGTCTAGTCTTTAGACTACAAGATTGACTGCAGGCTAGGATTGGTCTTGTTGATATGATATTTGAGAACATGGACCAATCTGAGCAGCTTCAGGTGTATATACACATTTACCTGTACACAATATTTCCAACGTGTGAGCTCATCTGCATATAACGAGTGACTTACTACTAAACTAAGTTTAGAACAATGTAGCACAGGATCGGGGACTCAAAGCGATTAGCTTTTGAATATAGCATGAGAACCTCGCTTTGATACCAATTGTTAGTTCGATGAAGCACAATAGATTTAGAAGGGGGGGTTGAATAGATCCTTTTATTTCAAATACTTTTCTCTTTTATTTTGTATTGCTATTAAATTAGCATATGAAAAACATAAGAATCTTTTCAAGCACACAATGAAATAAGTAAAAGATCCCTTCGTTGATATATTCATAATCATACATATATTGTAAAGTAGAGTTAGTTCGGTTGTAGTTAGTTAGAACATGCATAGCAATTATAGCGATTAACAGACATAATGTAAAAAAGACACAAGGGTTTTAAGTGGTTCGAGACTCAAGCTCTAATACACTCTTACCGCTTTCAACTAATGAGATTTCCACTAAGGAAGAAGGCGTTACCTGAATCACTAAGATTCCTTCAAAGCCGTGACCTTGGGACTCCAAATTCACTAAGAAATCTTCAAGGCCAGCAGCCTTGGAACTCCTCTAGTTCCCTAGGAACTCTTCAAGCCCAGTAGGCTTGGAACTTTATTTAGTCCCTCCGGAGTTTATTACGGGTAAGTTAATCATAAGCTCTTGCGAAATCTATACCTTATTCGATACCGGTTCTACCTATTCTTTTATCTCTCTTGATTGCGCTCAACATTTAAATTTGACTACGGAGAAATTAGACTTTGACTTATATGTTGAAACTCCGTTTGGAGAAACCTTCGTTACATCCACTGTTTATAAATCTTGTTGATTCAAATCAACACTTTCACGTTACCTGTCGATCTTATCTCTTTGAAAATACTTGCCTTTGATGTGATTTTAGGAATCGATTGGTTAACTACTCATCAAGCTTTTTATAAGGTTGTTAGCTTTCATATTCCTTACCAACCTGTTATGCGAATTCAAACAACCAAACCACTAAAGTCAATCACTGTTATATTAAGTCATAAGTAAAGAGCCCTGAGCCTTTCTCTGGTGACTTCCTTTGTGGAATGCACCGAAGCCGAACTTTCCATAGGGGACGTTGTGAATAACGGTGGCAAGTTGATAGGTATTAATGTGACGTGCTATCCAAGTCTTGGATGAGAGTCACAGTTTTGAATGATATTTCTATTGTTAATAAATTTCCTGATGTATTCTTGAAGACTTCTTAGTCTACCCCTAGAGCGTGAAATTGAATTTTGTATTGACCCCAGTACAAAACTCATTTCTAAAACCCTCAAATATTTTCTTTACCCAAAACGAACGTGTAATGTGCCAAAGACGTTGGCTCGAGCTGTTGAAGATTACGATCGTACCATTCAATATCATCGTGGGAAAAGCGAACGTGGTAGCTAACGCGTTGAGTAGAAGATCGTATGCGTTTATGAGTGTGATGTTGTTAACACAAAGACCCATTTCATATAACTTACAAATGATGGAGATAGAGTAAAAGACTCTAGGGACCCACGTGAAGATAACGAATATACGATTAAAATCGACTTTAATCGATAAAGTTAAAGCTGCTCAAGCTACATACTCAGAGCTCATGAATGTGAAGAAGAAGGTTCAAGAGGGCGTTATTCTAGAAGAAAGAATCGATGAAGAGAGGAAATCTCAACCCTCGATTTTATTGGCCCATTTGAAATCCTTGATCGAGCAGGAACTGTGGCCTATAGACTCGTTTTACCGCCAAATATGTCGCGTGTTCATAACGTTTTTTTCACGTATCGATGTTACGTAAATAGGTGGATGACCCAAACCACGTTATTAAATTAGAACTAGATGAGATATCAGAAGATTTAACGTATGAGGAGCTACGTGTTAAAATCTTGGATAAGAAGGATCGTATTCAACACTCAAAGGTTATACCTCAAGAGTTAGAATCTAAAATGAAGTCAAGGTATCCTCATCTCTTCGGCATACCAGGTACGTACATAAATTTCGAGGGCGAAATTTCATAAGGAGGGGAGATTGTGAGACCCCAAATTTTATGAATAAAGATTTAAATTTCTCGAAATATTTTTTTAATATTATGGTGTGGGTTTGATATAATGTTATAGTTGTGCGTAATATTTATAAATTTTATAAAGTATGCAAGTTGTTATAAAATATTCGTTTGGTCGGGGAATATTCTTTTTGTCGGAGAATATCCGTACGACGGCACAATCATTGGTGGACCCCACAACGGAAGTATTGTCGTAGTTAGAAAATAACAAAATTATCTTTTATTAAAAATAATGGCGAGTGTTACCGTTAAAACTGTTGAACTACTCGGTAGTAAAAATAATAAAGATGTCGTGTGATTGCATAGTAACACACGGTATTGATTATTGATGCTTACATGAGAAGTCATTCAGTTATACTCAATTACTGCTGCAATAATTACTGCATCATATCTCTCATATTATTGATTCAATTATTGTCACAGTATCATATGTATAATATGTTATATTATTAAATCAATAATTGAGACGACAAATTTATTCATATTATTATTTGCAATATTTACAATGTCTAGAAGTTCTGTCAAGGAGAGATTTGGTCACCTAATTGCGCGCCAATAAGGATAAATCCTTATCGGAAAGCCCCCTCTTTTTTGGGAACGACCTGGTTGTTAAATATTGTGAGTTATAATATTAATGATGAATAAGTTCATGTTGATTAAAGATGAAATTGTTGTTCCATTGTGTTGTGATTATTAGTGTTAGTGGAAATCGATATTTATTTCGATAATAATTGATGTCTGGAGGTTATATTGACCAATCAGGTATTCGGGGCACTTTTTCGTGTCGGAGTACTATTCATGGGTTACTATTTACGGGTTACTATTCACTCTAGTATTGTTTACTTGGGTATTTGGGACACTTTTCATGTCAGAGTACTATTCACGGGTTACTATTCACCCGATTACTATTCACTCTAATATTATTCACTCGGGTATTTGGGACACTTTTGGTGTCGGGGTACTATTCACGGGGTACTATTCACCCGAAAAATATATTTCTTTTTGGTCTAAATCATTTTTGGGTACAATATTATTCCATGAGGAGATGTGATAATTTTTCAGACCGTTGGTTGAAGTTATAATAGTAAATCAATATGGATCGTTTCTTGAAGATATAATAGTAAATCAATATGGACCGTTAGTGGAAAGTTATAATAGTAAATTAATATGGATCGCTTGTTTAAAGTTTTAATAGTAAATCAGTATGGACCGTTGCTTTAAGTTTTAATAGTAAATCAATATGGGTCGTCCGTTTAAAAGTAAATCAATCTGGACCGTTCATGAATTAGTTACTATTCAGTCCATTCTCCTATAAATAGAAGCTCATTCCTTCATTATTTCTTATGAATTCACTAAAACTCTAGAGAGAGAAACTATAGAGAGAAAGAAGAAAAGTTTTTTGCTACTTCATTACTCCCGTATTCAGTTTTTCTAAGGTAAAGGATATTATTTGTTGTACTCGTAAGGGGTATTATTTATTTCATATTCTTGAAGAGAACTATTGTTATTCCATTTCTTATTATTCTGTTGGAATAACCTATATACGCGGACTACCGTATACATGATAAAATTCTTCTGTTATTCCATTCTTTATTATTATGTTGGAATAATCTATTTATGCGAAGTACCGCATACACGATGAAATTCTTCTGTTATTCCATTCTTTATTATTTTGTTGGAATAACATGTTTGTGCGGTCTATCGCATGCCTGGTGAATTCTGTTGTTATTCCATTCTTTATTATTACTCGTTGGAACATCACATATGCATGCGGATTACGCATAACTTTGGTTCCATTCTTTATTATTTTGTTGGAATATCCTATCGGTGTGGATTACGCATGACTGGTTCCATTCTTTATTATTATGTTGGAATATCATGTATACATGCGGATTACGCATGACTGAGTTCCATTCTTTATTATTACATTAGAATAACACATGCATGCGGTCTATCGCATGCATGGTAAATTCTTCTGTTATTCCATTCTTTATTATTCTGTTGGAATAACCTGTCTATGTGGATTACCACATGCATAGTGAATGATCCTTCGTATTTATTCCTTATTAAATTATGGAAATGATCTATCTACGTGGATTACCGCATGGCGGGCGAAAATCCATTTGTAGTTTCATATATTCTATTATACTCAATTGGTTAAAGTTTTGGCTTTTATACTCCATAAAATTGGTGGAATATCCTTGATATTTGCGCTTCATCCAGTATCTTTTCATGGAAATATTCTTCTGTGCATTCTTGAATTTTACTTCACAAAGCAGTATCATGTTGACAATTTGGACGTTATTGAGTTCAGGATAAATTAACTTATAAATCTTTAAAATTTATTCTTGAACTTGTTTTATTGAATTGTCATCATCCTCATGTTTATATTATGTTGAAAGTCATCTTTGGTTTACGTGCATAGATGGACTTGGTATGATTATGACCAGGGATTATTCGGTATAATCATGACCTTAATGTGACGAATGATGTGGTAAAAGTCCTTATTGGCCTGTAATTCATTGGTGGACAGTTGTTGGTATGATTATGACCAGGGATTATTCGGTATAGTCATGACCATTGATGATTACATGAATATCATTGGTCGTGGTGCAGGGATGATTCGATTTTATTTATTAAGCTGAGTCTCAGAAACAAAGTTGACGAAAAACTTTTTAAATCATAGAAGATAGTAGATTTTATTCTCTACTTGACTCTTCTAATGGATTATTTGTTTCGCTGCAGTTAAACTTGATGTTTGTTATATTTTATCAGTTTAACATTGTTGAAGGCTAAAGATAAATTATTCTGCATTATCTTAGTCCTAATATTTCTTACTGGGCTAATTGAGCTCACCCTTTTGCTTTCATTTTTCTCTTCAGGAAATGAGAACGTAGCTGGGACTAGTCGGGGAACAGAGTGATGGTCCTAGATGGTTGCATTAGTAGTCCTCACTATTCTGTGATATAGTGTGATAATAAATGTATTGAGGACTTATTTTGAGTTTGAATACTGTATAGAAGACAATATTTATATTAAAACTCACAGCTCATGTTGTATATTTAAGTTTGTATTTGTATTCTGTACCTTGTATCTAGCGACCCAAGATGGGTGATGTATACCTATTTTTGGGGCGTCACAGTCCTTGTACATCATTTCTTTTTAAGGACTTTACAAAACTGTTTTGCTTATGTAGGATCAACCTAACATACTTGATCAATTCATTCTAAGTACTTGTACACATGTTTCTATTATCTATCAAAGGACTTTACAGCTTTTGTTAATGCAAGCATACTTGTATATTCATTCATATATATCATAATCAAATCATATATAAATAGGAATAACATTCACATGCTTATTCCTGACACTCGTCATTGAGAAAGTGTAAGTTGAAAAGTTTCTCGTTTGAGAGACATTTGGTCCCCTTAAGAAATATGTTTATTACCATCTTCTTCATGTATTGAGCTTTATTTAACTGCAACCTTTTGATCTGTAGGCGGTTTGGAACCTGGACAGTGGAAAAACTAGTGCCGAGTATAAGTCAAACTGCAGTGGAGGGTCCAATTTGCAATCGAACTCAAGTTCTTGGATGGCACTCAAATGATGTGAGAAGAAGATTTCGAAGATTCCATGTACAAATGTCGGGTTTTGCCTTCAATAGTACTGTAATGAAAAGAAGAGGAACCATTGGAAAGTTGAGCACGCCCCTTTGGCGACTGACCTTTATTGGAATCATTTAGGTTCTTCAAAACTTTCCTTAAAACTGCGAAGAGTGTTTGTGAACACATGCTTACTTTTGTTACTTCTTTCAATTCTTGCAGTGGATAATGCACGAATGTGGTTGGCTTGGGTGCAAAGCTCTAGATGGCTTTCAACCTTATTCTTTCAAAATGTAATTCTATGTATGTGCACACCTAGAGGGGGTGAGTAGGTGGTTAAGCTAAAAGTGATAAACGGTAAAAACTTTTTGAAATTTTCTACAACAGGTTTAAATCAGACAGCTACGTCTATCTGCTTTAGTGTCTGCTTTAGCTTATGTTCTTCGTTTTCAGATTATCGGGGCATAAACTAGACACGCCTACGCTTTAGTGTCTACTTTAACTTATGTTCTTCGTTTCGTATTATCAGAGGCGGCTAGACACATCATGCGCTTTGAGTGTCTGGATTAGCGTGATGAACAAAAAAATGTGCGAACATGAATGACAATTAAAGAGATAAGCAGTAAAAAATCACACCAAGATTTTTTGTGGTTCAAATTTCTATCCTCTAATCTAGTGTCCTAATCACGTATAATCCCAACTAGGATTGGAGACTCTTTTATTAAGATTTAAACCTCAATACAAAAATAACTCCTCATTACAAAAGACGCTTCAATTTCGATGTTGGACACCAATGCCCCCTTTGCACCTCTGCAACTTGTACACCTCTGCACATGTGTTCTTACTCTCCGAGACCTTTGAAGCTTCCTTTGAGCGAGACCCACTAAACTCTAGAAACTCTAGACCACCAAAGCTAACAGTTTTGTTTTTCAGATTACAATGATGGTGATTCAAATGGAATATCAACTTTCTAGCCTAAAGATAACAGAACATTGATTTCTAGAAAGACTTTTAGAAAGCTATAAGAATGTTGAAGAATGAATTGCTGCTTTCCAAATGTTGGGGCTTCTCCATAACCGAGCATGATGAAGCTTTATATAACATGAAGGCCAACGGCTATATTTGTTAGCAAGAAATCAGATAATTTAAATCGCATAATTAAAGCTACAATATTGACCAACGGAACATATATCACAGTTGATATACACGATGATTTTAGCAATTAAAGAGTCCAACAGATTTGGTAAATCAAGGATATAATAAGAGTCCAAATAAGTTGTCATACAAGATTAGTCCAGTTGGATTCTACCAAACTAATTTAACCAATGTGGATTACCACATGCATGGTGAATGATCCTTCGTAGTCATTCCTTATTAAATTATGGAAATGATCTGTCTACGTGGATTACCGCATGGTGGGTGAAAATCCATTTGTAGTTTCATATATTTTATTATACTCAGTTGGTTAAAGTTTTGGCTTTTATACTCCATGAAATTAGTGGAATATCCTTGATATTTGTGCTTCATCCAATATCTTTTCATGGAAATATTCTTCTGAGCATTCTTGAATTTTACTGCACAAAGCAGTATCATGTTGACAATTTGGACGTTATTGAGTTCAGGATAAATTAACTTATAAATCTTTAAAATTTATTCTTGAACTTATTTTATTGAATTGTCATCATCCTCATGCTTATATTATGTTGAAAGTCATCTTTGGCTTACATGCATAGATGGACTTGGTATGATTATGACCAGGGATTATTCGGTATAATCATGACCGTAATGTGACGAATGATGTGGTAAAAGTCTTCATTGGCCTGTAGTTCATTGGTGGACAGTTGTTGGTATGATTATGACCAGAGATTATTCGGTATAGTCATGACCATTCATGATTACATGAATATCCTTGGCCGTGGAACAAGGATGATTCGATTTTATTTATTAAGCTGAGTCTCAGCGATAAAAGTGATGAAAAACCTTTTAAATCATAGAAGATAGTAGATTTTATTCTCTACTTGACTCTTCTAATAGATTGCTTGATCCACTGCAGTTAAACTTGTTGTCTATTATATTCTATCAGTTTAACATTGTTGAAGACTAATGATAATTTATTCTGCATTATCTTAGTCATAATACTTCTTCTTGGGCTAGTTGAGCTCACCCTTTCTTTCAACTTTTTCTCTTGAGGAAATGAGAACGTAGCTAGGACTAGTGGGGAGCAGTGATGGTCCTAGATGGTGCATTAGTAGTCCTCACTATTACGTGAAATAGTGTGATAATAAATGTAATGAGGACTCCATTGAGTGTGGATATTGTCTAGATGACAATATTTGTATTAAAACTCTGAATTTATGTTTTGTCAGATTTCACAATTTAATTGTTGTATAATTAAGTTGTATTTGTATTCAGTACCTTGTATCTGGCAACTCAAGATGGGTGATGTATACCTATTTTGGGGGCGTCACATGAACCATGCCACTTAAAAGTGTATTCATAGCTTTGGAATCATAAGATACCATATACGATTCATTTGAGTCCATTTCCATGAGATTCTTTGGCTTACCATCATCATATCAAGGAATGACTGGTCCATTTTCAACTACCCACCATTCCCATGGGTCACGGTTCAGATAGATCTTCATTCTGAACTTCCAAAAGTTGAAGTTCTCACTTCCGAGCAACAGTGGTGGCCAACTTGTGGACTGACCTTCTTGAAAGTTTAGGTGTGCCATAGGATCTTCCCCTACGACCTGCAACGATCAATATTAGTAGAGCCAAGCTTTGATACCAAATGTAATTCTATGTATGTGCACACCTAGAGGGGGTGAATAGGTGGTTAAGCTAAAAGTGATAAACGGTGAAAACTTTTTGAAATTTTTTTGCAGCGAGTTTAAATCGCATACGGCTACGTCATTCGCTTTAGTGTCTGCTTTAGCTTGTGTTCTTCGTTTTATATTATCAGACAGCTAGACCTGTCTGCTTCAGTGTCTGGATTAGCGTGATGAACAAAAATGTGCAGAACGTGAATGATAATTAAATAGATAAACAGAAGTAAAAATCACACCAAAATTTTTACGTGGTTCAGCCCCTATACTCTAATCTAGTGGCCTAATCCACGTTCAATCCCAACTAGGATTGGAGACTCTTTTTATTAAGATTTAAACCTCAATACAAAAAATAACTCCCTGTTACAAAGACGCTTCAATTCTGATGTTGGACACCAATGCCCCCTTTGCACCTCTGCAACTTGTACACCTTTGCACCTGTTCTCACCTCTGAGACCTTTGAGGCTTCCTTTGAACAGACACACTAAACTCTAGAAACTGTAGACCACCAAAGCTAACAGTTTTGTTTTTCAGATTACAATGATGGTGATTCCAATGGAATATTAACTTTCTAGCCTAAGGATAACAGAACATTGATTGCTAGAAAGACTTTTAGAAAGCTATAAGAATTAAGAAGAATGAATTGCTGCTTTCCAATTGTTGGGGCTTCTCCATAACCGAGCATGATGAAGATTTATATAACATGAAGGCCAACGGCTATATTTGTTAGCAAGAAATTAGATAATTTAAATCTCATAATTAAAGCTACAATATTGACCAACGAAACATATATCACAGTTGATATATACCATGATTTTAGCAATTAAAGAGTCCAACAGATTTGGTAAATCAAGGATATAATAAGTGTCCAAATAAGTTGTCATACAAGATTAGTCCTGTTGGATTCTAACAAACTGATTTAACCAAGATATATATATATATATATATATATATATATATATATATATATATATATATATATATATATATATATATTCCTCGACAAACTATAAAGAATCCCACAATATTAGGAGTCATAAAACTATATATATCCAAACTTTATTAAAGGAGATTGATATGATTTGTTAAAGATTTGTTACTACTACTGCTTCCTTAATAAATGGACATTTTAAAACCAAAATGCATTTCTTAGAAAACCAACCTTCCTTAATGAACTTCAATTCAAATCTTCCTTAATAAGCTCCAATTCAAATTTTCCTTAATAAGGTCCAATTCAAATCTTCCTTAATAATATTATAAACCCATGCATATTAATTATAATATTATAAACCATAATCCATGCATATTTAATAATATAATAACAAACTATGAACCATGCACATGTCTAATATCCTTAAATTAGTCATCATTCAAAATATCATAAAATCAAAAACTAACATTCTCCCCCTTTTTGATGATGACAATTTATGCACCACTTTAACCAACATGCTCCCCCTAAGTATATGACTCCCCCTAAATTTATGCATATCAAAGAGCAAAATAAAATGACTTTATCATTGCATATTCCAACACAATATAGTATCTCAATATCAATTCAAATATAACCAAATATATCTCCCCCTTTGTCATTATAAATAAATCATCAAGTTATATCTCTTCCCCTTTGTCATCAACAAAAAATAATTCATATAATTAGTTATCTCACCCCATTTTTCAAATTGAAAAAATTAAGCACAAAGAATGACATTGGAGCAAGGTTATAACAAAATCACATATAGCAAGTAAACAATATAATCATACATTTGTGATTTGTTACCTATATATTAACATTTTGTTACCAGTAGAAATCTTGATAGCTGTGCTTCTTAGTGTAGATTTAGATTTTGTATTTTCAGAATCAAAAATTTCTTCAATAGCACTTCTTTTGGCATCCCAATGTTGAGGTCTTTAAAACTCAAGTTAGGAGGATAATTTTTCACTATTTTGATTGTTCTTGGAAGACTACCATTGGTCATTTGTTCATCTGATTCACCTTCTCACTTTCTGGAATATCAGATTTAGCATCAGAATATTCATCTGATCTGTCTTCTAAAACAGACGGGTCGAACTGTCTGGATTTAGGTGTCTGCATGTTTTCGTGGTTCAACTATTTTTTCCTTTTTGCATTTATTTGACTTAAATTTGTCCCGATTGAGTCATGTCTGTTTCCACTAATCGATTGTCTTTTTTCGCAAAAACTTCATTTTTTCTTCTTTTGAAAGTCACGTTAAATTCATCAAATACTACATACTGCATTCTTCAACTTTAAATTTATCAAGATTATAAACCCTATAAGCTTTACTATGCATTGAATAATAAGAAAAAATAGAAGGTTGATTTAGCATCAAATTTTCTAAGATTACCATTAGTATTTATCATAAAACATTTAGCATCATAAAAACTTTAGAAATCATAATGTTATGAACCCTTGTAATGCGAAATCCATAGAGTTTTTATAATAACATATCTAATTAAAACTCTATTTAAACAACATGAGATACTTACAAATTTTGCCAAATAATTTATAGGTAAATTACTCTCTCAGTATCATCCATCTCCTTTTTGATCTTGAGACACCTACAAAACAAACAAATAGTCTCTATCTTTTTAGTACTCAAATCTTCTTGGGTCCTTTTGGGTTAGTAGCGTATAAATCACTTAGCTTTACCCAAACTTGTTTTATTTTTATTTTTTTACAATTAGTATCAAAATGTCCTTTTAAACCAAATTTTCTGCAAGTAACATAAGGTGAGCAATAAAGAGGCTTGTTACTTGGTTTATTATTTATTATTCTAATTTTATTAGTCGTGCTTTTTATGTTTTTAACAGGATTATATCCAATTCCTTGTTTATCTAAGCTTGACCTTTGAGCACCCAACATTATATTTAAATTCTCTTCTCCTTGAACAAATTTTGCAAGATCCTTTTTCAAAGTTATTATTTCTTCCTCATTGTTATTTTGCATGTTTATTATTTTTCCATCATTATAAGCATCTATACAAGTATCTCTCATTTTCAAGCTTTCTTTTAAATCATCATTTTCCTTTTTAAGGCTATTATTTTCTTCATTTAATTTGTTTGCACGATTATATAAAATTTTATTATAATTATCTAAATATCCAATTTTAGCATTCAACTAAGACACTTCACATGATGTGCAATCTTTAACTATTTCTTGTTTTTCCTCAATTAAAGTTTCTACTTACTTCATTAATTCATTTATCCAACTTTTTAAGTGAGCATTTTTCTCTTTCATACGGATGTTTTCATTTTTGAAAACAAGATAGTCAGAAATAGTACTTTCTCCAAGTTCAGACTTACCTCTGATGTTTCCTCATTGTGTATTCCAGTGAAGCACAGCTGAACATTTTCTTCTTGATCTTCATGATCAGATTCATCATCACTCCATGTCATTAGAGCCTTCCCATTTGCTTTGTTCTTTCTTTTTAGTTGGAAGCAATCTCTTTTGAAGTGTCCAAGCCTTCCACATTCGAAACAGGTTTCCTCTCGTGGCTTTTTCTTGAAATCTTTCTTGTTGTTGAAAGCTTTTGCTGGTAATTTTGATTTATTCTTCTTTCGGATCAACTCCCTCAATTTTTTCGTCATTGAAGCTATTTCTTCATTCGAATCTTCATCATTGCCTTCTATGTAGCTTTCAGCTTGTAGAGCCAATGTCTTCTTCTTAGGTGCCTCATCTTCTTCATCATACAATTTTAGATGATTTTCAAACTCTTCAAGCTCTCCAAATAAAGTAAGAGTTTCCATTGTGCTGATTGTGACTGAGTCTTAAAGTGTAGTAACCTTTGGTGCGAATCACTTCGGCATGACTCTAAGAAGCTTTCGGTTGATTTCCTTTTTATCAATCTTTCGTCCGAGCATGCTTAGAGAATTCATTAAAGTGAGGAATCTTGATTGGGCATCTCTAATTGATTCATTTTTATCCAATTTGAATAGTTCGTATTCGTGCATTAACATGCTCAGCTTGACCTCCTTTACTTTAGTAGTACCTTCGTGGCTTATGATGACTGTGTCCCAAATTTTCTTAGCCGTAGTACAAGAAGAGACCTTATCTATCTCCGACTGAACTGTAAGACTCCAACTTTTATGAATAAAGAATAATTTTCTCGAAATATATTTTTGAATATTATGGTGTGGATTTGATATAATGTTATAGTTGTGGGTAATATTTACAAATTTTGCAAAGTAAGCAAGTGGTTATATAATATTCAATTGGTCGGGGAATACTCATTTTAACAGGGAATATTCGTACGACGGCACAATCATTGGTGGACCCCACAATGGAAGTATTGTCGTAGTTAGAAAACAAAAAAAAATATCTTTCTATAAAAATAATGGCGGTGGTGTTACCGTTAAAACTGTTGAACTACCCGGTAGTAAAAGTACAGTAATACGCGTGGTTGCATAGTAGCACACGATATTGATTATTGATGCTTACGTGAGAAGTCACTCAATTATACTCAATTATTGCTCTGAGAATTCTTTGATCATATCTCTCATATTATTGATTCAATTATTATTACAGTATCATCTGCATAATATGTTATATTATTAAATCAATAATTGAGACGGCAAAGTTATTCATATTATTATTTGTAATATTGACAATGTCTAGAAGTTCTATCAAGGAAAGGTTTGGTCACCTAATTGCGCGCCAATAAGGAGAAATCCTTATCGGAAAGCCCCCTCTTTCCTGGGAACGACCTGGTTGTTAAATATTGTGAATTATAATATTAATGATGAATAAGTTCGTGTTGATTAAAGATAAATTTGATAGTTCCACTGTGTTGGGATTATTAGTGTTACTAGAAATCGACATTTATTTCGATAATAATTGATGTCTGGAGGTTATATTGTTCAATCGGGTATTCGGGACACTTTTTGTGTCGGGGTACTATTCACCCGTAAGATATATTTCTTTTCGGTTCAAATCATTTTTGGGTACAATATTATTCCATGAGGAGATGTGCTAATTTTTCAGACCATTGGTTGAAGATATAATAGTAAATCAATATGGACCGCTGGTGGAAAGTTATAGTAGTGAATCAATATGGATCGCTGGTTTAAAGTTTTAATAGTAAATCTGTATGGACCGTTGCTTTAAGTTTTTATAGTAAATCAATATGGACCGTTCGTTTAAAAATAAATCAATCTGGACCGTTCATGAATTAGTTACTATTCAGTCCATTCTGCTATAAATAGAAGCTCATTCCTTCATTATTTCATTTAATTCACTAAAACTCTAGAGAGAAACTATAGAGAGAAAGAAAGAAAAGTATCTCGCTACTTCACTACTTCATTATTCAGGTTTTTCTAAGGTAGGGAATATTATTTGTTGTACTCGTGAGGGGTATTCTTTCGTTCTTATTCGTGAAGAGAACTTATGTTATTCCAATCTTTATTATTACATTGGAATAACTCAGATCTGTGAGCTACCCTATACTTGGTGAAATTCTTTTGTTATTCCATTCTTATTATTACATTGGAATAACTTTGCTTATATAAATGCCGCATACGTGGTGAAATTCTTCTAATATTTCGCTCTTTATTATTACGCTCGGAATATCATATATGCATGCGTACGCATGGGACTGGTTCCATTATTTATTATTCGCCGTAATATCTTGTCTGCAGGCGCTTACGCGGACACTGGTTCCATTATTTATTATTACGTCGGAATATCACATGTCGTGCATTTATCTTAGGACCGGTTCCATTATTTATTATTATTGGGAATAACACATGCATGCGTGCAGATCTATCGCACGCATGGTGAATCCTTACGTTATTCCATTCTTTACTATTCTCGTTGGAATAACATGTCTATGTGGATTACCACATGCATGGTGAATGATCCTTTGTATTCATTCCTTATTAAATTATGGAAATGATCTCAGATATCGTGGATTACTCGCATGGCGAGGAGAAAATCTATTTGCGATTTCATTTATTCTATTATACTCGATTAAGTTAAAGTTTTGGCTTTTATACTCCATAAAATTAGTGGAATATCCTTGATATTTACGCTTTCATCCGAAGATCTTTTCATGGAAATATTCTTCCGAGCATTCTTGAATTTTATCGCATAAAACAAAGATCATATTGACAATTTGGACGTTATTAAGTTCAGGATAAATTAACTTATAAATTTTTAAAATTTATTCTTGAACTTGTTTTATTGAATTGTCATCATCCTCATGCTTATATTATGTTGAAAGTTATCTTTGGCTTACGTGCATAGATGGACTTGGTATGATTATGACCAGGGATTATTCGGTATAATCATGACCGTAATGTGATGAATGATATGGTAAAAGTCTTCATTGGCCTGTAGTTCATTGGTGGACAGTTGTTGGTATGATTATGACCAGGGATTATTCAGTATAGTCATGACCATTCATGATTACATGAATATCCTTGGCCGTGGAACAAGGATGATTCGATTTTATTTATTAAGCTGAGTCTCAGCGATAAAAGTGATGAAAAACCTTTTAAATCATAGAAGATAGTATATTTTATTCTCTACTTGACTCTTCTAATAGATTGCTTGATCCGCTGCCGTTAAACTTGTTGTCTATTATATTCTATCAGTTTAACATTGTTGAAGGCTAATGATAATTTATTCTGCATTATCTTAGTCATAATATTTCTTACTGGGCTAGTGTAGCTCACCCTTTCTTTCATTGTTCTCTTCTGGAAATGAGAAGCGTAATTTGGGACTAGTCGGGAACAGAGTGATGGTCCTAGATGGTGCATTAGTAGTCCTCACTATTCGCGTGAAATAGTGTGATAATAAATGTAATGAGGACTCCATTGAGTGTGGATATTGTCTAGATGACAATATTTGTATTAAAACTCACGACTATGTTTTTGTCGTGATTTCACACGACTGTTGTATAATTAAGTTGTATTTATATTCAGTACCTTGTATCTGGTGACTCAAGATGGGTGATGTATACCTGTTTTGGGGGCGTCACAGTTGGTATGAAAGCTTAGGGATATGATCCCTGGCTGAGATATAAGATAAGAACTAGGAGGGGAGAGACGGGGAATTCCTTCGCTAGTATGACCTACCTAAGTTTATTTGGTATTTAACTGGTCGGTCAGTGTATAGGGATAATATGTGATATATTAATTAACCCTTGTTTTGTGGTAGTATTTGAGAATGGCAGCTGAAAATGTTAACAATGGAGTGAATGAGATCGTGGAGACACCTCTTATCACCAACCAGGATAATGTGATGTCAGGCGAAGAAGGGATTAGTGATATCCATGTTGTGAGTGAAGAATTGATAGTTGCACCCGAGATAGTCGCAGAGATAGCAGCTGAGAGTGAGGAGGAAGAGGAACCTGAAGAGAATTTATTAGAAGAACAATATGAACAAAATGTAGAATTGTAAAATTGTATTCATGAGTTAGAAGAGCAGACTGAAGAACGACAGGCGGTCGTGGAGCAAAGAGATGTAACAATTCAAAATTGTATTACCCGATGTGCGATACTTGAGTGTAGCGATCTTTGTCGAGTATAAGATATTTGAGCTAGATTCTAATAATGCTATGATCAAAGTTTACGATGAAAGAAGAAACAACTAAACGAATGAGAATAGAGGATGCGTGGGTAAAAAAGCATACGACGCGTTGATATTGTAGAAAAGACGTTCGATCCAATAAATCCAAAATAGATGAAATATATTTCGCTTTTTGGACAAAGAATTGGTAGAATCCAACATCGAGTTCGAATTACCACATGCAGAGGCGGTCAACCCCAATTCGATATGGATCGAGAGTAATGATTCAAATCATGGATCGGGGAATGCAACGGCGAAGCAATTAATGGTGGAATGTCCTCTATAGCAAAGTCAAGTCTAGCTGGGATGGTGACACCAAAGAATGTCCCAGACAAGTCAAAATCGATAGTTTAAAAGAGAGCATTTTTTTGTGACGAGGAACACGAATGAAGTTATCACGGGTTAGTTAATTATAAATTCTTGCAAAGTCTATACCTTATTTGATACCGGCTCTACCCATTCTTTTATTTCTCCTACTTGCGCTCAACGTTTAAATTTGATTCCGGAGAAATTGGACTTTCACTTATCGGTTGAAACTCCATTGGGAGAAACATTCATTACATCCACGGTTGATAAATCTTGTTTGATTCAAATCGGTAACCGCGTATTACCTGTCGATCTTATTTCTTTAAAAAAACTTGCGTTTGACGTAATTCTAGGGATTGATTAGTTAACTACTCATCATGAAAAAATTGATTGTTTTCGTAAGGTTGTTAGTTTTCATATTCCTAATCAACCTATTATGCAAATTCAAGCGACCAAACCATTAAAATCAATCACGGTCATTTCAAGCCATAAAGCTATTCATTTATTGAAAAACGGATGTCAAGCTTTCTTAGCTCATGTCACAGATTTAAACAAAAATACGTCAGTTTTGAATGATATTTCTATTGTTAATAAATTTCCTAACGTATTCCCTGAAGAACTTCCTGGCCTACCCCCAAAGCGTGAAATTGAATTTTGTATCGACCTTGAACCTGATACAAAACCCATTTCAAAAGCCCCATATCGAATGGCTCCTATTGAACTTCAGGAGTTAAAGACCCAATTACAGGAATTGTTAGACATTGGTTTCATTCATCCTAAAGACGTCTCCTTGGGGTGCCCTCTCATTCTATTCGTGAAGAAGAAAGATGGGAGTATGCGACTTTGTATTGACTAACAAGGAATTGAACCATGTCACCATCAAGAATAGGTATCCGATTACTCGCATTGATGACTTTGTTTGACCGATTGCAAGAGCACAATTCTTTTCAAAGATTGATCTTCGCTTGGATATCATCAGCTGAAGGTTAAAACTGAGGATATTCCAAAGACTGCCTTCAGAACTCGGTACGGGCATTATGAATTCTTGGTCATGTCTTTTGGTTTGACTAATGCTCCTGCTTCCTTCATGGATATGATGAACCGAGTATTCAAGGAATATTTGGAGCACTTTGTGGTTGTCTTTATTGATAACATTCTCATATATTCCAAAAGCCGTGAAGATCATGAGCAACACCTGAGGCTGATACTCCAAAAGCTTCGTGAAAACAAGATTTATGTCAAGTTGAAGAAATGTGAGTTCTGGCTTGAGGAAGTTGAATTCCTTGGGCATGTGATATCAAATCATGGAATATCTGTTGACCTAGCGAAGATTGAAGCAATTCAAAGCTGGGAACAACCTAAATCAGTGACCGAAGTACGTAGCTTTCTTGGCATAGCTGGTTATTATCGGAGATTCGTGGAAGGATATTCTCGAATCGCATTACTCCATTAACTCGGTGACTCGAAAAGATACAAAGTTCGTTGTTGGGCGAGAATGTGAGAAGAGTTTTCAAGAACTCAAGGAAAGACTCATTTCAACACTGTTACGACAATACCATCCGCTCGAGAGGATTTGTCATCTCTGATGATGCTTGAGCAAAGGGCTAAGATGTGTTCTCATGCAACATGGGAAAGTCATAGCATATGCCTCTCGGCAACTCAAAGAATATGAGAGGAATTATCCTACTCATGATCTAGAGTTGGCAGCTGTTGTCTTTGCGCTCAAGATTTGGAGGCATTACCTATATGGAGAAAAGGTGGAGATCTATACGGATCATAAAAGCCTCAAATATTTCTTCACCCAAAAGGAACTCAACATGCGGAAACGACGTTGGCTTGAACTGTTGAAAGATTATGATCATACCATTCAATATCATCCTGGTAAAGCGAACGTAGTAGCTGACGCATTGAGTAGAAGATCATATTCGGGTATGAGTGCAATATTGTCAACACAAATGCCCATTTTGTATGACTTACAAAGGATGGAGATAGAGTTAATGTGATGCCCCCAAAATTAGGTATACATCACCCATCTTGGGTCGCCAGATACATGGTACAGAATTCAAATACAACTTACTAACACAACTGTCGTGTACAATACGACAAAACATAAACTGTGAGTTTGAATACAAATACTATCTACTAGAGATTATACAAACTCAAAAGGAGTCCTCATTACAATTATTATCACACTATTTCACAGAATAGTGAGGACTACTAATGCTATCCTCTGGACCATCACTCCGTTCCCCGACTCGTCCCCGCTAAATTCTCATTTCGTGAAGAGAACAGTGAAAGAAAGGGTGAGCTCAACTAGCCCAGTAAGAAATATTATGACTAAGATAATGCAGAATAAATTATCATTAGTCTCCAATAATGTTAAACTGATAAAATATAATAGACATCGAGTTTAACTGCAGCGGATCAAGCAATCCATTAAAAGAGTCAAGTAGAGAATATAATCTACTATCTTTTATGATTTAAAAGTTTTTCATCACTTTTATCATTTGAGACTCGACAATAAATAATCCACAACATCCCTGCACTACGGCCAAGGATATTCATTAGGGTCACGACTACAAATTCCATGCACTACGGGCCAAGGATATTTATGTATTTATCGATTGTCATGATCATGCCAACAACTGTCCATCAATGCACTACGGGCCAATGAGGACTTTTACCACATCATTTGTAACATTATGGTCATGATTACACCGAATAATCCTTGGTCATAATCATACCAAGTCCATCCATGCTTTACAGGCCACAGATGACTTTCAAAAAAATATAAACATGAGGATGATGACAATGATATAAAAATTCAATAAAACAAGTTCAAGAATTATGTTATTCAGGAACTAATAACATCCAAATTGTCAACATGATACTGCTTTGTAGAGTAAAATTCAAGATTCTCAAAAGAATATTTCCATGAAAAATACTGGATGAAGCGCAAATATCAAGGATATTCCACTAATTTCATGGAGTATAGAAGTCAAAATTTTAACCAACCGAGAATAATAAGGAATGGAATAACAACGAAATCACCGTGCATGCAGATTGCTTGGCGTAGGCGAGTTATTCAACAGAATAATAATAATAGAACCGGTCGTGTGAAAATCACAATCGACATGGATGTTCCAAAATGAATAATAAAGACAAAATAATAAAAAATAGAACCGGTCCCATGTATAGCATAGGCGAGGATGTTCCAACGGAATAATAAAGACGAGAATAATAAAAAGCGGAACCGGTCGGAGGTATATAACCAGACAGGATGTTCCAACGGAATAATAAAGATGAGAATAATAGAAGAATGTCACCACGTATAGGGTATTAAAAGCGTATACAAAAGTTATTCCAAATGAATAATAAAGAAATGGAATAACATAAGTTCTCTTCTCAAATACAAAAGAATAATATCCCTTAAAGTAAAAGAAGCTGGATGTAAGAGTAGGGAAGTAAAAGTATAATTTTCTATAGCTTTTTCTATAATTTCTCTCTCTCGGAGTTTCAAGTTGAATTCGTAAGAAAATAATAAAGGAATGAGCTTCTATTTATAGAAAAATAGAATGCATAGTAACTAACTTATGAATCGTCAGGATCGATTTACTTTTAATGGCGGTCATTTAAAGCAAAATCTTTTAAATAAAATATAATATATTATATATAATATATCCATAATAATACTCCTTCCGTCCATTTTTTTCAACTTATATATATATATATAATCATAATAATACACCTTCCATCCATTTTTTTCAACTATATATATATATATATATATATATAATAATCATAATAATACACCCTCCATCCACCCATAATTATAATAATACTCCCACTCAAAACCTTATTCCCCCACCAAAACCTATTACCTTACACACACTCCTACACATACGTAAATACACACACAAGTCATTATTCTTCCAACATGTGGGCCTCCACCATTATAAAATAATTTTCTACCGATTATTTTGAAAAATGGCTAAAATAGGGATCCATAAAATAAGCAGACTTCATAAAAATCACCTTAATAATTTTAACAACATTTATCACCTTTATTACAATTCACAATATTAATCGACTGTGTCGTTCCTTTCCCGGAAAGATGGGGCTTTCCAATAAGGATTTCTCCTCCTATGGCAGCGCAATTAGGTGACCAAACCTCTCCTCGATGTAACTTCTAGACATCGTTAATATTGAAAATAATAATATTAATAACTTTGTCGTCTCAATTATTGATTTTAACAATATATAAAATATCGACAATAATTGAATCAAATAACGTGAGATATTATGCAACAATTACTATAGCAATAATTGAACAAAACCGAATGACTTCTCACGTAAAGCATCAATAATCAATACAGTGCTGCTACTATAACCTACGCATATTATCGTACTTTTACTACCGAGTAGTTCAACAGTATCAACGGTAAAACTTTTGCCGTTATTTCAATAAAATATTTTTGTCGTTTTCTCAATCCGACAATAATTCTATTGTGGGATCCACCAATGATTGCTCCTTTGTACGAATATTCCCTAATAAAACGAATATTCCCCGACCAATCGAATATAATATAACAACTTGCATACTTTGCAAAATTTATAAATACTACCCACAACTATAACATTATATCAAATTTATTCCATAATATTCAAAAATGATAATTATAGAAAATTCATTTTTATTCAAAAAGTTGGGGTCTTACAGTTAAAGACTACAGGGACCCATGTGATGATGGAGAATATACGAGTAGAACCGACTTTAATCGATAAAGTTAAAGATGCTCAAGCCATGCACTCAGAGAGGCGTCATTATGAGGAAGAAAGTGCAAGAAGGTGCTATTCCGGAAGCAAGAATCGATGAAGAAGGAATACTTCAAGTCAAGTCCAGACTTTGTGTTCCTAACGACCCTGATTTAAAGTATAAAATCATGATAGAGGCGCACAACACACCGTTTGCAATCCATCCTGTGAGTACCAAAATGTATCATGATCTTTGACATACATTTTGGTGGAGCAATATGAAGAGAGAGATAGCGGAGTTTGTCTCAAGGTGTTTAACTTGTCAACGAGTCAAGGCGGAGCATCAAGTGCCAAAAGGTCCATTGCAACCACTTGAAATTCAAGAATGGAAGTGGGAGCACATTACCATGGATTTCGTTACTGGTCTTCCCAGAGTTTCTCAAGGCATAGATGCGATTTGGGTCATTGTTGATAGATTGACCAAGTCTGCTCATTTTTCATCAAACGCGAAACTTATACACTTGAACGCTTTTCTCGTATATACATAAATGAGATTGTAAGAGGCGCATGGTATGCCAAGTATCCATAGTTTCGATCGAGACCCAAGATTCACTTCACGATTTTTGGGTTAGTTTAAAGCTATGGGCACGGATTTTCTGATTTAGCTTAAGATATCATCCTCGAACAGACCCAGCAAATGGAGAGATCATTCAAACTCTTGGAGATCTATTAAGACTCGTGTCCTTGACTTCAAAGGAAGTTGGGACAAGTTCTACCAGTTGGTGGAGTTTTCTACAACAATGGTTATCAACAAGTATTGGCATGGCCCCATTTAAGGTGTTGTATGGAGAAAATGTCGTTCAAAGTATCTTTGGGATGAGGTGGGTGAAGCAACATTGTTGGGACTGGAGTTGGTATGTATGACTACAGAAAAGATTCAAACGATCCGACAACGATAAAAACTTTACAAGATCGACAAAAGAGTTATGCCGATCTTCATCGAAAGGACGTGAGAATTCGATATTGGAGATCATGTGTTGTTACGTGTTGCTCCATGGAAAGGAGTTACTTAGATTTGGAAAGATATGAAAGCTCAATCCTCGATTCATTGGCCCATTTTTAATTCTCGGCGAGTAGAGCGCAAACTTATAGACTCGTCTTACTGCCAAATATGTCTCGTGTTCATAACGTTTTTCACATATCTATATTACGTAAATATGTGAAAGACCCGAACCAAATTATTGATTTAGAACCAGACGAGATAGAGGAAGATTTAACGTATGAAGAGTTTCCTGTTAAAATCTTGGATAAGAAAGATCATGTTCTACGCTCCAAGATTATACCTCAAGTTAAAGTTTTGTGGAGAAACCACGATGTGGAGGAAATGACTTAGGAGTTAGAATCTGAGATGAAGTCAAGGTATCCTCATCTCTTCGATATACCAGGTATGTACCCTAATTTCGAGGAAGAAATTTCATAAAAAGGGGAGGTTGTAAGACCCCAACTTTTATGAATAAAGAATAATTTTCTCGAAATATATTTTTGAATATTATGGTGTGGATTTGATATAATGTTATAGTTGTGGGTAATATTTACAAATTTTGCAAAAGTAAGCAAGTGGTTATATAATATTCGATTGGTGGGAGAATATTTGTTTTAACAGGAATATTAAATCGATTTACCAAGACAATCATTAGTGGACCCCTACAACGGAAGTATTGTCGTAGTTAGAAAATGACAAAATATCTTTCTATAAAAATAACGGCGGAGGTGTTACCGTTTAAAAGCATTGAACTACCCATTAGTAAAAGTACGAGACGCGTGGTTGCATAGTAGAGACACGCGGTATTGATTATTGATGCTTACGTGAGAAGTCACTTTCGGTTATACTCAATTATTGCTACAAGTAATTCTTTGCATCATATCTCTCGTATTATTGATTCAATTATTGTTACTGATATCATCTTCATAATATGTTATATTATTAAATCAATAATTGAGGCGGCAAAAGTTATTCATATTATTATTTGCAATATTGACAATGTCTAGAAGTTCATCGAGGAGAGGTTTGGTCACCTAATTGTGCGCCAATAAGAGAGAAATCCTTATCTGAAAGCCCCTCTTTCACGGAACAACTTTGGTTGTTAAATATTGTGAATTATAATATTAATGATGAATAAGTTCGTGTTGATTAAAGATGAATTTGATAGTTCCATTGTGTTGGGATTATTAGTGTTAGTAGAAATCGACATTTATTTCGATAATAATTAATGTCTGGAGGTTATATTGTTCAATCGGGTATTCGGGGCACCTTTCGTGTCGGGGTACTATTCACCCGTAAGATATATTTCTTTTCGGTCCAAATCATTTTTGGGTACAGTATTATTCCATTAGGAGATGTGCTAATTTTTCAGACCGTTGGTTGAAGATATAATAGTAAATCAATATGGACCGCTAATGGAAAGTTATAATAGTGAATCAATATGGATTGCTGGTTTAAAGTTTTAATAGTAAATCAGTATGGACCGTTGCTTTAAGTTTTAATAGTAAATCAATATGGACCGTCCGTTTAAAAGTAAATCAATCTGGACCGTTCATGAATTAGTTACTATTCAGTCCATTCTTCTATAAATAGAAGTTAAATTCACTAAAACTCTAGAGAGAGAAGATATAGAGAGAAAGAAGAAAAGTATTATGCGACTTCACTACTTCATTATTTAGTTTTTCTAAGGTAGGGAATATTATTTGTTGTACTCGTAAGGGGTATTCTTTCTTTCTTATTCGTGAAGAGAACTTCTGTTATTCCATTCTTTATTATTCTGTTGGAATAACCTGTATACGCGGGCTACCCTATACTTGGTGAAATTCTTTTGTTATTCCATTCTTATTATTCTGTTGGAATAACCTGTTTATGCGAAGTACCGCATACATGGTGAAATTCTTCTAATATTTCGTTCTTTATTATTCTGTCGGAATATCATGTCTGTGCGTTTACGCCGGACCTGGTTCCATTATTTATTATTTCGTCGAATATCTTATCACGTGCGTTCACGCGGACTGGTTCCATTATTTATTATTCGTCCGGAATATCCCGTATGCGTGCATTTATGGGGACTGGTTCCATTATTTATTATTCTGTTGGGAATAACCTATCTGTGCAGTCTATCGCACGCATGGTGAATCCTTCTGTTATTCCATTCTTTACTATTCTGTTGGAATAACATGTCTTTGTGGATTACCACATGCATGGTGAATGATCCTTTGTATTCATTCCTTATTAAATTATGGAAATGATCTGTATACGTGGATTATCGCATGGCGGGAGAAAATCTATTTGCAGTTTCATATATTCTATTATACTCATTTGGTTAAAGTTTTGGCTTTTATACTTCATAAAATTAGTGGAATATCCTTGATATTTACGCTTCATCCAGTATCTTTTCATGGAAATATTCTTCTGAGCATTCTTGAATTTTACTGCACAAAACAGTATCATGTTGACAATTTGGACGTTATTGAGTTCAGGATAAATTAACTTATAAATCTTTAAAATTTATTCTTGAACATGTTTTATTGAATTGTCATCATCCTCATGCTTATATTATGTTGAAAGTCATCTTTGGCTTACGTGCATAGATGGACTTGGTATGATAATGACCAGGGATTATTCGGTATAATCATGACCGTAATGTGACGAATGATGTGGTAAAAGTCCTCATTGGCCTGTAGTTCATTGGTGGAGGGGATTATTCGGTATAGTCATGACCATTCATGATTACATGAATATCCTTGGCCGTGGAACAAGGATGATTCGATTTTATTTATTAAGCTGAGTCTCAGCGATAAAAGTGATGAAAAACCTTTTAAATCATAGAAGATAGTAGATTATATTCTCTACTTGACTCTTCTAATAGATTGTTTGATCCACTGCAGTTAAACTTGTTGTCTATTATATTCTATCAATTTAACATTGTTGAAGGCTAATGATAATTTATTCTGAATTATCTTAGTCATAATATTTCTTCTTGGGCTAGTTGAGCTCACCATTTCTTTCCTTTGTTCTCTTGAGGAAATGAAGCGATTTGGGACTAGTCGGGAAGCAGAGTGATGGTCCTAGATGGTGCATTAGTAGTCCTCACTATTCTATGAAATAGTGTGATAATAAATGTAATGAGGACTCCATTGAGTGTGGATATTGTCTAGATGACAATATTTGTATTAAAACTCGATTTTATGTTTTGTCAGTATTTCACACGGTATGTTGTATAATTAAGTTGTATTTGTATTGATTACCTTGTATCGGCAACTCAAGATGGGTGATGTATACCTATTTTGGGGCGTCACATGAACCATGCCACTTAAAAGTGTATTCATAGCCTTGGAATCATAAGATACCATATCGATTCATTTGAGTCCATTTCCATGAGATTCTTTGGCTTACCATCATCATATCAAGGAATGGTGGTCCATTTTCAACTACCCACCATTCCATGGGTCGCGGTTGAGATAGATCTTCATTCGAACTTCCAAAGTTGAAGTTCTCACTTCCGACACAAACAAAGGTGGTGGCCAACTTGTGGGTGACCTTCTTGAAAGTTTAGGTGTGCCATAGGATCTTCCCTACGACACCGCAACGATCAATATTAGTAGAGCCAAGCTTTGATACCAAATGTAATTCTATGTATGTGCACACCTAGAGGGGGTGAATAGGTGGTTAAGCTAAAAGTGATAAACGGTGAAAACTTTTTGAAATTTTTTGCAACAGGTTTAAATCAGATACTCACGCCTCATGCGCTTTTAATGTCTCTTTTAGCTTATGTTCTTCGTTTTATATTATCGCATTAGACACTGCTCGCTTTCAATCATCCGGATTAGTGTGATGAACAAAAATGTGCAGAACGTGAATGACAATTAAATAGATAAACAGAAGTAAAAATCATACCAAAATTTTTACGTTGTTCAGCCCCTATACTCTAATCTAGTGGCCTAATCCACGTCCAATCCCAACTAGGATTGGAGACTCTTTTTATTAAGATTTAAACCTCAATACAAAAAATAACTCCCTGTTACAAAGACGCTTCAATTCTGATGTTGGACACCAATGCCCCCTTTGCACCTCTGCACCTGTTCTCACCTCTAAGACCTTTGAAGCTTCCTTTGAACAGACCCACTAAACTCTAGAAACTCTAGACCACCAAAGCTAACAATTTTATTTTTCAGATTACAATGATGGTGATTCCAATGGAATATCAACTTTCTAGCCTAAAGATAACAGAACATTGATTGCTAGAAAGACTTTTAGAAAGATATAAGAACTAAGAAGAATGAATTGCTGCTTTCCAATTGTTGGGGCTTCTCCATAACCGAGCATGATGAAGCTTTATATAACATGAAGGCCAATGGCTATATTTGTTAGCAAGAAATCAGATAATTTAAATCTCATAATTAAAGCTACAATATTGACCAACGGAACATATATCATAGTTGATATACACCATGATTTTAGCAATTAAAGAGTCCAACAGATTTGGTAAATCAAGGATATAATAAGTGTTCAAATAAGTTGTCATACAAGATTAGTCAGGTTGATTCTAACAAAGATTTGATTTAACCAAGATATATATATATATATATATATATATATATATATATATATATATATATATTCCTCTTGTACTATAAAGAATCCCACAATATTAGGAGTCATAAAACTATATATATCCAAACTTTATTAAAGGAGATTGATATGATTTGTTAAAGATTTGTTACTACTTGTTTCCTTAATAAATGGACATTTTAAAACCAAAACAGATTTCTTAGAAAACCAACCTTCCTTAATGAACTTCAATTCAAATCTTCCTTAATAAGCTCCAATTCAAATCTTCCTTAATAATATTATAAACCCATGCATATTAATTATAATATTATAAACCATAATCCATGCATATTTAATAATATAATAACAAACCATGAACCATGCACACGTCTAATATCCTTAAATTAGTCATCATTCAAAATATCATAAAATCAAAAACTAACATTTCAATTCTTGCCAAATGTACTTATTTTTGTGAGCATGGATATAATGATTCCCTCATCTCCGTCTTACCTCTCCAAGTTTGAGAGGCATCTCACTGTGTCTGGGGAGCAAAGAGCTGCACTTTTGAAGATGGTTTGTGTAAGACCCCAACTTTTATAAATAAAGATGAATTTTCTATAAATATTATTTTTGAATATTATGGAGTAAATTTGATATAATGTTATAGTTGTGGGTAATATTTATAAATTTTGCAAAGTAAGCAAGTTGTTATTAAATATTCGTTTGGTGGGGAATATTCTTTTTGTCGGAGAATATTATTTAATGCACCAACACAATCATTAGTAGACCCTACAATGTAATTATTGCCGGATTGAGAAAACGACAAAAATACTTTTATGAAAATAACGGCGGAGGTATTTACCATTAAAAGCTGATTGAACTACCCGGTAGTAAAAATACTGATGTCTGGCATGGTTGCATAGTAGCACACCAGTATTGATTATTGATGCTTACGTGAGAAGTCACTTTCACCTATACTCAATTATTACTACAGTAATTCTTTGCATCATATCTCTTATATTATTGATTCAATTATTGTCACAAGATCATACAGTATAATATGTTATATTATTAAATCAATAATTGAGACGACAAGTTATAAATGATTAATAATTGTTGAAAGATTAAATATGTGTTGATTAAAAATAAAATGATTTGTGGTAATATTTATTCAATCCTTGATGTATATAAAGAGTCTATTATGAGACGTTTGTGGTAAGTTTGGTTATTTTATGGGGGGCCCATATATCATCTAAGAGTCTCTTCGTCAATAGCAATTACCTTCGTCAATAGTAATTACCTTCGTCAATAGTAATTACCTTTACCAGACGTCAAACCACTTGTCGTTTCATATTACAGGCCGAACCAATTGTCGTTTCACATTACGAGCGCCAAACCACTTGGTGTTTCACATTACTGAGCGTCAAACCACTTTTCTTTTCACATCACCACCAAATTCAAGCCACTTACCTTTTCACATTTCAAGTGCTAAGCTATAAATCTTCTATAAATAGAGGCCTAGTGCTTCATTATTTTTCACAAATTCATTCAAGCTATAGAGAGAGAAAGTATAGAGAGAATAAGAGAAAGAAGAAGAGTATTATTCTTACACTCTGCAGTATTCAATCTCCTACTAATGTAAAGGGTGTTATTATTTCTTATTCATGAAGAGAACTATTGTTATTCCATTTCTTATTATTACATTGGAATAACTTTTGTATCTCGTGGTTTACCCTATACTTGGTGACATTCTTCTATTATTACATTGGAACATCACATACGTGTGTTTTTACACAGGATTCGGTTCCTTCTTTATTATTATTACATTGGAACATCATGTATGCGTGTGTTTTACATCGGACGTGGTTAAAATCTTTATTATTCTGTGGAACATCCATCGTTTGCAAATTTTGCACGACTTTGGTTAGATTATTATTATTCATTGGAATAACACGCCTCTGCTGAAGTATCGTCGTATGGTGATTTCTTTTATTATTCCATTCTTTATTATACTCGGTTGGTTAAAGTTTTGACTTTATACTCCATGAAATTAGTAGAATATCCTTGATATTTGCGCTTCATCCGATATCTTTTCATGAAAATATTCTTACATTCATTCTTGAATTTTACTCTACAAAGCGATATCATGTTGACAATTTGGACATTATTAGTTCCTGTATAAATTAATTCTTGAACTTGTTTTATTGAATTCTTATATCATTGTCATTATCCTCATGTTTATATTATGTTGAAAGTCATTTGTGGCCTATAGTGCATAGATGGACTTGGTATGATTATGACCAGGGATTATTCGGTGTAATCATGATCGTAATGTTACAAATGTTGTGGTAAAAGTTATCATTGGCCCGTAGTTCATTGATGGACGTTGTTGTTGGCATGATCATGACCATTAATGAATACGAATGTCCTTGGTAGAGTAGTATGGATAATTTGTGGTCGTGATACTTAAAGAATATCATTGGTAGTGATGCGAGGGGGTGATTCGATGATGTGGATTGTTTATTAAGCTAAGTCCCGGTGATAAAAGTCATGAAAAACCTTTTAAATCATAAAAGATAGTAGATTTTATTCTCTACTTGACTCTTTTAATGGATTGCTTGTTCATTGCAGATTAAACTTGATGTTGTTATATTTTATCGGTTTAACATTGTTGAAGGGCCCAGCGATAATTTATTACGCATTATCTTAGTCATAATATTTCTTCTTTGGGCTAGTTGAGCTCACCCTTTCTTTCCTTTATTCTCTTGAAATGAGAACATAGCGAGGGACTAGTCGGGGAACGGAGTGACGGTCCAGAGGATAGCATTAGTAGTCTTCACTATTTTATGAAATAGTGTGTTAATAATTGTAATGAGGACTCCTTCTAAGTTTGTATAATCTCCAGTAGACAATAATTGTATTCAAACTCACAGTTATGTTTTGTTGTATTGTACACGACAGTTGTATTAGTAAGTTGTATTTGAATTTTGTACCATGTATCTGACGACCCAAGATGGGTGATGTATACCTAATTTTGGGGGCGTCACAGTTTGCTTCTTTCCGGTAAACCTTATCCTCCTCAAGGCTCTGATGGAATCATCATTAGAAAGTGCAATTTTGAGTATGGGGAGGTGTTACTTGGATGGTGAAGATTGTAAAAGGATTGAGCAGTACATGAGTGCTTCGTTTCTGTCAAAATCATGCCTTTCTATCTATTGCATTTCTAATCACTAGTAACCATATCTACCTTGGTATGCCAGTAGTTATATGTCGTTTTCAATATATATATATATATATATATATATATATATATATATATATATATATAGGGTAATTAAGTCTTTAGCCAACTCAAGTAACGGAGTTAAGACAGAAAGCATTTATTTACTTCAACTCAAAAAGTCAGGAGTTTAAATGTTGATTTACTGACTACAGGTGGTTAAGTGGGAAACCGCCCAAATCCCAGATGGTCATTTGAACTTAACCCTTAAATTATTAACCCCAAGTCCTATGTTTATTTTTAAAATTAAATTTAATAAAATAACTTGAAAGTGCCATGTCCAATCAATTCTTACCATTTCATATTAAAAATTTGTTGACAAAATATACTCAAACTAATAAAAATATGATTTTTTTTATTATTAGTGATAAGGGTATAATAGTTTAAACTGTAAGTTTTTATTTAATTCGTTAAATAATTTTAGATAAAATAAACATAATATGAGATTATTTTAAATTACAAACATATAAGTAAGATTATTTAATCAAAAGATTAGTAATGTTGAAATTATAATTTAAAAAAATATAGTTATGTAATTATAATCCTTACAAATAAACATGACACAGGAGAATAATTAATCGTTATTTCATTACTTTCCACAAAAAAAGTATCACTAATAAAAATTAAAAAAAATCACAATATAGCCCATTTATATCCATAGCGGGATAAAAAAAAATATATTCCTAATATTAATAATTTTATAATTTTAAAAAATATATAAAATAAAAAAAAGATGGAGCTCAAAAGGAAGGAAGTACTGCCACTGGCCCACTTGCAAAACAAAACAAAACAAATACAAATTGCATTTGGTCACCAGCCAACAGAATCGTCGTTTGAACAACCAAACAGCTCCTCCTGGTCGGCTATCCGCCTCCCGTGTGTTTAATTTCCATCATCCATTTGTACCGCAAATGTTAGGACGCGTGCCCCAGTAGCATCCACGTCATCTATATCATCGTCATCCATACTTTCTGACAAGGGAGTCGGTTCGGGTTTTGGACTACCGGTACCTTACGCCATTTTATCGACTTCAAATAATAACTTATTTAGTTAATCTTAAAAAATTTAATTGTTATTATAATATAATTATAAATTTTAATTTATATAATATATATATAAGTGCATATAATGTATAAATTATATGTATATAATTATTTAAATATTCATAAAATGTATCAACTATATATATATATATATATATATATATATATATATATATATATATATATATATATATATATATATATATATATATATATCATTATATATAGAGTGAGTTTGAAACAAGTATTATAATATCTAAACATGACAAAAAGTGAATATGGATTGATTATAAATTACGAAATATGGTTATGATTTTATTTAAAAAATAAAATTATATAACTTATTTTTAATATGGGTTATATATGTTAAAATTAAATAGTTATAGGTCTAATATAGATTGACCCATATTTTAAATTTTAATTTTACTATGAGTAATACTAAAAACACAACTTATTCTATAACTATTTTATAATTTGTTGATATGACATACTCCACCTCAGCATATTGATGAATAAATTACTTCAATATAGTCTTCGGCCCTACATAAAAACTGAGGTGAAGTATGACACATCACCAATTTATAAAATAGTTGTAAAATAAGTTGTGTCTCTAACATTATTCTTTTACTATTATTATGACACAATGAAATAAATTACTTATTATATGTATATATGATATGAGAATAATGGTCATACACAGCTGTGTATGTTTTATTTGTACACAGTCAGTCAAAATTACGTCGTTTTAACATTTTTATTTTTTATTTTTTATTTTTTATTTGGGAGAAGAGAAACTGTTTTTTTTTTCTTAAATGGGAGTGGGAGCATATCACGATGGAATTTGTGGTGAGACTTCCAACTACTCAGAAAGGGTATGACGCTATTTGGGTAAAAGTGGACCGGTTGACGAAGTCGACTAACTTTTTGCCAATAAGAGTTAAGTTTAACTTAGATCAGTTAGCTAAACTTTATGTGAAGGAAATTATTTCCAAACATGGAGTACCAGTTTCGATAATGTCAAATCGTGATCTACGATTCACATCAAACTTTTGGAGAAGTCTACAAGAACAGATGGGAACGCAATTGAAGTTAAGTACAGCTTATCATCCGCAAACAGATGGGCAAGGTGAAAGGACAACGTATTTTTGACAAATTGTGCACAAATAAAATATACACAATTGTGTATGGCCATATTACCTTATATATATATATATATATATATATATTGATTTTTTATATTCCTTTTAACCCGTGTCTCTAATTTTTTCATACATTCTCTCTAGCTCTAATTTTTTTATACTCAATTTTTTAAATTCTCTCTAAAATTTTTTATCCCTCTCTCTAAAACTTTTATAACATAACCACGCTCCAAAAAATTTATTATTAAAAAATATAATGAATACAAAAAATTAGGACCAAGGATTGACACGGGTAGTCCCTGTCCTTAAGGTGTTTATTGTCCCTTACCACTAAGGTTTGCTAAAGGCTACTAGCAATATACCTCCAGGATTTATGTTAAAACCTATATATTCTAAGTGATAGCAACTCACTTTGAACCTCAATATATGTTGTTGTGTAAAGATGATAGAAAGAAGAAGATGAAGACTATTCAGTTTCGTAATTGAATTGTGAGTTATGAATCATTTGCAAAATAAATGATATAATAATCACATATCAGTTTTGCATCCCATAATGATTAAACAAAAAATTGTTTAATTATTAATGAAGTTAATTAATCTGGTTTAATGCAAAAAAGAGACTCTTGGCTCCTAGCGACGATGCGTAAGTGCGCCAATGTGACTTTGCAACCCGAACCCGCACCACGGCCCTGGATCATGGGCACGTCATCGTTATGACACAACTCAAGCACTTTCCAGCAAATCTCACTAGTGAATTAAACTATTCCACATATACTTATAAAGTATTAAATAGTTTTTTTCCTACTCAATGTGGGACTTAAAGAAAATAGTTTTATTAAACAACATTAAATCTTTTCATGTACTCCATTTTGGATACAATTAAAACATAATATATAATTTCTACTTGAATCATATATTACTCTCTATTAATCTTCTTGTAATAGACTATCAAATACATTTTTAATTTTATATAAATTCAATCAATTAATGGATCTAAATTAATTTCTAAATTGATCAAAAACCCCCCATGTAAGTAAAGGTGCAATTAACATTTATAACTCTCTAAAATTTACATGTCTCTATAAATTTTAATCATTGATTGGTTTCTTTTTTTCTACAGGGTTATGTGTTGCATTTCTGTTTTAATTTGCTATTATTAAATATGTATTAAATGACATTGAACAACAGGCATGGAACCCAGCAATCGTCACCATAATCTTTTATTTTCTCTTCTGTCTGTGAGAATAATATATCAACAAGGCGTGTTTGTCCTCAATTCACGTTGTAGGGTCCTAAGACCCAATAAGCAAAATTAGAAAATAAAACTTTAGTTACAAGTTACAACTTTATTTAGAGATAGATAGTGAAAGCTGAAAAACAACATAGGGAAAATAAAATTTTAAGTATATTGAAAAAATAAAATCAATTTTATTACAAACTTGGTTTTGTTTCACTAATTTTTTGTTCAACATTCCTATTAATAATAGCATAAATACTATCAAAATTTGTATTAATTAAATATAATCCAAATTTAAAAATATTTTCATCTTTAATATATAGGAATAGAAAAAGAAATATTTTTTTCTATTCAAATTATATATAACTAGTTAAGTACCCCGTGCGAAGCACAAATTTATTATTCAAATAGTATAATTTTTAATTTCTTATTCATATTATATATAATGATTATAAAATAATTTTTTAAATTTTACTAATTAAACTTACTATTGCTATTAGATTATAAAATGAACTCGGAATAAAATTGTTGTAGAATGCTAAGTTATAAAATTGAAAACTAAAAGTTAATCATGTATTAATCTGTTTTGATGTACATATTAAGTTTTTAAATGCTAATTAATATTTAGTCATAATGTTTTTAATATATAGTTAATTAGGAATAAAATTGTAATAAAACAATAAGTTATCACTGTGACTTTTTAGTTTTAAAATTAATTGACTAAATTTTAATCACTAATATAAAATTTAGAATTGATTTTATAATATTAATTAACTAAAAATCAATTTTTAAATTTAATCATTAATATATATCATATATTTGTTAATATAAATTATTATTTATTCATGATACATACGTTTTCTTTAAATTTTTAATGTATAATTATTTAGAATTCAAAGTTGAGTTGAAGTAAGTAATTTTCTTCCTTCCTTTTCTCCTCTTTCTCTGTACATTAAAAATGTTTTAAATATAGTTAAATTCTAGGCTAATTTAAAATAAATTAAGAAGACTTTAAAAAGTATTTTGGAATATAGTTTTTAAGACCCCAAATAATTAATAATAAAATTTAATTTCCTCTAATTATTATTTTGAAATAGTAAGGGTTGATGTGATTAATGTGGATAGTTATGGGTAAAATCATAAATATTTCAAAATAAGCAAGTGGTTATAAAATATTCATTGTTGTAAGGGGAATATCGTTTGGTCGTGGAATATTAATTGTGGGTCGGAATATTAAATGCAATGGCCTTGACCATGTGTGGGCCCCATGTGAAAGCGATTGGAGGAAGAAAAGCGACAAATATAAGTTGTTTAAAAATACTTGGCGTAGTTATTCTGAGATTTACCTTTGTTGGAATACCGGTGGTTAAAACACGATGTCTGGCGTTGTTCTTGCGATGATGCTTTGCGGTATTGCACCAATTATTGACTCTACGTGAGAAGGCCTTTACTCGATAATGGTTACGATAATTCTTTATTCGATATTTTATTGGTTCGATAATTGTTGCGTTGATATTTTATATTATTTGTTGTTGTTTGATAATTGTCATTTACGGTATTTTTCATTATCGAAGCAATAATTCATATTATCTGAATAATATTATTAGATAACATTATTGGCAATGTCTAGAAAGTTACATCTAAGGAGAGGTTTGGTCACTAATTGCTTGATGATAAGGAGAAATTCTTATTGGAAAGCCCCTGCTTTCTGAGGAGCGCACTGGTTGTCGATATTGTGATTATAATATTATTTGTGAATAATTAATTATTGATTCATATGATGAGAAAATATTGATTTTATGTGGATATAGATGGAGAAAATTTTTAATGTGACAATTGTTGAAAATTGAAATTTTATCTTTTACGATAAAATAATTCATTTAAATATATATTATTATATTTTAATAATATAATAATGGTGATATTTTTTAGCGAATGTGGAATATATGAGTATCTGAGGAGGAAGAGTATTTTTGTTGCAATAAATGTTTAAAACATGTTAAACATGTAAATTGGACCCCATTTATTATTTGAAATTTGATTATAGCCTCTAAAATGCTTGGTTTGTGGATTTGGTCAATTTTGCTTGGAATTTGGAAAAACTTTCTTACTTAAAGTTGTAGAGAATTGAATTTCCTATAAAAACTTCATGAGATTTGAATTTTTTACGACAAAAGGGCTATTTATTGTGAATTATTGAAGTTAGAAGCTCAAAATAATTGATTTTGGAAGTTTAAATTATTTTAAATAATAAAAACGTTTTTAACAAGGTAGGTGTGCTTACTAGCATGGAAAAAAATTTGAGATCAGATTGTCCAAGGTGTGCGTGATATATATATATATATATATATATATATATATATATTAATATTTTAATAAATTTTACTGCTTTGGTGTTACAAGCATTTTCTATAAATAGGGTCTTAGGTTAGAATTGAAAAATCACACGAAGCTGAAGTTTTCTCTCTCTATATTATCGGCGTATTCTTGTGAGTATTTTGAGTATACTTTGAGTATTCTTTATCGGTGAAAGTTGAGTTATAGCTTTATATCCGATTATTAGGTTAAAATCTTGTCTTTCAGAGGTAAGGGATATTATTTTTTTTCGTAATGATATTATTTCTTCAATATCATTATCTTTGAAATATTGATCTGAAGTTTTTTATCAAATTTGGAACTTTTGGTGTCGAGATTCTTATTCACGTATCTGACCTTTATTCACGTATCTGATCTTATTCACGAATCTGGCATTATTCGTGAAAAATGAAAATTTTTCTTTTCGTCAAAATATCTATTGTGGATACTAGCTTTGATTGTATCCATGTTTTGATCATTCTTGAATTTTACACCTTATGATTATTTTTGAGGTATTTTTGGGCGTGGATAAAACAAAATCACGAATCCTTAATCCTTAATCCTTGTCATTTTGATTCCTTTGGATTCGTTTCTTTAAAAAATATTTTCATCATCCTCGGTCTTAAATGATGATATTATGGAATATCTTTGGCTGTAGTGCAAAGATGAATGATTTCGATGAATATCTTTGGCTTTGTAGTGCAAAGATGAATGATTTCGATGAATATCTTTGGCGCGTAGTGCGAAGATGAGCAGTGTTTAGATGAACATGACCCATTTGGTGGTGAATGTCCTTGGCTTTTGTAGTGCTGAGGATGAATATATGATTCGGATATATATTGATTGATGTTCTGAGGGATAAAAATATTGATGATGAATTTATTAAATTCATAGATATTAGTAGATTTCATCCTCTACGTAACTCTTACATGAATTAATATTTTTCATTATGAGTATTGATTTAAAACTTGTTGTCTATTGTATTCTATTAGATTTTTTTTTTCCTGTTGAAGACTAACGATAATTTGTTACGTATTATCTTAGTCATAATATTCTTCTTCTTGGGCTAGTTAAGCTCACCCTTTTTCTTTTTGTTCCATTTTTCTTCTCGGGGAGGCGAGAATGTAGCGAGTGCAGTCGGGGTATGGAATGATGGTTTTAGAGAGTTGTTTAGTAGTCCTCACCATTTTTGTAAAATAATGTATCAATAATTATGATGAGGATTTATTTGTATGTGGATATTGTTTAGATGGCAATATCGTATTTAAACTCATGGTTTTTTATTGTTGTAATAATAAAGTTGTAGTTGTTTACATGCAGTGTATTGACAACTTCGAGAATGGGTGATGTATACCTATTTTGGGGGGGTGTCACGGTTGGTATCGAGCTTAGGGATATGATCTCTGGCGGAGATCGGGGAATAGAACTAGGAGGAGAGGCAGAGTAAATCCTTTGTTAGTGTGTCTACTAAGCTTATTTGTTAGTTAGTCGGTATATAAGGATATTATGTGATATATTGATTTGCTTAATTAACCCTTGTTTTATGGCGGTATTTGAGAATGTCATTGAGAATATTAACAATGGAAATGAGGCCAAGTGGAGGCCTTTTGTACTCACCCAGCGAGGGAGAGCGTCTGACAATGGTGGTAATGTTCTCTCCATGAACAACACCACCAGGCGAGATGATGAGCGAGAGGATGTTTAGAAGCTTTTTGCGATTCATGCAAAATCAGACGAGGAGACTTCGTGTTCAAAACATAGGAGAAATGATAGCAATTCACGGGTTATCATGACCAAGCGATTTCAAAGAGTTGGGACCACGAATTTAAGGGAAAGCTGATCCGATCATGGCGGAAACATGGGTCAAACAAATTACCAAGATATTCGATGTCTTGGGATGCGGAGAACGAAGGTTCCATTCGCCACCTTTATGTTAAAAGTGGCGAAGCGGAACTTCTTGGTGGGAGTCATGAAGCGTACCCATCGGCCGCTTTCGGCATGTCTTGGGAGGCGTTTGAAACTATTTAATGACAAATACTTTCACGAAAGTGTTCGTCATATGAAGGAAGTGGAGTTTATTAGGTGGAAGCGAGAACAACATGGCGGTGTCTCGGTCGGCGAAGTTTGCGAGTTATCGGGTTTGCACCTCATTTGGTGGAGAATGAGGAGCGTATATGGCGGATGTTTCGAGAGGTTTGAAACCCGGCATCGTCGATATCTCATCTCTCATAAATTTTCTCTTTATTCGGATGTTGTTAATAGGGCTCAATTGTTAGGCGAGATACTTGAAATCTGGTCGGTAGAGGTACCACAATCGAGGATCATCTAGGAGATAGCGATCGACAAAACAACAATAACCCGGTGGGAAAAGAAAAAGGCGGACAAAAATGGTAACCACTACGGTGGTAATCATGGCCATGAAAATAGAAGAAGCGAGTTAGGAGGAGATTTTAAAAAAGGAGATTCAACAGCGACCATGTATGAAGGCAGCGGTGCGGTGACAAGCTGGTTCAAGGGAGGAAAACGACCCACCGGTCATATCTTTATAAATCACGGGAAGAGGACATATCGGTCAAGCGCCCTAGCAGTTCGGTATGCTATAATTGTGGAAAGGAAGGACATATTGCTCGAGATTGCAGTAGCGAAACCTAGTTCGAGTGGGGACGGTGACTCAAAAAACATATCGAGAAAAGTCAAAGTCAGCAGTTCTGGAAGGCGTTTGTTGTATTTGGTCAAAATCGAGGAAACCAAGCGAGGTGATCACGGGTAAGCTATTTATAAATTCTTGTGAAGTTTATACTTTACTGAATCTGGGGTGCTACCCATTCATTTATCTCTCTACTTGTGTTCAGCGTTTAAATTTGACTCAGGAAAAATTAGACTTTGACTATCTGTGGAAACTCAGTTAGGAGAAACTTTCATCACATCCTTTGTTTATAAATCTTGTCTAATCAAGTTGGCACCCTTATCTTTTACATTGACCTTATCTCTTTAAAGATACTTGCTTTTGATGTGATTTTAGGGATTGATTGGTTAACTTCTCATCATACCAAAATTGATTGTTTTTCGTAAGGTTGTTAGTTTTCATATTCTAATCAACTTTGTTGTTGAATTGAGCAACTAAACCATTAAAATCAATCAACATCATATCTAATCATAAAAGCGATTCGTTTATTGAAAAGCGGATGTCAAGCTTTCTTAGCCCATGTTATGGATTTGAATAAAGACACGTCAAAATTGAATAATATTCTGTTGTTATTAACTTTCTGGCGTATTTCACGAAGAACTTCGGTCTACCCCGAGCGTGAAGTTGAATTCTTTATTGACCTTGAACACAGTACAAAGCCCATTTCTAAAACCCCATATCGAATGGCTCTATTGAACTTGAGGAGTTAAAGGTCCAATTCTGAGGAATTGTTGGACATCGGTTTCATTAAATCTAGTACATCTCCTTGGGGTGCTCTGTTTTATTAAGTAAAAAGAAGAAAAGCGGGAGTATCGACTTTATATTGACTATCGGGGAATTGAACCATGTCACCATCAAGAATAGGTATCCTCTACCTCGTATTGATGACTTGTTTGACCGATTGCAAGAGAGCACAATTCTTTTTAAAAATCGATCTTAGATTACGGATATCATCGGTGAAAATTAGGCGAGGATATTCCAAAAAGGCGCCTTGAGAACTTCGGTATGGGCATTATGAATTCTTAGTTATGTCTTTCGGATTGACTAATGCTCCTATGACTTTCATGGATATGATGAATCGAGTATTCAAAGAATATTTGGATAAATTCGTTGTTGTCTTTATTGATGACATCTTCGTATATTCCAAAAAAAGTGAAGATCATGAGCACCATTTGAAGCTAGTACTCAAAGGCCGTGAAAACAAGCTATATGCTAAGTTGAAGAAATCGAGTTACGGCTTGAGGAAGTAGCATTCCTTGGGCGCGTGGTGTCAAAACATGGAGTATCTGTTGACGGCGAAGATTGAAGCAATCTGAAGTTGGGGAACAAGCGAAAGTCGGTGTTGAAATACGTAGCTTTTTGGTTTTATTTGGTTATTATCGGAGATTAAGTGGAAGGTTTTCTCGAATCGCTACTCAGATTAACTCATCGACTCGAAAGGATACAAAATTCATATGGGCGAGGAATGCGAGAAGAGTTTCCAAGAGCTTAAGAGGAGACTCATTTATTACCTATTCTAACAATACCATACGAATGCGGATGGATTTGTTATCTCTGATGCTTCGGCAAAGGGTTAGGATGTGTTCTCATGCGACATGGGAAAGTCATAGCCTATGCCTCGCGACAACAAAAGAATATGAGGAGGAATTATCCTACTCACGATCTAGAGTTAGCGTGATCGTTTCATTGTTAAAGATCTGGAGGCCTTATCTATATGGGGAGAAAGTGGAGATATATTCGGACCATAAAAGCCTTAAATATTTCTTCCTCAAAAAAAAGAACTCAACATCTTGGCGTGACGTTGGCTCGAGCTATTGAAGACTACGACCACCACTATTGATACCATCACTGGAAAAGCGAGCGTGGTAGTTGTAGCGTTAAGTAGAAGATCATATGCGAGGAGCAGTGCGATGATGTCAGTATATCGCATAGAGCCGACTTTAATAGAAAAAGTTAAGGTTGCTCAAGCCACCAGGCCGGAGTGATGCATATGAAGAAGAAATTACAAGAAGGTCTTTATTAGGAAGCGAGAATTGATGAAGAAGGAATACTTGAGTCCACTCCGGACTTTGTGTTCTAGCGATTACGATTTGAAGTACAAGATCATGATGGAGGCACCTGATATGACATTTGTAATCCATCTGGAAAGTACTAAAATGTATCGTGATCTTGACGTACATTTTGGTGGAACAATATGAAGAGAGATTGCAAAGTTTATCTCAACATGTTTAACTTGTCAGCGTGTAAAGGCGGAGCATCAAGTGCCTAAGGACCATTGCAACCACTTGAGATTCCAAAATGGAAGTGGGAACACATTACCATGGATTTCGTTATGGGTCTTCCACGGTTTCTCAAAGGCATAAATGCTTATTTGGGTTATTGTTGATAGATTAACCACGTCGCACATTTCTTGCCGTCTGGAGACTTATTCTCTTGAGCGTCTTGCTAGTATGTATCTAAATAAGATTGTGAGGTTGCATGGCATGCAGTATCTATAGTTTTGGATCGTGACCCAAGATTCATTTCAAGATTTTGGGTTAGCTTGCAAAAAGCTATGGGTAAGGATTTACGATTGATTCGGCATACCATCCTCAAGCAGACGGACAATCGAGAGGACTATTCAAACTCTTGAAGATTTATTAAGACTTTGTGTCCTGACTTCAAAGGCGGTTAGGATAAGTATTTACCAAATACATGGTACAAAATTCAAATACAACTTAATTATACTTAATTATGACGATCGTGTAAAATACGACTAAACATATCTTTGTGAGTTTTAATACAAATATTGTCATCTAGACAATATATACAAACTCAATGGGGTCCTCATTACATTTATTATCACACTATTTCATAGAATAGTGAGGACTACTAATCTTTATTATACGGACCATCACTCTTGTTCCCACTAGTCCTGCTACGTTCTCATTTCACGAAGAGAACAATGAAAAAAAAGGGTGAGCTCAACTAGCCCGATAAGAAATATTATGACTAAGATAATGCGAGAATAAATTATCATTAGCCTTCAACGGTGTTAAGCGATAAAATATAACAAACATCAAGTTTAAGCTGCGGTGGAACAAGCGATCCATTAGAAAGTGAGTAGAGAATAAAATCTACTATCTTACATGATTTAAAGGTTTTTTCATGACTTTTATATTTGAGACTCGACAATAAATAATCCACATCATCCACCTTTCTTCTGGCCGAGGATATTCATTAGTATCACGACCACAAATTATCCATGCACCACGACCCGAGGATATTCGTGTATTCATCGATGGTCATGATCATGCCAACAATTTGTCCATCGATGCACTACGGATCGATGAGGACTTTTTTCCACATCATTTGTAACATTACGGTCATGATTACTGCAAGAATAATCCACAGTCATAATCATACCAAGTCCATCATATGCACTCTGAGGACCACAGATGACTTTCAACATAATATAAACATGAGGATGATGACAATGATATAAGAATTCAATAAAACAAGTTCAAAAATTAATTTATCCGAGGAACTAATAATGTCAAATTGTCGACATGATACTTCTTTGTAGAGTAAAATTCAAGAATGCTCGGAAGAATATTTCCATGAAAGATCTTTGGATGAAGCGCAAATATCGAGGATATTCCACTAATTTCATGGAGTATAGAAGTCAAAACTTTAACTTATTTGAGTATAATAAAGAATGGAATAACAAAAGAAATCACCGGGCATACGATAGATACGCGCGCAGACGAGTTATTCAGCGAGAATAATAAATAATGGAACCGGTCGTGCGTAAGCCTTGCATAAACGAGGATATTCAACGAGAATAATAAATAATGGAACCGGTCATGCGTAAAAGCGCTTGCGAGCGAGGATATTCAACGAGAATAATAAATAATGGAACCGGTAATGCGTGCGTAAGCATGCAGACAGATGTTCAGCGAATGAATAATAAACAACGGAACCCGGTCATGCGTAAATGCATGAGACGGGATGTTCAAGAAGAATAATAAATAATGGAATAACGAGAAGAATTTCACCAAGTATAGGGTATCCAGCGTATCTGAGTTATTCAACGAGAATAATAAAGAATGGAATAACAAAAGAATTTCATGAATAAGAAAGAAGAATACCCCCTACAAGTACAACAAATAATATCCCTTTCTAGTAAAGAAGAGTATTTTATTTTTGGTAGAGGCGAGGATATACTCAAAGAAAACTTGCACTCTGCTTCAAAGCTTTCTTAAACTCTAAAAGAAAGAAATCGCTCAAGATTATAGAAGAAGAACTCTCTATAGTTTCTCTCTACAGAGTTTGGTGAATTAAGTAAGAAATAATGAAGGAATGAGCTTTATTTATAGAAGAATGAATTGCATAGTAACTAATTCATGAGCGGTCAGATTGATTTACTTTAAGCGGACGGTCAGTTGGTTTACAATAAAATATAATATATTATATTTATAATCTAATAAAAGCGAATAACTTTATAAAAGTATTACATTTTTATATAAAAAAGATTTTCTTATATCTTACTATATATCTGGGCCTTTATCAAACACTATGCATAATAAAATATAATATATTCTAATTATTGTCTAATAATAAAAGCAGATAACTTTATAAAAGTATTACATTTTTATATAAAAAGATTTACTTATTAGTCTAATAAAGCGAATAACTTTATAAAAGTATTACATTTTATATAAAAAGCTTTTACATTTTATTACATTAATAATACTAAAAAAAAAACAAAATCATCATCATTATTATAATTCACAATATTAATCGACCGGTCGTTTCCCGGGAAGAGGGGCTTTCGATAAGGATTTCTCCCCATTGGTGGCGCATGATTAGGTGACGAACCTCTCCTTTGTGAGAACTTACAGACATCGTTAATATTGCAAATAATAATATTAATAACTTTGTCATCTCAATTATTGATTGATTATAAAATATTGACAATAATTGAATCAAATAACGTGAGATCTTATCACATGCAATCTTTGTAACAATAATTGAACAAAAATGGTGACTTCTCACGTAAGCATCGATAATCAATCTAGTGTCTCTCTTTGTGCAACTACGCGTATTCTTGTACTTTTAACAAGGGTGTTTCAGCGATTAACGGTAAAACTTAGTAGTTATTTTCATAAAAGTATTTTTGTCGTTTTCTCAATCAAACAATAATTAGTTGTAGGGTCCACCGATGATTGTGCCGTTATACGAATATTCCTGTTAAAAGCGAATATTCCCAGAGCCAATCGAATATTATATAACAACTTGCGTACTTTGCAAAATTTATAAATATTACCCACAACTATAACATTATATCAAATTCATTCCATAATATTCAAAAATGATATTTATAGAAAATTCATCTTTATTCATAAAAGTTGGGGTCTTACTGACCTCCCTTCTTATGAAATTTAAGCCCTCGAAATTAGAATGCGTACTGGTATGTCGAAGAGGTAAGGATACCTTGATTTCATTTGATTCTAACTCCCAGTCATTTCCTCAACATCGTGGTTTCTCCACAAAACTTTGACTTGAGGTATAACCTTGGGCGTAGAATATGTTCCTTCTTATCAAGATTTGAGCAGGGAACCTCTTCATACGTCAAATCTTCCATTATTTAAATCGGTTCTAACTTCGATAATGTGGTTCGGGTCTTCCACATATTTACGTAACATGGATATGTGAAAAGCGTTATGAACACGAGACATACTTGGCGGTAAAAGCGAGTCTATAGGCCACAGTTCCTACTCGATCGAGGATTAAAAATGGGTAGATGAATCGAGGATTGAGCTTTCCTCTCTTTCCAAATCTCGTAACTCCTTTCCATGGAGCAACACGTAACAACACATGATCTCTATATCGAATTCCCGTCCTTTCGATGAAGATCGGCATAACTCTTTTATCGATCTTGTGAGGTTTTTTATCGTTGTCGGATCGTTTGAATCTTTTCCGTAGTCATACGTACCAACTCGGTCCCAACAACGTTGCTTCACCCACCTCATCCCGACATCTTTGGAGAAGCGACACTTTCTTCCATCTGCGCCTCGAATGGAGCCATGCCGATACTTTGCTTGATAAGCTGTTGTTGTAGGAAAACTCCACGATGGTAAGAACTTATCCCAACTTCCCTTGAAGTCGAGGACCACGAGTCTTAATAAATCTTCAAGAGTTTGAATAGTCCTCTCCATTTGTCCCGTCAAGATGCGAGGATGATATCTTAGAGCTAAATCGTAAATCTGTGCCCGTAGCTTTACTGCAAACTAACCCAAAATCGTGAAGTGAATCTTGGGTCTCGATCGGAAACTATGGATCTTGGCATACCATGCGATCTTACAATCTCGTTTATGTACATCTGAGCAAAGGCGTTCAAGTGTATAAGTTTCTCGTATCGGTAAGAAATGAAGCGGACTTGGTCGATCTATCAACAATGACCCAAATCGCATCTATACCTTGAGAAACCTTAGGAAGGCCGATGCTTGAAATCCATGTAATAATGTGCTCCCACTTCCATTACGGAATTTCAAGTGGTTGCTGATGGACCTTTTGGTACTTGATGCTCGCTTTAACTTCGTTGACAAGTTAGACACCTTGAGATAAACAATATTTATCTCTCTCTTCGTATTGCTCCACCAAAATGTATGGCGAATATCATGATACATTTTGGTACTCGAGATGGATTTGCAAGCGGTGTGTTATGCGCCTCCATCATGATTTTATACTTTAAATCGGGGTCGTTAGGAACACAAAGTCTGGAGTTGACTCGAAGTATTCCTTCTTCATCGATTCTTGCTTCGGCGTATAGCACCTTCTTGCACTTTCTTCCTCATCGCATCGGCTCGAGTGCGTAGCTTGGCGACTTTAACTTTATCAATTAAAGTCGGTTTCTACTCGTATATTCGCCATCATCACATGGGTCCACAGAGTCTTTAACTCTATCTCCATCCTTTGCAAGTCACACAAAATGGGCCTTTGTGTTGACAATATCGCTTTTCGTGCTTGCATATGATCTTCTACTCGATCGTCGGCTACCACGTTAAGCTTTTTCGGGATGGTATTGGATGGTATGATCATAATCTTTCAGCAGTTCAAAAGCCAGCGTCGTTGTCGCATGTTGAGTTCCTTTTGAGTGAAGAAATATTTGAGGCTTTTATGATCAAGTAAAGATCTCCACCTTCTCCCCATACAAGTAATGCCTCCAAATTTTAAGTGCTGAACAACAATTTGCTAACTCTAGGTCATGAGTAGGATAATTCCTCTCATATTCTTTGAGTTGTCTTGAGGCATAGGCTATGACTTTCCCATGTTGCATGAGAACACATCCCAACCCTTTTTGCTGCCGAAGCATCCTTTGTAGATGACAAATCCTCAGAGCGGATGGTATTGTCGAGCAGGTTTGAAATGAGTCTCCTCTTGAGTTCTTGAAAACTCTTCTCACATTCTTCGCTCAATAGAACTTTGTATCTTTAAGAGTCAATTTGAGTTAATGGAGTAGCTATTAGAGAAAATCCTTCCACGAATCTCGATAATAACCCATTAAAGCAAGAAAGCTCGTCTTGATCATTGATTTAGGTTGCTCTCGACTTTGAATTGCTTTGATCTTTTTTGGGTCATTCACGGATATTCCATGACTTGATACTACGTGCCCGAGGAATGCTACTACTTCTCAAAGCGAACTCACATTTCTTCAACTTGGCATAAAGCTTGTATTCACGAAGCTTTTGGAGTGTCGACCTCAAGTGTTGCTCATGATCTTCACGGCTTTTGGAATAAATAAGGATGTCATCGATAAAGGCGACCACAAAGTGATCAAATATTCCTTGAATACTCGGTTCATCATATCCATGAAGGCGGCGGGGCATTAGTCGATCAAAGGACATGACTAGGAATTCATAATGCCGTCTGGGAGTTAAAAGCCGTCTTTGGAATGTCATCGGTTACAATCTTTGATTGGTGATATCGGAGCGAAGATCGATCTTTGAAAAGAATTTGGCTCCTTGCTGCTGGTCAAACAGGTCATCAATACGTGGCAATGGGTACCTATTTTTGATGGTGACATGATTGACTCCAGATAATCAATACAAAATCGCATACTCCCATCTTTCTTCTTCACGAATAGAGCAGGAGCACCCCGAGGAGGCGTCTAGGACGAATGAAACCAATGTCTAACAATTCTTGCAATTGGGTCTTTAACTCTGAAGTTCAATAGGAGCCATTCGATATGGGGCTTTGGAAATGGGTTTTGTCTGCGGGTTCAAGTCGATACAAAATTCAATTTCACGCTCTGGGGTAGGCGGGGAAGTTCTTGAGGGGAATCGTCGGGAATTTATTAACAATAGAAATATCATTCAAAAAGCGGCGTATTTTTGTTTAGATCCGTGACATGAGCTAAGAAAGCTTGACATCCAGTTTTTCAATAAGCGAATAGCTTTATGGCTTGAGATAGTAGTGATTGATTTTAATGGTTTGGTTGGCTTGAATTAGCATAATAGGTTGATTAGGAATATGAAAGCTAACAACCTTACGAAAACAATCAATTTTAGCATGATGAGTAGTTAACGATCAATCCCTAGAATCACATCAAATGCAAGTATTTTCAATGAAATAAGATCGACGAGGTAATGTGAAGTGCAGATTTGAGACAAACAAGACTTATAAGCAGTGGATGTAATGAAAGTTTCTCCCAGCGGAGTTTCCACGAGATAAGTCGAAGTCTAATTTCTCTCGAGTCAAATTTAATCGTTGGCGCAAGTAGGAGAAATAAAAGAATGGGTAGAAGCCGGTATCAAATAAAGTATAGACTTAGCTAGAGTTTATGATAAGCTTACCGTGATGACCTCATTCGGGTTCCTTGCTTTACGGGAGGAGGTCAACAAAGCGCTCTCCCTTGCACTCTCTGGCTTTGACTTTTACGGGGATGACCTTTGGTGCCTCCATCTAAATTTGAACTTGTCTTGGTGAGCGACAAAATCGGGCTAAGTGACCTTCTCTTCCACAATTATAACATGCTTTGGATGGCATCATCGCGGTGATTTGGGTGATGTGTCCCTCCCCTCGCATTTGAAGCATATGATAGGTGGTCGTTCTCCTTCCTTAACAGCGGGTCTTTGGTCTTTGACGTCTTTCCATCATTGTTGAATCTCCTCTTCTTGAAATGTCCATTCTTATTGTTTTGGCTGATTACCCCAGGAAGTGGTTACCATTTTACTTTATTGATTCCTCCCACGCTTGTTGTCATAGCCCGATGATTTGCTCTCCTTTGGTATTATCATTTTTAAATTTGCTCTCTTTTGGTTGCGTTGACTCGTTATCGCGCTCTACTAAGCTGAGCCCTATTTACAACATATCGAATACAAACACGGTTTATGAGAAATAAGATGTTGGCGTATCTCGACTTTAAACCTCTTAAAACATAGCGTCATTCTCTCTTCATTATCCACCAAGTGGGGCCTGGCCAAGACAACTTCGGCAAACTTAGCCGTCGTCTTTGCGACACGGTCGTATTATTATTACTGCTCCAACTTGATGAACTCTACCTCTTTTATGTAGCGAATACTTTCGGGGAAAGTACTTGTCGTTGAATAGTTCTTGGAACTTCTCCCAAGACATCTTGGTCTGGCGAGGTTGATGTCGCTTTCTGGATTCCCACCGATAATCTGCCTCTCCTGCACAACATAAAGGCGGGCAAAGGGAACCTTTTGCTCCTCGGAGCATCCCGAGACATCAAATATCTCTTGGTGATCTGCTTTATCCATGCTTAGCGCCTTAAGTGGTTTTGGCTCTCCGATAAACTCGGTGGTCCCGGCTCCTTGAAGCTATTTAGCGGTGACCGTCAAGAGTTTCGGTGTTTCCACCTACATTTTGGGCGAGGAGGCCGCTCTGCTTTCTTTGTTGCATGAATTGCATAAAGCCTCTGAACATTCCATCATTCATCATTTGGTCGGTGTTGTTGTTTGCATGAGGATTATCGCCTTCACGATGCACATTATCACGATTATTGATATGTGGTGAATCAGCGGTGCTTTGTGCTCCATTCTTTATTCTCAACATTCTCGGATGTCATTTTTGAATCTTGCCACAAAACAAAGGTTAATTGACATATAACATATTATCCCTATATTACGTGAGCCAATTAAATACCAAATAAACTTAGGTAGGTCATACTAGCGAAAGAATTCCGTCTCTCTCCCCTCTAGTTCTATTCTCACATCTTAGCGGGGATCATATCCCTAAGCTTTGATACCAGTTGTGGCGCCCCCAAAATAGGTATACATCACCTATTACGAGTGCTTGAATACATGGTACAAAATTCAAATACAAACTTAATTATATACTGATTAGTCGTGTAAAAAATACGACTAAACATATCTTTGTGAGTTTTAATACAAATATTGTCATCTAGACAATATACAAACTCAATGGGGTCCTCATTACATTTATTATCACACTATTTCATAGAATAGTGAGGACTACTAATCTTATTATACGGACCATCACTCTGTTCCCAGATTAGTCCTGCTACGTTCTCATTTCACGAAGAGAACAATGAAAGAAAAAAAGGGTGAGCTCAACTAGCCCGATGAAATATTATGACTAAGATAATGCGAGAATAAATTATCATTAGCCTTAACGAGTGTTAAGCGATAAAATATAACAAACATCAAGTTTAAGCTGCGGCGGAACAAGCGATCCATTAGAAGAGTCAGTAGAGAATAAAATCTACTATCTTTTATGATTTAAAAGGTTTTCATGACTTTTATCATTTGAGACTCGACAATAAATAATCACATCATCATCACCCCTTTTCTGACGAGGATATTCATTAGTATCACGACCACAAATTATCCATGCACCACTGGGCCGAGGATATTCGTGTATTCATCGATGGTCATGATCATGCCAATATTTGTCCATCGATACACTACGAGGCCCGATGAGGACTTTTACCACATCATTTGTAACATTACGGTCATGATGATTGCAGAATAATCACTGGTCATAATCATACCAAGTCCATCATATACTCTACAGGCCACAGATGACTTTCAACATAATATAAACATGAGGATGATGACAATGATATAAGAATTCAATAAAACAAGTTCAAGAATTAATTTATCCGAGGAACTAATAACGTCAAATTGTCAACATGATACTTCTTTGTAGAGTAAAATTCAAGAATGCTCAGGAAGAATATTTCCATGAAAAGATCTTTGGATGAAGCGCAAATATCGAGGATATTCCACTAATTTCATGGAGTATAGAAGTCAAAACTTTAACCATTTGAGTATAATAAAGAATGGAATAACAAAAGAAATCACCGGGCATGCGATAGGCGCATAGACGACGGTTATTCAGCGAGAATAATAAATAATGGAACCGGTCGCGCGTAGCGCGCACGCAGACGGGATATTCAACGAGAATAATAAATAATGGAACGGACGTGCGTAAATGCGTAAAGCGGGATACGAGATATTCCAATGAATAATAAATAATGGAACCGGTAATAAAAATGGAACATGAGAATAATAAACAACGGAACCCGTAAATGCGTAATGCACGAGACAGGATATTCCAACGAAGAATAATAAATAATGGAATAACGGAAGAATTTCACCAAGTATAGGGTATCCAGCGTATACTGAGTTATTCAGCAGAATAATAAATAATGGAATAACAAAAGAATTTCACCAATAAGAAAGAAGGAATACCCCTACGAGTACAACAAATAGTATCCCATACTCAAAAAAACTTGCACCTTCGCTCAAAGCTTTCTTAAACTCTAAAGAAATACGCCAAGATTATAGAAGAAAACTCTCTAAAGTAAATACGCAAACACTACGCGAGATTATACAAACACTATGCATAATAAAATATTATATTTACTAATTATTGTTGTTGATATATTTTGCAATCAATGAATACGTGCAAGTATACACGGTCAACAATTAATAAAGTGATAAGATAGAGTGTTGAACACACAGTGATAATACGTGCAATATTGTAGTTACGCGGAGAAGCTGTTCATCCGGAAAATTTTCATTGATCAGTGAGTTGTCACTTTTCTGTACCTCCGCATTTTCTAACCGAGACAGATGATCCGCCACTTTATTTTTGGTACATTTTCTATCCCGGATCTCCAGATCAAATTCTTGTAACAACAATACCCATCGTATTAACCGCGGTTTGCCATCCTTTTTTTTAATAAGGTATTTAATGGCAGAATGATCAGTATAAACGATTACCTTGGTGCCAATAAGATATGCTCGGAATTTGTCGAAGGCAAACACAACTGCAAGTAACTCTTTTTCGGTGGTTGTGTAGTTCAACTAGGCATCCGTCAATGTCTTGCTAGAGTAATAGATAGTGTAAAAAATCTTGTCGTGATGTTGTCCCAACACAGCTCCCTCTGCTGCTGCATCAATACTAGCCCTCGTGGACGCGTGCAAACCATCACAAAATATCCCTAATTGCATCCACTACGGAATTCTGTGATGAGGGCACTTACGGAGCATATCCTTAAACCTTTCCCACTCCTTATATAACAATTCTGAATCAAATTGTGTGAAAGTGTGAATATCGTTCCGTAGTTTTGCCGACTTAGCTGGTGGGAAGAACTTAGATAAAAAATTTTGAGCTAAGTTGTCCCAAGTGGTGATTGAGCCAGGAGGCAAAGAGTGTAACCAACTTTGTGCTTTATCTTTTAAGGTAAACGGGAACATCCTCAACCTTGAAGCATCTTCCGATACATTGTTAAATTTGAAGGTGTCACGAACTTCCAAGAAACTCAAGATATGCTCATTAGGATCATCTATCGAATTACCCCCAAACCGATATGTATCTCAGAAAGCATCTCGAATTGTTCTGGTTTTTTCTCTAAACTCGTTCGCATTGATTGTCGGCCTCCTAATACTCGATTGTATATCCGTGACATTAAGTGGCGTAATTCTAAGTGATTTCATTGCTCGTTCCTCGCCATGTTCACGGGTATTTCAGTCCGCCGATTCTTCTTCCAAATGTATAACCTCACTAGTTAAATCGCAATTTCCGAACTTCCTTTCGATGTCGTCTGTATACGGAAAAAGTTCCTTTTTAGCTCTCGATCTAGTGTGCATACACTCACAAGAATTCCTGCCAATTTAAGAAGAAAAATAAGTAACGTTTAAATTAAGATCGAATTGATTATAACTAATATGAAATTAATATTAATAAAGTATTCCCCGGCAACGGCGCCAAAAACTTGTTGATTGATTTCGCAATCAATGAATAAATCTTGATATACACGGATTCAACAAGTAATAAAGTGATAAGATAGAGTGTCGAACCCACAGAGAATTCTAATCAATAAATTCCAACTACTAGCACTATATCAATCCAATTTTATTTAAACAACCATAAAGTGTGATTTTCTGAAATATTAAAACTAAATTAAACAATTAAAGATATTACTCTAAAATAGGCAAATAAATAAACTAAGATTTGAATGATTGACTTCAAATAAGTAAGGATTAAGACTTCAATATCCCCAATTATGAACTATAACTCAATTATCCAATTATCCCAATTATTATGTCTAACGAATTGTTAACAGGAATTCTTAAATGCCAAAAACCCTTTTCCAAGTGATCAATTGACTTCTATTTAATTCAAATTAATCTTGCTATATTCCTATGCAAAACGAGTGAATCAAATTCCTCTAAATCCAATTCCTTATGCATTATATGCGGTGAACAGATATTTTCATTCAATTCACAAACCTAATTATTCACTATGCAAATAACTAAGTCACATGTTATCATGCCCAGTTCTAACCCTAGAATTCCTCTTTCAATTCCTTCTAGAGTAACAAGGTAATTACTGGCCATAATCAATAAACGCAAGGCAAGATAAACAATTCACTTCAACATAAATAATTGGAATAAATTGAATAACTAATTTATAGCCATAAAAGGTTCAATTGAAATCTTAATTAAAGAATTAGTTCATAACGGAAATAAAAACCAATAATCTTTTGCAAAACATCCTTAAGGAATTACACAAATTAAAAATAAGGAGAATGAGAAAAACTCTAAAGCCAATCCTTCAATCTTCAAGTAATCCTTTTCTTAGCCTCCAATTGTGAATCCCCTCTTCTAATTCAGCCTCCTATACTTTAGATATTCTCATCTTGTGCCCTATTCCTTTTCCAAATCAACTTGTCACATACTTTCCCAACGACCGATCCGGTCAGCTATCGTCCACCCTCGTCAACGCCTTGACTAGGCCCAAACACCGGTATTTGGGAAATGTACTATAATGAGTGCCTCGGCGCTGAGGTACAGAAAATGCCAGTCATGCCCCCTTTTTAACCCAAATGCTCCCAAATATTCCTACAGCTCACAAACCTGCAATAGCACAACTAAACACAGTAAAACAAATCTAAATGCTTAGAGAATACAATAAATTAAGCCCAAATATATCCAATTCATGGGTATATTACCCAATCATCAAATACCCCCAAACTTAAATCGTTGCGTGTCCTCAAGCAACAAAACACTAACAACACAAAACAATTTGAAAAAGACAACCATTCAAATGCAAACTAACTAAATGATCTTAATTTTAGCAATCCAATATCTCACGTATATCCATAGGCCTTAGAAAAATCACAAAAACATGTTCATACATCATGTTAAAGCAGATCAATAATATCCCAACAATCAATGAATCCAAATCTGTTATTACTGATATTGTGAGTGTGTGTTCAACAACCATGCTAACCAATGGAAAGCAAAAATATGAAAGAAAATAAATTTCTTACTAAGCATCCTACAGTGTAAACTTGAGAACTCATCAAATAAACTTGCTTCAACTAAAATCAAACAATTACCAAAGTTCAAGGGTCAAAATGGAATACTTATGCTTTTCTTTTTTGTTTTTTTTATAACGAGGGCTTTTTGCACTTTTCCTGCTTTATTTGTATTTGTTTTTTTTTCCTCATGACTATGCATTGTCTTATTCTCTTAGGCTTTTCAGTGCTACCTTAACGAGCTTTCGACCAACGACTCCCAAGCCATTAAGACCTTAGGGCGCTAGGTGTAAAGACAATCCCCTCGGGCTTACTTACTCAAGTAACAAAGGCCACAAAACTAGACAAGCATGCCACGGTGTTTATTCTTTTTTCTTTTTTTTAAGCTTATATATTCCAAATATTTTTCCCCCAAACTTGAGTTTATGTCTAAATTCAGTCTTCTCTAGCTATTCAAATTGTCCCTTCATTTCACTAGCATTCATCTTTTAGAACTCTATTATTTTCTATCCATTTAAACTATCATCGCCAGCATGGTCAGTTTTCAAAATGTGCTTCCTTTATAATATCAGTGTCAAACAGATAGAGATTTAACTCATGTCAAGAAAATCATCTCACTAACTCAACAATTCTTACTAGATTTGTTCATGCCATTTTTTAATTCATCATTGGCCCCAAACATACGTGCTGCTATTAAACGCTGAAATTATCACGCAATCCTAAATGCAATATTTAACTACAATAACAATCCAAATCCATAAACTAATAATAAACTACAACTGAAAATAAACATTAACTACCCCCAAACTAATCTAGAGCAATGTCCTCATGCGAAAAATAAGGTAAAATAAAACAGAGGACTTCCCTGACGAGCTTATTCCTTGGGTGGAGCATCGTCCTCGCTCATCTCTAGATCGGAAGGGGAAACACTGGCAGAACAGGAGCAGTAGGGAACTGGCTAAGGTCAATGCCTGGGTAAAGTTGAGCGTTCAGGGCATTCTGTGCAGAAAATTGATCAACCAAGTACTTGTAGATCACGTCTTGACGTTCAGACAAACAGACATTCTGAGATTCTAGGTTGTAGAACCAGCCATCAATTTCCCGTTGGACAGCTTCAGGAACTACACCACGATGAGCTGCTGAAGATGGGTCATAAGTCGGTGGAGCTTGAGGTGGTGGGGTTTGTGTCGCTTCAACTTGGGAAATTATGAAACCCAATCCCCTAGGGTGGTTTTTCCCTCCTGTCCACACTTTATACTTGCTTATTAGCTTGTGTTCCAACACGGGCATTGGTGTTTGAATCATCTCATCTGATTTCCATTTGACCCCAAACTTAGCACACAAAACGCAAATGAGAGACGGATGGGGTAAACCTCTTGTGGTCCCTCGTCATGCCGCTCGTAGAATGGACTGCTGAATGATGTGACCGACATCTAGTTGCAAGCCTTGAATAATGAAATATAGCAGTACCACCATCTCTTTGGTGACATGGCTCACATGTGTGCATGGCATGAGTTTGGCATAAATAAAGGCATACCACGCCTTCCCATATAAACTGAGGTGAGAGTGTGGGAAGGTTATGCTGCCACGTTCATGCACTGTCCATGTGGTGCTCGGTTGGCAAAGCTCACGGATTATTTTCTCATAGTCTGGACCTTGACTCAGAAGACCGGCATACTCATCGTTAAGATCCTCCAAATTCAGTTGATAACATCCATTTATGTCCTCTTCACCGAATTCCACTGTCTTTCCCCTCACAAACACGCCATAGTGATCGTGTTCTGAAACGTTGGCATAGAATTCTTTCACGATTGCTATCACTGCCGGATCAGGTTGTTCGGTTAGGGAGAACCAGTTTCTCTCCGCAATCATCACCGCTATTTCTCCATCCTTGGATTGATCGGGCCTTAAACCTCATTCGGGGATGAGAGAGCGGGTTGCCATCTTATTGTAGCGATCTTGGGTGGCGGCACTCACAAACCGACGGATATCAAACCTGATTTGGGCTGACGTTGTCCTAGAACCTTCTCCCCGTTGACGCTTTGAAGCCATATAGAAAATTCTGCAAAAATGGCATTTATATATATTAAAATTGAGCTCAATGCGATTAGAGAGATATGTATGCCTAACACTACCCCCAAACTTTGAAATGACGGCGTGCTATACGCGATAGTTGGGGTGTGGGGAAATACATGATAGCAGGGGAGCACAGATTGGACTAAGCATCCTTAGGGTTCATTAAAATTCCAAAAGCAACCCACGTAACGATTACAAGGTGTAACATGTATAGCAATATGATCCCACGTATGCATCAATATAATATAACCCCCCCATGATAGTCTTTGTAAATGATCGATTGAGGACTCGTGGTGTTGTGATGGTAAAACGGTAAGTAAACTTGGTGTGTGTAAATGGTAGTGGGCGTATGGAACAACCAAATTTTTATTCAGGCAACTTATCGAACACCTTATGGGCAATTTATATTTTTTTTTTGAATCACACTAGTTTTTTTTTAGCAAATAACCTTCCTAGTACTCAATCACCATATATGCATGCTATTCCAACCAAAAGTGACGTAAAATCAAACGTGACTCACATACCGGCAATATGAGAGAATCAAAATCAAAAGGGTGAACCTCGGCATTGTAGATGGAGCGAATATGAATAAAGATGCAAATTAGCTTACCTATCTTACAATGAAGAGTAATTGCGGAGCATACCTTTGCCGTAGAGATGAGAGATGAAAATTGCTTTACAAAAGGAAATCCCAATGTGATGTGCGAGCCGTGTTCGGTATTGAGATGTTATATGAAGGTTAAAGATCAGTTACCAGATGAGGAGTGGAATCGTGTGAGGAAGTTGGAAGGGGTGGAGTGGGAAACGCGTATTTGAAATCAATTAGGAGAATCGATTAAGCGTCCTCGGTCTTTAAAGGCGCTAAGATTTGAAAGCTTAGCTAGAAGCGGCAAGCCTTTGCATGTCGAAGGCTCGATGATCTTTCTGGCGGGGTGTCTTGCATGGCAGAACTTGGTGATAGGTCTCAGCGTCGGTATTTGAATTTATAATGAACTTAGTAGAAGAGGCTGGTAAAACTTAAACTCACGGAGGGCGGCCACGAAGGCTGTGGGCTTTGTAAATTGGAGCGATGGGGCGCTGGGACATAGTGACCAGTAACCTTGTGGAATGTTTAGCCCTTGTCTTGCCTCTTCGTTGAAATATTTCTATGTCTTGTCCCTTATGCACGAGTAAGCACTGACCTAAACAGGAAGAGTACGAAAGATATTAGTGTACTGTAGTATACCATAGACTGTAAGTCCTGCAATTCTTAATACGAAGAAGAATTAACTAAAATAAACAAAATAAAATAAAATAAATTGGGTTGCCTCCCAAAAGCGCTTGGTTTATAGTCGTCAGCCAGACTCTGCAGTGTTGCTCAATTGTCCCCTGGTTCAGCGAGGTGCATGACAGTGGATTGACGTTCGATGGGTCCACTCCAGTAATGTTTTAGTCGCTGACCGTTCACCTTGAATGTGCGCTTTGAATTCGGTTCTTCTACTTCAATGTTTCCATGTGGAGCGACAGAGATGATCACGAAAGGCCCGGACCAGCGAGATTTTAACTTACCGGGGAATAAACGCAAACGTGAGTTGAACAATAATACTTGTTGGCCCGGTTCAAATGTCCGATCGAGAATTTTCTTATCATGCCAGGCTTTGACTTTCTCCTTGTAGAGTTTCGCATTCTCATAAGCATTGAACCTAAATTCGTCCATCTCGTTCAGCTGAAGTAACCTTTTCTCACCAGCTGCTTGTAGATCGAAGTTAAGTTTCCATATGGCCCAGTGTGCACTATGTTCTAGCTCAACCGGGAGGTGACACGCCTTTCCGTAAACCATCATGTAAGGTGACATGCCTATAGGATTCTTGTATGCTGTTCGATATGCCCATAGAGCATCGTCAAGACGCAAGGACCAATCTTTTCTTAACGGATTGACCACTTTTTCCAGAATTCGCTTGACCTCCCTATTCGAGACCTTCGCTTGACCATTGGTTTGGGGATGATATGCGGAAGCAATTTTATGATGAACCCCATACTTTACAAGCAATTTTGTGAACTGCTTGTTACAGAAATGAGTTCCCTCAGCACTTATTATCTCCCTCGGCGTCCCAAATTGTGTGAAGATGTTTTTCTTTAAAAATCGGAGAACAACGTTGGCATCATTCGTGGGTAACGCTGCGGCTTCTACCCATTTGGAAACATAATCGACCGCCAACAAAATGTACTGATTATTGAAAGATGATGGGAAAGGTCCCATAAAATTGATTCCCCATACGTCGAACAGTTCTACCTCCAAAATTGAGTTGAGTGGCATTTCATTTCGCTTGGAGATATTACCTACGCATTGGCACCGATCACACTTCAATACTTAGAGATACGCATCCTTGAATAGAGAAGGCCAGAAAAATCCTGATTGCAACACCTTGGCTGCTGTTCGATCACCGGAATAATGGCCTCCGTAATCCGAGGAGTGACAATGGCCCAATATGCTGTCCATCTCTTCATGTGGCACACAACGTCTAATCATTTGATCTGCGCAGGCCTTAAACAGAAATGGTTTGTCCCAATAATATTGCTTCACATCGTGGAGGAACTTCTTACGTTGCTGTGAAGTCAAATCCAGTGGTAACACCTTTGCAACCACGTAATTCACGTAATCGGCATACCAAGGCAATATTGTAGTTACGCGGAGAATCTGTTCATCCAGAAATTTTTCATTGATTAGTGAGTTGTCACTTTTCTGTACCTCCGCATTTTCTAACCGAGACAGATGATCCGCCACTTTATTTTTGGTACCTTTTCTATCCCGGATCTCCAAATCAAATTCTTGTAACAACAATACCCATCGTATTAACCGCGGTTTGGCATCCTTCTTTTCAATCAGGTATTTAATGGCAGAATGATCTGTATAAACGATTACCTTGGTGCCAATAAGATATGCTCGGAATTTGTCAAAGGCAAACACAACTACAAGTAACTCTTTTTCGATGGTTGTGTAGTTCAACTGGGCGTCCGTCAATGTCTTGCTAGAGTAATAGATAGTGTGAAAAATCTTTTCGTGACGTTGTCCCAACACAGCTCCCCCTGCTGCTGCATCAATACTAGCCCTCGTGGACGCGTGCAAACCATCACAAAATATCCCTAATTGCATCCACTGCGGAATTCCGTGATGAGGGCACTTACGGAGCATATCCTTAAACCTTTCTCACGCCTCATATAACGATTCTGAATCAAATTGTGTGAAAGTGTGAATATCGTTCCGTAGTTTTGCCGACTTAGCTGGTGGGAAAAACTTAGTTAAAAAATTTTGAGCTAAGTCATCCCAAGTGGTGATTGAGCCAGGAGGCAAAGAGTGTAACCAATTACGCGCTTTATCTTTCAAGGTAAACGGGAACATCCTCAACCTTGTACCATCTTCCGATACATTGTTAAATTTGAAGGTGTCACAAACTTCTAAGAAACTCAAGATATGCTCATTAGGATCATCTATCGAATTACCCCCAAACTGACATGTATTCTGTAGCATTTGAATTGTTCCCGGTTTTATCTCGAAACTGTTCGCATTGATTGTCGGCCTCCTAATACTCGACTGTATATTCGTGACATTCGGCATGGCATAATCCCTAAGTGATTTCTGTTCGTTCCCTGCCATGTTCACGGGAATTTCCTGGTCTGCCAGTTCTTCTTCCAAATGTATAACCTCACTAGTTAACTGCAATTTTCGGAACTTCCTTTCGATGTCGTCTGTATACGGAAAAAGTTCCTTTTTAGCTCTCGATCTAGTGTGCATACACTCACAAGAATTCCTATCAATTCAAGAAGAAAAATAAGTAACGTTTAAATTAAGATCGAATTGATTATAACTAATATGAAATTAATATTAATAAAGTATTCCCCAGCAACGGCGCCAACAACTTGTTGATTGATTTCGCAATCAATGAATACGTGCAAGTATACACGGTCAACAAGTAATAAAGTGATAAGATAGAGTGTCGAACCCACAGAAAATTTTAATCAATAAATTCCAACTACTAGCACTATATCAATCCAATTTTATTTAAACAACCATAAAGTGTGATTTTCTGAAATATTAAAACTAAATTAAACAATTAAAGATATTACTCTAAAATAGGCAAATAAATAAACTAAGATTTGAATGATTGACTTCAGATAAGTAAGGATTAAGACTTCAATATCCCCAATTATGAACTATAACTTAATTATCCAATTATCCCAATTATTATGTCTAACGAATTGTTAACAGGAATTCTTAAATGCCAAAAACCCTTTTCCAAGTGATCAATTGACTTCTATTTAATTCAAATTAATCTTGCTATATTCCTATGCAAAACGAGTGAATCAAACTCCTCTAAATCCAATTCCTTATGCATTACATGCGGTGAACATATATTTCCATTCAATTCACAAACCTAATTATTCACTATGCAAATAACTAAGTCACATGTTATCATGCCCAGTTCTAACCCTAGAATTCCTCTTTCAATTCCTTCTAGAGTAACAAGGTAATTACTGGCCAAATAATTAATCAATAAACGCAAGGCAAGATAAACAATTCACTTTAACATAAATAATTGGAATAAATTGAATAACTAATTTATAGCCATAAAAGGTTCAATTGAAATCTTAATTAAAGAATTAGTTCATAACGAAAATAAAAACCAATAATCTTTTGCAAAACATCCTTAAGGAATTACACAAATTGAAAATAAGGAGAATGAGAAAAACTCTAAAGCCATCCTTCAATCTTCAAGTAATCCTTCAATCTTCAAGTAATCCTTTTCTTAGCCTCCAATTGTGAATCCCCTCTTCTAATTCAGCCTCCTATACTTTATATATTCTCATCTTGTGCCATATTCCTTTTCCAAATTAACTTGTCACATACTTTCCCAATAGCCGTCAGGTCAACATGGCGTCCAAGGTCTCCTGGTCAACGCTAGCTTTAGCCGAAAGCGCCCGGTCTTTGAAATGTTTATAATGAGATACCTATTTGAGGTACGTAAAATGCCAGTCATGCCCCCTTTTTAACCCAAATGCTCCCAAATATTCCTACAAATTTAAAAACTGCATATAGACAACTAAACACGAAGAAAGCGAATCTAAATGCTTAGAGAATACAATAAATTAAGCCCAAATATATCCAATTCATGGGTATATTACCCAATCATCAATTGTCTAATAAAACAGATAACTTTATAAAAGTATTCTGTTTTATATAAAAAGATTTTACTATTAGTCTAATAAAACGAATAACTTTATTAAAGTATTACATTTTTATATAAAAAGATATCTGCTTTTATTACATTAATAATACTAATAAAACAAAATTCATCATCATTATTATAATTCACAATATTAATCGACCGAAGTCGTTCCCGGAAAGAGGGGGCTTTCCAATAAGAATTTCTCCCCATTGGCAGCGCAATTAGGTGACCAAATCTCTCCTTGTGAACTTACAGACATCATTAATATTGCAAATATTAATATTAATAACTTTGTCATCTCAATTATTGATTATAAAATATTGACAATAATTGAATCAAATAACGTGAGATCTTATCAATTCTTCGTAATAATAATTGAACAAAAAATGAGTGACTTCTCACGTAAGCATCAATAATCAATACCGTGTCTTTCTCTTGTAATTACGATATTCGTTTCTTTTAACACCGGTGTTTCAACGAGTTAACAGTAAAACTTTTTCGCCGTTATTTTCATAAAGTTTTTGTCGTTTTCTCAATCAAACAATAATTCCGTTGTAGGTCCACCAATGATTGTCTTGGTTGTACGAATATTCCATGTTAAAACGAATATTTCCCGACCAATCGAATATTATATAACAACTTGCGTACTTTACAAAATTTATAAATATTACCCATAAAAGTTGGGGTCTTACATTATGTATAAACATATCAAGATGTTTTATGCCATAACACGTGACTAATATGTTGGTTTATACGGTTAGGCGTAATATAGACTATTCAAGCATGATTTAAAATGAGTTTTCAAGTAGAGGACCATACTAACTATGTGCAAATGAATTGGATAAATGTGAGCATGCGTAGTAAAGGTTCATTTAGCCTCATTATGAGATTAATGGTTATCATAATTAGATTTTGTGTTATAAACTTATTTAGCATTGTTAATTGAGATGTTTCAAAAAGAAACTATGAAATTTGAAAGTAAGACTAAATGGTTTGAAATTAAACTTAAGTAAAACCAAAAACAAAAACTTGTTTTACATGCTAATATGCTCTGTGTTAGAACTTCAGTATGCTAAATAATGACATGTGCAATCAAAAAACTCGATCCTTTTTTTGAAAAGGAGTATAAATGACCCGCATTCAATTCAAGTAGTCATAATGCATGTTGCATGGCGTTACATATGCCAAGTGTTGTCTGACTTTTTAAACTATGATATGAGAATTGTAGCATGTATATATTAATGTTTTAAGCTATGATACATGATGAAAGTGATGTTCTAAGTGTTTAAGTGTATAGTGGCTACATTGAATCAATACTTAACAATTTCTAAAAGGTTTTTAGATACAGTTTTCAAAGACAAATCAATGTTGATGTTGTAACTATATGGTCTGATCGTGTAACTAAGATACTACTTGATGTATGTGCTTAACATACCTATTGAGTATGTGAATGAGATAGTTTGTGTATCAAGCTTGTATAACTAATGTGTTTGTATATATACATAAATAAGATACTATAAGACCTTGAAGTGACGTTAAGCTTTAAGATTTGTAATCTACGCAAAAGGCAAGTTCCCTAACTTTCACAACTTTGAATATTGTGCGAGTTTTGAATTGTTGTTATATCAACCATGCTGAATGGTTTAGTGTCATTTTTTGGCTTAATGAGTTGAATGAAGTTTTTTTTTTAACAATATTAACTATTATATTAAGTAATATTAAATAAATTTATAATAATTTTGAATTTTTTTAGTGGCGTAAAATAATAAAAATTTATTATTCAGATTTTTCAGACATGTCAATTATCAAACAACGTTTTTAATTTAAATTTAGATTCAGCTCATTCAGATTCAAATTCATTCAGTTTTTATTTAACACACCCTCAAACCGTATAACCTGTTTTTAATATAAGTTCTGTGAGTTAGAAGTAAATAGTTATATGTCTAATATAGGTCAAACCATACTTTAATTTTAATCTTACTATTATTATGGTCCAATGAAATAAATTATTATTTATATATATATATATATATATATATATTTATTTATTTATTTTATATATATATATATTGATTTTTTTATATTCTTTTAACTTGTCTCTCTAATTTTTTCATACATTCTCTTTCAGTCTAATTTTTTTTTGTACTTAATTTTTTACATTCTCTTTCTAAAAATTTTTATCCCTCTCTCTAAAACTTTTATAACACAATCTCTCTAATTTTATTTTATTTTATTTTTATTATTATCGACTGAAATTTAAAAATTTTATATTTGACAAAAATGAATCGCAAACCGTGTTTTATCTCTCTAAAATTTACTGATCAAGGGGCGGTCTGGTGCCTTAATGACCGGTAATAACCGGTGCACTTTGATTTTAATTTTTTTTATTTTTTTGTTTTTTAACCACAATTATGAGAAAAATAAATAAAAAATAATAGAGTTTTTTTAATAAAAAATATACTTTCTTTTATAATTTTTTGTTTAAACTTGCTCTATTATTTTTTATTTATTTTTTTCATAATTGTGATTAAAAAACAAAAAAACAAAAAAGAGGCACCGATCATTAAGGCTACCGGACCGCCCCTTGATTCAAAATTTACATGTCCCTATAGGGTTATGTGTTGCATTTATGTTTGATTTGGTATACTTAAGTACTCCTCCATTTCTAAATAATTTATGTTACAGGAAGTTCAAAATTTCTCAATATATTTAACGTTACCAAGTTTTTAGAAAGTATTAATTATAATTTTTTCTCTATTGCCCTCAACTATATGGAGTATTTTATTTATCTAGACAACTATATAGACTACATCTTTTTTTAATTAATGCAAGAGTAATTGTGGTATTACATATTAATCTTAATGATAAAATTAAAGTAATAAATAATTTCTTTAATAAATGTAAAACTTTCAAAACGTCAATTATTTAGGGAAAGAAGGATTATGTATTAAATGACATTGAACAACATGCATGCATAATGTATCAACCCAACAGCCTCCATAACTTTTTATTTTCTCTGCCAACGATAATAAAAGAGGTATACTGCTGTGCTGACGTCTCAACACATGGAAAGGTGGAGGAAGGAAGGGAGAAAAAAACAGAAAGTCGAGGAGAAAGAGGGGGAGGCACATTTCCCCTCATCTTCAAACTTTTCTTGATTTGCCACGTGCCTAACCTCCCCCAAATCTCGCCTTCCTTCCCAATCCACCCGCCCAGCCCAACCCAAATCAAATCCATTTCATTCATTACGATTCAGCCCACCACCTCTCTCTCTCTCTCTCTCTATATATATATATATATATATAACCACTTATTCCTGTATGCTACATATCTGCATCGTTTCTTTATTGTCTATTTTTTTAGTCTAAATTATCTTGTGTTTTTAATCGGCTCGGAATTCCATACACTTTTAACGAGAATGGAAAATTTGACGCTCACCGGATTGTTGAAACGAGTTGCCGGCAAATTCCCAAACCGGCGGGCACTTTCTGTTTCAGGCCAATTCGATCTCACCTACGCTCGCCTACATGACCTCGTTGAACAATCCGCTTCTCGCCTTGTTGCCGCCGGTGTCAAGCCCGGAGAAGTTGTAGCTCTCACGTTTCCTAATACCGTCGAGGTACGTCTCATTTCTTCTTCTCTCTCCTTCGATTGAGGATTATAACGTTTTATTGTTTTAAAATTTTATTTTCATAAATTTCAACCGAAGAAACCATCAGAAATAAATTTAGAAATAAGGAAATTAGGTAGGAAAATTGCTTGCTTTTAATGTCCTAAATAACTATGGAGTAGTTAAATAAACTACTACATCTATGAATTTTGTCAGAGGCCAAATAGACCACTTGGTTGATTTCTTCTACATCTATGAATTTTTTTTACGTTATATTATTATGAGGTAATTAATTAGTTTGATTGCATATTTGATTACAGTTCATAATTATGTTTCTGGGGATAATTCGAGTCCGAGCCACCGCTGCTCCACTCAACGCGGCTTACACATCCGATGAGTTCGAGTTCTACCTATCGGACTCAGGATCAAAGCTTTTGTTAACTTCAAAAGAAGGTAATGAGCCGGCTCAAGCCGCGGCTTCAAAGCTTAACATCCAGCACGTCACAGCCACCCTTCCCCAAGCCGACTCTGAAGTTTCTCTTTCCTCGACTCAGTCCGAGTCGGACCCCAACTCTATCTCCAATATCGTAAACGATCCATCGGACGTGGCTCTATTTCTCCACACATCCGGCACCACGAGTAGACCAAAAGGCGTGCCACTGAGTCAGCTCAATTTAGCATCCTCGGTACAGAACATAAAATCCGTTTACAAACTCACCGAGTCCGACTCGACCGTCATAGTCCTCCCGCTCTTTCACGTTCACGGGTTACTTGCCGGGTTATTGAGCTCATTCGGAGCCGGAGCCTCCGTCACCCTACCAGCTGCCGGACGATTCTCAGCTTCCACGTTTTGGTCCGACATGAATAAATACAACGCCACGTGGTACACAGCCGTTCCTACAATACACCAGATTATATTGGATCGCCACTTGAGTAAACCCGAACCTACTTACCCAAAACTCCGGTTTATACGTAGCTGCAGTGCTTCCCTAGCGCCGTCTATTTTGGCTAGGCTGGAGGAGGCATTTGGCGCGCCTGTGTTGGAAGCTTATGCAATGACGGAAGCAACCCATCTGATGGCTTCAAACCCATTACCGGAAAATGGGCCACATGTTCCTGGGTCGGTAGGCAAATCCGTGGGTCAGGAGATGGCAATACTGGATGAAAATGGGATTGAACAAGAAGCAGGAGCTAGTGGGGAGGTTTGTATTAGGGGTCCAAATGTGACCATGGGTTACAAAAACAACCCAGAGGCTAACAAAACTGCTTTTCAATTCGGGTGGTTTCATACAGGAGATATTGGTTATCTCAACTCCGATGGGTATTTGCATCTAGTTGGAAGAATCAAGGAGCTGATCAATCGTGGAGGTATGTTCTATTACATACATGTAGTTTGTTGCTTCATGATTTAATGTAGCCAATTTGACCTTAGTTGCTTGAAATTTCAATTATTTTGAATCTAAATAAAAGCTAAATAATGTAGTTAGAATAATATTAGAAACACAAACTATTTTACAAACATTTTACAAACGCTGATTTGATATACTCCACTCAAAGATACTCCACCTCAACTATATTATTTGTTGATCAATAATGTTTAGTTAAATAGTTTGTGTATGAAGCATTACTCATGTAGTTATTGATATATATACTCCCTTCCAAAATATTGGATATTTTTAATATTTAAATTCTTAAATTTAAAATTGAGATATTCATTTTAACTAGTCGCAATGTATTTCCTTTAAATAATATGTGTCTTCACAACAATTGCAGGAGAGAAGATATCTCCAATAGAAGTGGACGCAGTCCTTTTGTCACACAAGGACATAGCTCAAGCTGTTTGTTTTGGAGTTCCCGATGACAAATATGGAGAAGAGGTAATAATAAAATTCCCTCACCAGCTCTTTTTGTCTATCTATTATCTCATTTTAACACTATGTGACTAGCCAGTTCTCTTGGATGTCAATTTCTTCTTAATGCCAGCTATGTTTCTTGTAATCTATTGTTTCTATATTGCTCTAAACTAATATATGTTCAATTGCAATGTTTCCCCTGATGGAAAATCCTGAACTTGAAAACATAAACCAAGTACTCAGTTTTTAAAAGAATGATGATGAGACTATATATGATGCACTGGCATGTCCCATTAAGTGACACATAATTTTGTGGACCATATTTGTATTATATTCTATGGTAGGTAGTGTTTGTGTGCATATTTGTTTACCAAAATTATTTTTTTTGGGTGCAATTTACCACAAGATTTGATAACAAATAAGATTTCTTGTATCTAAGGAATCATTTTCCTTGAACAAAGAGTCAAAAATAATTACAAAGCTTATTCTGGAAATGATACAATAAAATAACTAATTTGACTTGGTAATTAAGCTACCATATTTATACTAACTACCTGTTTAACCAAGTTAAAAAGACCTTAAAGTTAAAACCCTTATAAATAATGTGCTTATTACAATATTAACCATGTCTATTGTAACAAGCTACAACTTGATTCCTAGTTGGAATGAAACTCCAAACTGGTAAAACAGCTATCAACTTGTTAAGTGTTGTCTGCTGCTGTAGTATCTGCAATACCCTCCCCACAAGTTGATGGGTGGAAAGGACCACCCAACTTGCTTAAAAAAACTAGTGTAGAGTTTTACCAAGAGATTTGGTGAAAATATATGCAAGCTGAAGTTTATAAAGTACAAGTAGGAACTAGCAAGCCTTGTTGAACCTTTTGTTGAATGAAGTGGCAGTCTAAATCTATATGCTTAGTCCTGGCATGGTGGTTAGGATTAGAAGCCAAATCAATGGCAGAAGAACTATCACAGTAGACTGCAAGCAATTTTGAACCCCAAAAACTCTAAATAAACAAGTTCTACCAGCTTGGAGTTTCATTCTAACAGCTTGAGGGATCAAGTTGCAGCTTCTTACTATAGTACAGGGTTAATATTCTAATAAGTACATTATTTATAAGGGCTTTAAGGTCTTTTATACCTAGTTTGTTAGACAGGTAGGTAGTATAATATGGTAGCTTAATTAGCAAGTCAAGTTAGGAAGTTTAGTGATCATTTCCGGAGTGAACTTTGTAATTGTTTTTGACTCTTTGTTCAATGAAAATGGTTCTTCAGGTACAAGAAATTTTGTTTGTTATCAAGATTTGTTTCAAAAGCATTAGGTTTTAGGTAAGCATTGCATCTTACAGTTACAGGCATATCTACCATATCTGACCGATCGGTTCATAGTGTTCCAAGTGAAATTTTGGCATTCCAATGCCTAAAAGGACCTTTTGCAACTTTTTTGGGTCCATACCCTTATGGTGATGTTTGTTCCAAATTCAAGCCTTATTGTTAAAATAATTAGATGTTTACTTCAATATCTGTGTAGTGCAACACTCGTGCACAGCACAGCAATAGTGACTTCACTTTTGAGATGGAAAAATTATATTGATCCAAGACTTGATAGTTAAAATTTTAAAAGTAACTGGAGATAAAATACTTATTTTTTTACAACTCCATTTTAGCATCCTTACTGGTGCCAGGTTGAGAATCAGCCTCTTCCCACACTATGTTATGGAGCTGTAAAATTAGATAAATTTCATGTGTTCGGTTTGAACTATGTGGCTTATCATGTTTAATCTTTATATAAATTGCAGATAAATTGTGCCGTCATTCCCAGAGAAGGATCAGATATTGATGAAGCAGAGGTTTTGAGGTTCTGCAAAAAGAACCTTGCAGCTTTCAAGGTCCCAAAGAAGGTGTTCATCACTGATACTGTTCCAACGACTGCTACTGGGAAAATCCAACGAAGGATTGTTGCAGAGCACTTTCTTGCTCAAATTTCAACTGCTAAAGTTCCCAAGTTTGGAGCCTAAAACAAATTATATTTGTCTTGCAATTAGCTCCTGTTACATGGGAGATAAAAATAAGATTTGAGAGCCGTGTAATTTTCAGTATACAAAAATATGAACATTGTTGGCTGCCTAGTAATCTCTCTTGCCAATTATATCGAACAGAGAAGGAATTAGATTAGTTTCATTTCATTTTTAACAGCTATTTTCATGTTTCGATCTAATGTCAAGGCCATTCATGGCGAAGGAATCACCAGTACCTGCTTACCAGGTTTGTGTGGAAGGATTGAACAAGGGGTGAGTGGGCCACAAAACTCCAGTCATTTGTCAAAATTTGAATTCGTGAAAGTTTAATCAAATGATGAAAATATGGTCTCAAAATATCCTTGACTTATCATCAGATTTGTTAACTTTTTAACTTACTAAAATAGTGATAAATATGGAAAATACAATATTTTTTCTTAAAATTCTTATCTATGCAAAGAGAGTGAGACTATATATTTCGAAATGGAGAATTAAAACTAAAATTCACACATTTATATAAATAGTTGACAAGGCAAATGTGTCATCTCAATGCCATTGCCGGTGTTCATCCTACAATTACAAGTGAAAGAAAACAAGACCCAAGGCAGAGGCAGTACCCCCATAACAAGCCACTATCTATCAGGAATAGAAAAACAACATGGTTCGAACCTCGTTAAAATCCTCTCTACACAAGTTCTTAAACGTAACACTTGGAAGAGGTAAAACATGCCAAAGAAAATTTTGTATTATAAATATTTCCTCTGCAAACAACACTCATAAATTTCACCAACATAAGAGCATTCATACGCAATTAGACCAAGATCGGTCTATTACAGAACATATAGCATGTGTTCTTTCAAAATACTTTCTACTGCAACTCTACCCTACTAGCTTTCAATTCCATATCTAAACCAGTACTCACTAAATATAACTACAAAGAAAGCAGACAAGGAACATGCCACAGAAAGTGGCAAATCTGCAATCAGTTCCAAACATCAAATAAGGGCTCAATACCAAATTCACATAAACTCAGCATCACAGTTGCTAACTAAAAGAAGTCGCACCCAATACCCATAGCCAAAAACATATTAGGCTGCCTGAAGCTCTTCATTTTCATCGTCGTAGTTATAGTCTTCCTCATCCTCTGCTGTGGCATCTTGATACTGCTGGTATTCAGAAACTAAATCATTCATGTTACTCTCTGCTTCCGTAAACTCCATTTCATCCATGCCCTCTCCAGTGTACCAATGCAAGAAAGCTTTCCTGCGGAACATAGCTGTGAACTGCTCGCTAACCCTTCTGAACATCTCTTGAATTGAGGTGGAGTTCCCAATGAAAGTTGATGCCATTTTCAAACCAGTTGGAGGGATATCACAAACAGTGGACTTAACATTGTTGGGGATCCACTCAACAAAGTAGGACGAGTTCTTGTTTTGTACATTAATCATCTGTTCGTCAACTTCCTTGGTGCTCATTTTGCCACGGAACATAGCTGAAGCAGTCAGATATCGACCATGGCGGGGATCAGCAGCACACATCATGTTTTTAGCATCCCACATCTGTTGTGTAAGCTCAGGAACAGTGAGGGCTCGGTATTGGTGACCCACGAGATGTGAGTGGAGCAAATCCAACCATGAAGAAATGCAATCTAGGGAATGGAATAAGGTTGACAGCAAGTTTACGGAGATCAGAGTTGAGTTGACCAGGGAATCGAAGACAACAAGTTACCCCACTCATGGTGGCTGAAATCAGGTGGTTTAGATCTCCAACTAATAAAAAAAAAAGAGGACAAGTTCAGTCAGTCCATCACTTAATTGTCAGCTACTATAATACTATGTAAAAATACTAAACAAAAGGAAATATCAGGGGAAAATGATTGCTAGAATATTACGAGGCTCTTTTCTGAGCTATGGGCATTGTTATTTAAGGCGCACTGAGGCGCAAAGGTCTTCTTGGAGCCTAGGCGCGAGACATGCCTCATCGAAGTGAGACGCATATATTTTTAAAAAAATTAAATATATATATACAGACATTCTATTATTTATGTATCAAATTTATCAACCATGTTCAAATTCTAACCATGTTCAAATTTATGAAATTCTAAGCATGTTCAAAAAATTTCTATAACAAGTTCAAAAACCATACCCATGTAGTATAAGTGACACTAATATAATCGTATCATAATTAAATTCTGCATAAATACATAATTAAATACTTATATATATAAGTAGTAAACACTTAACAGCAATATAAATACATATTTAAATATTAAAAAAATACTTATAAAGTTATATACACATTTAATTATTTAATAAGTTAGTAAACACAGGAATAGTTGTGAGGTAAAGTACTCAAAGTTTTTGAAAGCAACATACCCATTTAGTATTTTGCAAAATAGCCATTTTTGGGGAAAAAGAGAATACAAAAAAAGGAGAAGAGAGAGACTTGGAGGAGGCTGCAATTGATGGTCTAGATTGATTAGAAATAAAAATTACAAAACTTCAATGAGGCCCACACCTTGTCGCCTCGGGTGGGTGCGCCTCACTGAAGGAGCCACAGTGAGGCGAGGCACGTGGACTACGTTGGACTAGGTTAGCCTTTAACAGCACTGGCTATGGATGTATTCCTAGTGACTAAGATTAATCAAAACTACCAAAGGAGGTTCTCAACACAAGCATGTTATACACTTCTGTATCAAATTTCATCAAATGATTTATGAAGAGGAAAACTAGAATCAAATGATCCAATAATCACAAACTGTTTAAGTGAAAGAAATACTCGATAAATTATCATTTTAAAACAAAAGGCAGAACATAATAAAATAAGACCACAGCATTCTTGTTCCGTCCTGTTCCACACAGAAATACGCTAGGTTCTGCACAACCAATTATTGTTCCACTAATCAATAACTCAGTATAACACAAAACTTAGAAGTTCTTCTAATATTCGATTCCTTATTGATCGTCTTTGAATAGAAAATAAAAAGTAAATCGTATGCTACGTTAATAATCTCAGTGTTTTTATAAAAAAAAACACTGCTCATGCATGGACAGCACAATATCACCTGTAAGTCGTGGTCTTCATGGAGCTAGTTGATACTATTAAAATAACCATAAAAAGGTCATTTACTAGCATAGTAAAGATAACTAAATCTTCCAGTTATGCTAAAAACAGAGATGGACAAGCAAAAGAGAATAACTTACAGCTTGGAGTTGTTAACTTAAGAGTTCTGAAGCAAATGTCATATAAAGCTTCATTGTCCAAAACCATACACTCATCTGCATTCTCAACAAGCTGGTGCACTGAGAAGGTCGCATTATAAGGTTCAACAACAGTATCTGACACCTTAGGGGAAGGAAACACAGAGAAAGTGAGCATCATTCGGTCTGGATACTCTTCTCTGATCTTAGAAATAAGAAGAGTTCCCATTCCTGACCCAGTTCCTCCACCCAGTGAGTGACAAACCTGAAATCCTGAAATGAGTAAGCAAAGAGTTAATGTTAGAGGTGTTGAGCATTAAAAGCAACAATAAGATCAGATTTCAGTGTACACTATATTATTACTGAAATTAAGTTTCAAAACCAAAGGAACAATAAGATAATAATAACATGCCACTGTAAAAAGCAACACTACAATATAGTATGACAAAGTGAAGTGCAACAATCATGACTCAGAACAAGTTATTTTCCACAAAAACTTTCATATACAAACAGAAAATCTTTAGCAAATGACAATTGAAATCTGGAAAGTACTCCTAAAATAAAATGAAATGATCAGCAAGCCAACAGACTATCAATATTTAAACATAATAATACTAGTATTGCATTGTAAGCAAATATTGCATTGGAAGCTCAAACTATAAACCGTAGAATTTATCCCAAATCTGTAGATTTTACCAGATAATTTATTAAATGAAGGGAAATTCAAAATCGATTGTATTTTTTGTTAGATAAATAAAATCTGTAGCAATATACCATCAGATAATGATTTGAACGTATAATTGATAAAATCTCTAAAAATGCCTTGACAATTACTACCGCCTTTCCAAAATTAAATATACATTTTGAGTCCATTTGCGAAATACTGAAACTCAAAATTGAAATATTTAGTTCAAATTTTGAAAACTATCATAATTAATAATAGGTTACAGTTAGTTTACAATTGTAAAACTAAATAACCTAATATCAATTTTGAATTTCAGGATTTCACGAAATGACTCTAAAAATCAAAAATGTATCTCTAACTATGGACACAAAATATCAATAAATACGAACACAAATGAACTACAAGTAGTCAGTGGAAGATCAATTAGCTAATTCGAAACTGAAATCATCAGATCCACAGTCCACAGCAATTGTATTCAAATTTTACTAAGGTAAAGAGAACTTCAGAAACAAAAGAAATTTTTTACCTTGAAGACAGTCACAATTTTCAGCCTCTTTACGAACCACATCGAGAACCGAATCAATAAGCTCAGCGCCCTCAGTATAATGCCCCTTCGCCCAGTTGTTTCCCGCATCGGACTGTCCAAACACGAAGTTATCAGGCCGGAATATCTGGCCGTACGGCCCAGATCGGACGCTGTCCATGGTTCCCGGTTCAAGGTCCATGAGAACGGCGCGTGGCACGAACCTCCCACAGCTTGCCTCGTTGTAGTAGACATTGACGCGCTCGAGTTGGAGATCGTTATCGCCTCTGTACCGGCCGGTGGAGTCGATGCCGTGCTCGGCGCATACCACTTCCCAGAACTTGGCTCCGATCTGGTTGCCACATTGGCCCCCCTGGATATGCAGAATCTCACGCATTTTCTTGAGGGAGAAAGTGAAGAAATGTGTAGTTAGAGACTTTGTACAGAGAAATAGGGATGATTTGGGATTGGGAGAAATGGAGGAGGATGGATTTAATGGCTGTGAAGATGACGGAATACGTTTGCCGTTATGTTGGTGTGAGCAATGAGACAGAGATGATGACGGCACCGTTAGTTTAAAGTGGGAAATTAAAATTTGAAAATAGACGGTGAAAATGAACGGTGAGGATGGGTGTTTGGCATTCACGCTCTATGAAATAATAGGCGAGGGGTATCACGTGGAAAAAGCCGGCAATTTGCAAGGGCAGATGAAAGCTGTTGAAAGGTGTCACGTGAGCTGTAGGAATACATAATACTCCCTCCGTCCCTGTACAAATAGTATTACATCACAAAATGAGCGAGTATTATCCGAATTTGAAGAGTTTAGGGTTTGGTGATGTTTGATTGTATGTTAATTTATTTTACGAGTTTATTTTTTAATGAATTTTAATAGTTCAAATATTTATATTAAGAGATTTTTTAAATAATTTAAACTCATATTTATATATTAACTATTTAGATAATTTATTAATATAAAAATATAAGTTATTAAGATACATTTGCTAATGCTTTGTCAAGATCAAATTAAAATAGAACAAGGTCGAGGTCCAACGAATACTTGATAGATTTGTCCCAAACTTAATAAGTATATCATTCCGTCCGGTCCCACAAATTTGTCTTTTTAATAATAATAAATTACTCCCTCCGTCTTAAATTAATTGTTCAATTTTGATTTTTTAAAGTTAAATTGACTATTTTTAAAACTAATCTTTTTACTATTTTTGCTAAAATATAGGTGAAGAGTTATAACCAAAAGAAAGTATATACAATTTATTACTAATCCTAATTTTTATAATTTTAGAAATATATTTATATATGCTTAATTATTAATTCTAAAAATAGTTAATTTGACTTAAAAAAGTCAAAACTGAGCAGTTAATTTAGGACGAAGAGAGTAAAATCCAATTTTAGATAAGTTGGCCTATTAATATTGGTAGGTAGGTGGGGGCAATACTGAATGTATGTTTCACTCTGAAGCTGATCCTGAGTTCCTGACTGACAGTGGCGACAATGGTGGGGTTGAGGAAGAGGATAAGAAAGGAATAAAACAGAATGGGAGAAGAAGCAAGGGAGTCATCAAGTGAGAGCAGATGTAGTGATCATCAATAAATAAATAGTAACTTTTTTTCTTTTCTTTTTTGAAAACAACTTCATACCATTAAATTAAATCATACGCAAGTACATCAGAAATAATCAAAGGAGAATTATCATAGTAACTTTGTTATGAAGCAATTTAAACCTTTTTTTTTTCTTTGATTTTTCTTATACATCATCAATCAATCCATCCAGCTACTGCTGATCAGGACTGGACTCATAATTTGTTCCAAATGCCTCTTGCTCGTCTTGCACATTTTCCTGATATTTTTTATCTTCCTAGGAGAACGGAAGTGGTTATCATTAAGTTAATTTTGGTTAATTGATTAATACAATATCGACACGCAGGTCGGGAGGTGATTTCTCTATCTGTGTATCAGCACTATATTGATGGATTGATCAATTTATTATGAAATTAACTTCGTTTTGTCGATTACTATTACATTATGTTGAGTTTTTGTTTGTTTGGTAATCGGCTTGAAGTTGACAGCAAATGAAAATGTCTGACTAATTTTTAACAAATATTGTGCTCCATTCAAATTTACATATTCAATAATTAAATTATAATAATAATCACTAATTTCACCAAGAAAAAGAAAGAACAGAAATCTCATATGAAAACGAAATATCTTCTTCCAACTAGGACTAAGCAAAAAACGGATATAACCGAATTACCGAACCGAACCGAAATAATTTAACTGAAATTTTCTGATAATTCGGTTATTTTTAATATTTCGGTTATATCCGAATTTTATTACGATTTTCGATTAGTTTGTACGGGTATCATTTTTGGGTTATTCGGTTTAACCGAATAACCGAACAAAGTCTTGCAAAATACAAAGTTACACAACAGTTGAGTTAAAATAATAATAACCGAACAAAGTCTTAACTCAGCAGTCAGCACTCATCCGCCTTAGTCATTACTACTTTACTAAATTCTCGAACTCTTAGATCTCTCAAGTCTCGTCTTCTCGAACTCTCAGAGTCTCAGATCTCTCAAGCCTCAAGTCTCGAACTCTCGGCGGCCCTTCATCTCTCTTCTTTCTCTTTTATTTTTGCTTGGTGTGGTGTGGGGTTCTTTTGCAGAAACCCCCAAAATTTTGCTCAAATTCCATAATCTTGATCCATGAAATGGGTATCCGCCCTTTCACGTAATTTTGGGTTCTTATTTGTGTTGCTGATCGGTTTTCTCATCTCGGGTGTTCTTTAATTTGATAAAGTTTGGAGCTTTTAATCGGTGTGGATATGGGGTTGGGAGGATTCAAGTTTGGTGGGTGGATGAGGAGTTTTAGTAGTGAATCGGATCGAGAGTCTATGGATTATTATGTTGTTATTGTTGGAGCTGGACTTGGCCGGATTATCCAGTGGCTATAAGGTTGAAGCATTTGTGCGAGAGAAAAGGATGTTGATTTGTCGGTATGTGTTGTTGAGAAAGGTCTTTGAAGTGGGTATGCGTTCGCTGCTCCCTTTACTAAATACTTTTGAATTGATATATTTGTCAGACACTTGAGATTAATCCCCAAATTAGTTATCTTTGTGTAGAAAATGTCAAGATGGTTGACTAATTTTATAAGAGAGAACAAAATGAAAAAGGTTCGAACTGTTTGATTACAAAATGGAGTCTACTAGTGAATTGAAAAGATTAAAGCTTTAATTTAAATTATACTAATTTAGATGATTGGCTACTAGTGAATTAAAAAGATTAAAGCTTTAATTTAAATTATACTAATTTAGATGATTTACAAGCTTATGACAGATGAAAAATGGGATGCTTTTGGTGGAAGGTGGTAATTAGAGCTAGAGAATTTTACAAAATTAGGTTGTTTGATTATGTGACTATTTAGATAAAGATGCTGATTTTGATATCATTTATACTACTAACATGAGGGAATTGATGAATTAAAATTTGTGTCTTGAAACAATTATGGTACTACAGGTAAGTGTTGCTATATTTGAATAGACTCTTCTTTTTTTCATGGTAGTCATTCTGTAGTAGTAGTGGAAACTAGAAACCCATTTTATTTTTAACCCTTGTAAAGACCCTGAGCTGAGCACTCAGAATTACCTGCTACAAAAATTGAAGTATGAATATTTATTTGAAAAAGGAAAAAAATCAAATGGATCCTCATATAGTCATATGAGTTTGTGTCTCTTGTTTGTTTTTTTATTCTTTCTCTCTCAGTCATTCAAATGGCTATCTATTTGTGTGAATTTTAAACTTTTGATCAGGAAGTGATTGAGGTTCGATAATGTGCTTAGCATTTTTATTCCAGTTTTGGTAGATAGACATTTGCATATCAATAGTATTGATTCAAATTTGACAAATTAAGTTAACTTTATGATAATGACGATTCACATTGTTGTTGATCCATTGTGTTTTATTTAATACGTTACATGATGAAATAAGCTGATGGGTTTCATTTTCTAATTTTGAGTTAATTAGGTTTTAGTTTAAGTTAAATTATTTCTTTAGGAAAAACACGGATTCGGGTTATAAATCAATGCACACACAACTTACATATATATATATAAATATATATATATATATATATATATATATATATATATATATATATATATAATCAAGAACTGTAGGTTAAGAAATTAACGAAAATAAATGATTAGAATCTAAAGTTTTAGGAATGAATAGCATAATTGATCATAATAAAGAGGTTAAAAAATAGGTATGTTTACTTAGACATTTTCACCATAAATTAAAAAATGTATTTAAGGAATTGATAAATTTCTAGTATTTTCGATATATTTTCATATATTTCCTCTCTCACACGAAAGATACAATGTGTCTTATTTTTATGTAAAAAGAAAGCATATGAAAATATCAAAAATATGTAAAAAATAGTGTTCCCCTATATCTAAAACATATATTAATAGTTTCAATGTATTTATTTGAAAACACTAACGAAAATTAATTTTAAAAGATAAAAAAATGGCAAACAATTTTCCCAAATTTTAATGGACTTTTTACTTGCAACTTGGATTGCTTGGTCAAAGACACATGAGAAGCCCTAACTAAAATCCAGCCACAATACAAATACAAAACCAGTGATATATTTGGGCCAACTTGGATTCGGGTGTGTTTGAAAATGGAACCCATTTTAAAATCATTCGGAGTTCTTAAATCCTGATTTCTCCAAAACCCTTTTGCCGCTGCAAAGGCTTTTGCTCATTCTCTCATCTTTCATCTCCTTCAATAGCTTGAATATAGTTTGTCTCACTGTATAACCTTTGCAACTTTTTTTCTTGTAGCAAAAATGGTGAGCCAAAGGCAGAGATTAGCTCGCAAGAGATATAAAGAAGCAAATCCAGAAAAATTCCCAAAACCAGAGCCAACTCCACCTAAAGACCCAAACAAAAAAAAGAAAAAGAAAAGCAATTTCAAGCGGAAGAAGTCAGATTCTGAAGGCCCACGTAAAGGCAATAAGAGATTATCAACACACAAGAAACACCCACTTAGAGTTCCTGGAATGAAGCCTGGTGAGAGCTGTTTCATTTGTAAAACACAAGACCATATTGCCAAGAATTGCCCTCAAAAAGCTCAGTGGGAAAGGAACAAGGTTTAATTTTTTGTATACTAGCTCTTATTATTCTCTTACTGTATAGTTAGTTTGTTATCAAGTGCTCTTTATTCATTCATTTTTGGTGAGCTATATGTAATTTAGGGAATTATTATTTCCACAAGTCTTCTCTCATATGAGTGTGGACCCATACTATCAACATGGCTTGTGGAAATAGCAATTCCCTAATTTTAGTGATAACCTAAATAGAAGGAGAACTTAAATGAAAACTTTCTAAGAAAACATTGTTGTGTGTTCAAATCTACTCCCTTAGTTCACTTCTCTAAGATTAGTTTGCTCCCTTGAGGAGGCTGAAAGTGGTGTAAGATTGATTTACTCCCCGAGGAGACTGGAAAGTGATTTGAGATTGATTTGTTCCCTTGAGGAGGCTGGAAAGTGATTTGAGATTGATTAGAATATGTTCAAATATTGTTATGTCTTTCTCTTGAAAGGACATATAATGATCAGCCAAGAATTTACATTACTGGAAATAAATTAAGGAGAATAAATTTTTGTTAATTTTTCCCTTGAGTTGGTGCCATTGATGGACCCTTATTGAGTTTTTGGATTGGTGCAGTATTGCAAGCTTGTACCGGATTTGAGATGAGCTGATAATATATAAACTTTCTATACTGAGGCCTCCTTTTTGGCATTTATATATCTAAACCTTTACTTACAACTTACAAGTAAAAAAATGTGGTTTCTTACATAAATTGCCTACATCCATTAAAATTTGAAAACCTTTAATGCTAGCTGAACTAAAGAAAAAGAAAAATGCCTTGATTGTCTTTCTAGATAAAACTAGACATGCCATTTTGTAATTAAATAAGCGTTTTCTTTGTTTTGTTTTGTTATATTTTTTGATAATGGGATTATATGGATTGTGGCCTGAAGTGAGCTAATAGTGGTGGTGCTGTGTATTGATGTCAATAGATATGTTTGTTGTGCCGGCAACGTGGGCATAGTCTGAAGAATTGTCCAAACAAGAATGACCAGACCCTGGAGAGGAAATTATGCTATAATTGTGGAGAATCTGGGCATTCTCTTGCTGAATGTCCCCAACCTCGTGAAGATGGTATTCACCTATTTCTAACGTTCCAGTAAATATGTAACTAGTATTAGATTCTAGTCAATATAATACCTATATACTAATCCAAAATGATAATTTGTGATTTGTGTGTGATAAAGTGGTTATACTTTGAATTAAGGTTATCTAAGTTTAGGTTATAAGTTATAGCATGAGTTTGTAATATTGTCTTGGATGTATTTTGCCTATATCAATCCTGCGAACCTTCTTAGTTTTTGAGGAGATTATTTACCCATCTGCCTAGGTAAATAAGCTTTTGTCATGTGTAATATATATCTTAGTCATAGAACTGAATTATTCCTTTTAAGAGATTCTAAATGTGAAGATCAGGATGATCTAATAACTTGTACTGCAGGTTTTGAATATTAATTGGATCTGATGTGCTCATAATTATGTAAATTATGTTTGACCCACGATAGGTGATCTAGGTTCCAATTTAGACAATATTATTTGTGAAATTTGGCAATGTTTGCCTGAATCCTTTTCTTTCCTTAGCATTATTGTTGCATTCACATGCGTATACCAGTCGAAGCATGTTAATGATTTTAACTATTTTTTTTATGAATGATGGTATGGGTTATGTAGTTTACATATCATAATCTCAAAGGTAGCATATAAGCTTACTGCATGTATTACAAGAGTTTCTGGCTAAATAATTATTATCATGCTGTAACTTTAAGTGAAGTGAGAGATGAAGTGGGAGCATTTGATGATTGCCCTCTTTGCTAATGCAGGGGGAACTAAATTTGCACATTGCTTTATTTGTAATGTGCGTGGACACTTGAGTAAGAATTGCCCTCAAAACACTCATGGTATCTATCCAAAGGTACATGTCTTTTCCATTTTATGTTTGTATACTTACATTTTCATGTTTAACTTCTGCATATATGAGTATATATACATGCTCATGGTGTTATGTTATTTATTGTCCAAGCACACAACCAGTCCTTTCTTTCTGTCAGCTCCTCCTCCAATAAAGTCGGTTGTCTGGCATAACTCAGAAAGGAAAAGAGAAAGAAAAAAGGTTTAGACTGATATTTTTTAGGTCTTATTTTTGTAGGGCGGTTCTTGTAAAATTTGTGGTGGTGTGACACATTTGGCCAGAGATTGTCCTAACAGAGGCAACAGGAGTTCTAGTGCAGCTACAGGTTTTGGTAAAATATGTAAGTATTCTGATAGTGCATGGCTTACTGCGAAAATTGTGTTTGCTGTATATGATATTTATAGTTGGAAGAATATCTAGAATACACCACTCTTTACATTCTTCATATTTAAGACTTTCATCAACTTTGCAATATGATAACACTGTCATATCAACCATCTTATAGATGGGAGAGTTGTTTGACTAGGCATGCTTGTTTTGTTTTGATTCGTTTGAAAAACTTTGATTCAACTTGTGAAATACCTAAACTTCATAGTCATGATTGATGCTCACTATTGCGAGTGTAAACACATCTGGAAATACATTTGGCATGACCAATATGTTCTTGAATAAAGTTATTCCCGACAAGGAAAATAAAATCTGCTGTTGGGAAATAAGAGGTTCAGTTTTCTAAAACTGGTGGAATCATATTTAAGCCCCTTTTCTTTACTTGTGCCAGTTATTTGTATTCAATAACAAAGCACATTCTTGGATCCTCAATCCTCGAGTCTTTTCCCTGCCATGTTTCCCAGTATCCATAATTCTTCTTTGTCATTGTAGGCTTTCTAGAGTAACTTAACAAGTAATGCATAAATTTATTAAATCAATTCAAGCTATTGTGCATATGTCAACAACGCATGCTTCATCTGTTTATATGACATTCTAAACCTACAAAAATCTTTTGTTTGCAGCAACTAGAATCGAAGATAGGCCTAGAGGGCAGGTGACCAAGTTCATCAGCGGGGACGATCTTGATGATGATTTTATGGCGGAAGACTCCCATAGTGGTGACAAAGACAAAGCCTCTGATGTCAAACTTGCCCCAGCGTCTGATTTGAAAGACGATGATGTAAAACCAAAGAAGAAACAAGGGCCTAAAGTAGTGAATTTTGTTGGTTGATAACTTCCCATAGTTGGTTGAAATATGTAACGAACTAATAATTGGATGTTTGTCATTCATTTTTCTTTTCTTCCTGAAATATGTAACCAGTTTTGTTGATTTTGTTTTCTGTTGAGAGTTAACTCCTATAAACATTTTCTTCTTCTTTTTATTTTGTATGTTTAAATTTAAATGAAGTAATAGAACCTGCATTTTTCCTTCTAATATTGGCTAATAAACTCTTAGAAATATATATATATATATATATATATATATATATATATATATATATATATCCATGAAAAATAAAAATGAAACTGCATGGTTGTAGAATTTTTGAACGACAGGCTTAAACAAATTTTTTATTTTAATTTTTTTTGGATGAAGATGAGAAAAAAAGGCTAAAACATTTCTCGACCTTAATTTTCAAATTTCAACCTCAAAAATCTCGAATTCCCCGCAAAATTCTAATTGTTTAGAAGAAAAAGCCCACGTACGCTGTACCACCTCTCACGTGTGTCTTCCAAAATTGAAGGATCTCTTCCTTCCTTTCTCATACACTTCTTTCTTCACATCTCTTTCTCTGTTTCTTCCTCATTTCACCGGCCTACTTTACTTGCTCTTCCCCCAAACGAAAGACAGACACCCACACCATGGTACGCCTCTCTCTCTCTCTAGGATATTTTCTTCTTTATTTTCTATTATATATGGCAATTGAATAGAAATATGATTTAAATGTTACGTAGGATATGTTTTTTTTTCTTTTATTTTTTATGCTCAAATTCACGATTGTGTCAAATTCAACGATTACATGTTATTTATATATATATATATATATATATATATATATATATATATATATATATATATATATATATATATATATATATATTGTTTAAAATTAATGATGTTTTGGTAGTCGAACGCGGCGTCTGGAATGGCTGTGGAAGATGATTGTAAGTTGAAGTTTTTAGAATTAAAAGCAAGGAGAAACTATCGATTCATCATCTTCAAAATTGAGGGTCAAGAAGTGGTGGTGGAGAAGCTCGGGAGCCCCCAAGAAAGCTACGAGGACTTCACCAATTCTCTGCCTGCTGACGAGTGTCGTTATGCTGTCTTTGATTTCGATTTCACTACTGAAGAAAATTGCCAGAAAAGCAAGATTTTCTTCATTGCATGGTATATATATAATTAATTAATATAACCAAAATTATCACTTAATCATATATATATATTAAAATATATATATATATATATATATATATATATATATATATATATATATATTGATTATTACATGCAAATTATTTTGTAATGAAATACTGATCAAACCTTTTTCTTTGATTTTATATATATATATATTTAGTTTCTTTTCCTTTAAGATGGAATTATTATTATTTTACTTGTCATGCATGTATGTTTTTAGGTCACCGGATACATCCAGGGTGAGAATGAAGATGGTGTACGCAAGCTCCAAGGATAGATTCAAGCGAGAACTGGATGGAATTCAAGTCGAGTTGCAAGCAACGGATCCTAGCGAGATGAGCTTCGACATTATAAAATCGCGAGCAATCTGATAATATTGCATGCATGCATCTTCTTTTTCTTCAGTGAGCTAGCCGCCATGGATCACTTACTAATTCTACATTTTGTGATCGGAGGAGCGTACGTGGTTGTATAATCTGTTTCTGGCCTATGTTGATTAATACTAAACTGTACGTGTAGTGTAATGTGCTATTATGATTTATATATTATTTCGCTATTGTTGCTTTAAAACATTTGATTGTTTGTTCGTGCTCAAGTATCATGTTATTGTGCTCATACCTACCTACCTACCTACCTAATTTTAATTTCAAAAGCTTAGTTAAACTCGCATTTGTTTGTTCTGGTGTTGTATAGAGATTTAGATTTTTTGAAATGCTGAAATTCCAAATACATCTCATAAGAGTAGTATAATTAAAGACCAGCTCATTTACCAAGTTTTATGTCACACAAAGGAAATCTTGCATCACAACTGCATATTTTGTAGATAAGATTTGTGATCAATATATGTACGTTTACTTGTTGCAATTCAATGGTTTTATACTTTTATTTGAACAAGAGTAATTTTTCGTTGGCGTAAAGGGCACATGAAATTGTCACAAGTTTATAGTTTGTTACATTAATCATCTAGACCCATTTTGTGGGTCAGCTTGCAATAGTTACTATAACAAATGTAACAAAAAATTATTTACTTAAATATGGTGAAGGACCGGATCCACTTAACATATTCTGCAGTTTAAAACGTTCACTAAAACTCATATAATTCTTATTTGATAAAGATAACTAAGTACATTGTATTTATATCATTAAACTAGGAATCTAAGTACATTTTTTCAACACAACTGAAAGCCTGTACAACTTTTCATCTATAAATTGGTAATATAAACGCCTCCAAGACCTGCTGAACATTAAAGGACCACATACACCTGCAAAACTCAAGACAAATCCATCGCCATGCTCATATAAAATCCGGCCACTTCAAATTTACCATCTTCTTCTTCTGGTATCAGGCGTTAATGTCAACCCATCCTCGCCACAATTCTTTGTTAATGGAACTCCACAAAGTTCACCATTACCGATGAAACTTGAAGTGTCCAAGCTTTGGAATTGGGTGCTCAACGGAATTTTTTCTGACAAATCGTTATGAGATATATTAAAGTGACTCAAAAACGTCATACCTGACATGCTTGGAGGAATTTTACCAGAAAGTTGATTTCTAGAAAAATCAATTGATTCTAGCGAGTTCATGTTACCAATCGTTTCTGGTATCTTTCCAGTCAAACGATTTTTTGAAAAGTTCAACGAAATCAATCCCACCAGGCTTGTTAATTCTTCAGGGATTTCTCCAAATATGTGGTTGTTTGACAGGTCAATGCTTGTTGCAAGACTTAGGATAGTGTCATACTCAATTTCTCTTCCTTTTGTGACCACAAATGCATTATCAAAGATTTGATCGTAATAAAATGCGTAAGAGGAGCCATGGATTATGGTTTGTTTCACGGTCATGGCAGATAAATTTTTAAGGCACAACGGTATTCTTCCTGATAAATGGTTGTTTGCAAGGTCCAAAATTTGGAGTTCTTGGAGGCTACAAAGTTCAGAAGGAATTTCACCATGAAATCTGTTTGAACGGAGGCCAAGCACATTTAAATATGAAAAGCTATATCCAAACCAATTTGGAATTGTTCCGATAAACTGATTCTCACCAAGGTCAATTGCTTTCAACTTGGTGCAATTTTGCAAAGATGATGGCACTTCTCCAGAAAGGGTATTTCTGCGCAAATGTAAAGAGCTCAGGCCACTTAAAATTTCCATAGAGCTCGGGATATTACCACTCAGATTGTTGCTTCCCAATGCGATGATTCTTAATGAGTTCCAACTCATCCAGCAGTCGAGAATATCTCTTGATAAAAGATTTCCCTCTAAATTTAGGTACTCAAGTTGATTTGGTTCGTCTTTCTCGTCACACAGAAAATGAGAAATGTTCCCAGAAAAAAAATTGTTGGAAAGGTCTAGCGCATTTATGTTCGGGGACATACTAGGCAATGGACCAGTGAATTGGTTGGAAGCCAAGTAAACTTCTGGGGAAGCGGCATCAAATTTAGGAATATATGAAATCTTCCCATGAATTTGATTGTGAGAGAGATTTAAATAACCAAGCGAGGAAGAAAAATTCCAGAACCAATCTGGAATTCTATCTGAAATTCTGGTTTGAGACAAGTCCAAGTACACCAAGTCCTTCTGTGATTGGAGCCACATTGGAAACCAAGGGCCTAACTGCCAACCTCTTAATTCTAATTGTCCAAGTTGAAAGGGAGGAATCCAGTTAGGATGGCTTATATTCAATATCAGTTGGTTTCCGTATGCCCTTAATAAACTTAGACTTGTGACATTTGCAAAATGATCTTCAGAAACAACTCCTTCCAACAAGTTATCATTTATAAGAAGAGTTTCAAGCTTCGAGAGGTTTCCAAGACTCTGTGGAATGGGACCGGATATTGAATTTCCACTAAGATCAAGGAATTGTAAATGTTTGAATTGTCCAATTTGATCAGTTAAATGACCCGAAAGTTGATTCATAGATAATCGCAATGATTCCAAAGGATTTGAATTACATGAAGAAAGAGCTTGAAATAATTCTGATACCTCCTCTCCCTCGAGTTTGTTACCCGACAATACAAAAACTTTCAAGTTGCAAAGGTTTCGCAATGAACTAATTGGTATTTTCCCTTGGAGCTTATTGTTAGACAGATCGAGGGTGATGATAGATGTCAAGTTTTTAATGTCACTTGAAATTGTGCCTTGCAATACATTTCTGCTGAGGTCTACTCAAGACGACTAAAATTGTACAGCCAGTCCGGAATGGTAGAATTAAAACCATTCCAGGACAGATCAAGATTTCTAAGACTGGTCATGTTCTTGAGTCCAATTGGAATAGGGCCTTCGAACCCATTTCTACTTAAATGAAGGGAAACAAGACTTTTAAGACTAAAAATCCAATTGGGAACAGTAAAACTAAAAAGGTTCCTAGACAAATCAAGAACGGATAAGGAAGTGAAATTGATGTCACGTATAGGATGAATATATTCAAGTTGACAATCAGACATGTGCAACTCTACTAAGGAACTGAGCATGTTAATCACTTGCAGCCAGTTTGGTGAATCTTGAAGGTTCACACGACTTAAATCAAGGTGTTCCAAACACAAAAGAGTTGAAAGCCATTGAAGATTCTCGACTTCCAAAATATATGCATTAGAGACGCTAAGATCTAGAGACTGTAAAAGAGATAGATTGCCGAGATGATGAGGGACGATTCCTCCAAATCCTGCTCTAGACAAATTGAGACGACGTAGACTTACCAGAGATCCAATAAAGCTTGGAATTGGAATTCCACCAAAATCATTTCGACTTGGGTCCAAATAACTCAAATGCTTTAAGTTGAGCAAAGAAGGATTAATTTGACCACTCAACTGCAATCTTCTAAAAGCGTCATCTCCACCCTTTGTTACATAAGGATTTTGAAGGTGGAGCTCGCGAACATGGCCAGTGAAATTATCGCAAACAACACCAGACCATTTACAGCAATCATCTTTGGCATCCCACGAGGAGAGTCGATTGGAAGGATCGTTTAGATATTGCTTGAAACTTAGAAGAGCACGTTTCTCATCCTCAGTGCAAACAGCTGCATGAGATTTCCCATAACCAGGGCCAAGTATAAAGGTTGCAATAGCTAGTAACTCTAGGAGTATGAATCTAACCATAATACCCATGCTACAGGTAAGCGGGCACAGGAGGTGGAGCTAAATAGAGAAAAGATCACTTGCTAGCTAGGATGCTGAGTGCTGAGTGCTGGAGGGAAGGGGGGATTATATAATATAATCAATATGGGAGGCATGCAGTTGGCAAACTAGATATGAGTGACAGCTGCCATACAAGTTTTTATATTTCTTCAAGGCTCCATTTTATGAGTGACAGCCATACATGTTTTTCAAAGAAGTATACTATATGTTAATGTACTCAATCAGCCAATGATGGCTGCAACTCTATTATTGAATATTGATGACAGAGAGGAGGAAGAAGCTAGGTGAAGAATCAAGCAAAGTTATCCTTGACTTTGAATTTTCATTCATGATTATTCAGTTGAAGTTATCAATCTGAATTTTGAATGAATCAGATTTTCAAATGTATAGATATCCACTCTACATCAAATGCATATTATATAGAGAAAAAAAATCGCTACTGATCCAGCACCAAATCAAAAAATTTATTTTTTATTTTTTCCTTCTTGTTGTCCATGGTGAGTCGGTGACTTTATACAACATGATCACCAATTTCTTGCCCATCATTCAATTTGTTCAACATTATTGCTCAAGATAACTTGTGTCGATTAAAAAAAGGAATAATAAATAGGAATTGTTATTTTTCGCAGCTATATATATATATAAATCCCGGTGTTCAGGAGCTGTGAAGTTTTGGTCGTTGACCAAGTTAAGCTTTGACCAAAAGGCCTCTAGGCTCGGCCTAGCCATGATGCTCAAAAGAAGGAATGCCAAGTCAAGCCTAATCCAACCCCCACTTTTTTTAAAAAAAATACTACTCTATCTGTTCTTAAAATATTGTCGTTTAAGGTTAATGTACACAAATTAAGAAATATAATTAATACCTAGCAAAAATACTATATTACCCTTATTAATTGTCCCAACTAATTATTTTTTTCCCAATATTTCTTATTCAATTCAACCAATTACTTCTTATTTAACCAATTACTACTTGGATTATAGCATTGAATTGAATAAGAATCACTGAAAAGGGAAAAAAACTTTAAATAGGAGAAAAGTTTAAATAAGGGTAAAGTAGGGAAAAAATAGTTAATGTGTATTGATAAACTCAAAATGACAATCTTTTTGGAATAAAAATTATACTTCCTAAAACGACAATCTTTTAAGAACGGAGAAAGTACTAAATATTAAAAATAAAATTATACAATATAAAACAATAAATGTAGTCAAAGTTAAAATTTAAATGAATATGTATATTAATTAAATGCAGTAAATGTATTACTAACAATGTAATAAATATATTATTAAAAAATGTAGAAAATATATCTTAATTAACTCATTTCCAGTGTTTTTTTTACTCATCTAGTTTTAAAAAAGAAAAATAAAAGTGCAGTTTTAGTAAATGAATGTTTTTTTTATTCATCTGCAAATTACATGAAGCTTCCGCCCATATGTAAATACTGTTGGAAAATATATAGCAATATTAACAAGATTAATTGTCGAATGAAAGTAAAATTGGAACAACTTAGCTGGAAACCGAGGCGTAGCATCGCTACTGTCCTAAAAAGTGATTTCGCCCCCACTGATAATAATCACAGGTACAAAATGGGTCATTATTACACTCTCCAGGATTCAACGGTGAAGTCTCCGATCGTGTGTACTCACAGAAGGAGACTGTGGATTTGTCTTTGTGGATTGCCCAATGAGCAGTTAACACGAGTATATATGAATGTACTTTTTGAGATAAGGAGAAGAAGAAAGCGTATATTATGTTGTGTATTATATCGTATCTTATTCTTCGAAGAACAATTGGTACTTATAAGAAAAATAAGAACGTTGAAAAAGAACATTTTTCGGATAATAACGTTCAAGAGAACGTTGGAGTTTTTAAAGGAACGTTTGGGAGTTACAGAAATAAAAGACCAATTAAATTGGGAGTTACATAAATAATTACCAATTAAATTGGGAGTTACATAAATAATTTTTAAGCATAACCAACAATCCCCCACATGATTCAAAATTATCAAAGAAAGAAAAATTAAAAGGAAATGAAAAGGGCAATGGATTTTAGATACATAACGTCGATACTTTGTGGGTTTGAATCGACACTTAGTGGAACAAGCTCATGATTATAGATTATAGGTGAACTATATTCTTGAACCTATTATCTATGATACAATCAATTTGACTTGCACACATATCTAAAAATCCTGAATATACACAAGTCCATGGCTACATGCGTTTCACAGCCAGCCATGCGCCATATCCCGATTTTCATAAAGGCTCTAGAGAGTTTGCCAAAGACTCTCATAGGAAGCGACCTACACTTCCACCTTTATATAGGTGAACCCATCAAATGTAAACTGACATACACCACCCTTTAGGGCTATGAGTTTCATTAAGAATCTAAACGATTCATCTTTTCACAATTTGTCAAGAAGCACCACATGTACACGAAGGGATATAAATAATTGTAGTGCTATAATTAAGTAATTACGTGACTTGTTGTTACCCATTGAACCCAATTCATGGGATCTCCAATCACATGGGTTGGGTTTTCATCGCGTATTACGTACTCAAGATGTTGGCAATAGTCTCATCCCTCTGGATGCTTCTTGGACACTCTTTTTAATCAATCCCTTTATAAGTGGATCCGCTAGGTTCTTTTCAAACCTTACAAATTCTATGGAAATAACACCGTTTACTGATTAATCCTCATTCAATATTATGTCTCAAGCTAATATGTCTCTGTTTCCCATTATACACATGGTTCATTCCTCGTCCAATAGTAGCTTGAGAATCACAATGCAGATATATAGAAGGAATTGGTTTAGGCCATAACAGTATCTCTGTCAATAAATTCCTTAACCACTCTGCTTCTATACCTGTCAATTCTAATGCAATAAATTCATATTTCTTAGTAGATTTAACAGTACAAGTTTGTTTAGCAGATCTCCAAGAGACAACTCATCCACTTAAAATAAACACATATCCACTAGTGGAGCTTTGTTTCATCATTATCAGATACCCAATTAGTATAACAATATTCTTCAAAAACATTAGGATGATCAGAAAAATGTACACTTACATTTATTGTTCCTTTTAAATAACTCATTAGACGTGACAACGCATTCCAATTATTCTTATGCCTATATCTGCTAAGTCTACTAATGACATATACAATATCAGGTCGAGTACAATTCATTAAGTACATTACACTATCAATAATTTTGGTATCTTCAATTTGTGCAATACCAATCCCCTTTATTTTTCTTTAAATGCACACACTAGAGTCACAAGGTGTTCCTAATTACTCTTCATTAAAGAAATTTAATTTCTTAAGAATTCCATATAATAAAAACAAACCATGTGCATTTTTATTAATTCTCATGCCAAGAATCAAGTTCATTTTTCATGTCAAATTTAGAGAATAAAAAATGTTTTAATAGTTTTCACAACTTTCTCATCAGTACCAACTATTAGCAAATCATCCACATATAATCACATCACATTTTTCATGCTTTGTATCTCATGCATATATCATATTTCTCATGCTTTACATTTTATGTATAATTCGCATTTTATACATGTTTCATCTTTCTCATATTGTACATTTATACATGTTTGACATCTGATACATACTCCATAATGCTCATACTTCGTATTTCTCAAATTATATAGTTCACATAGAACAATTAACTTAAATTATCAACAGACTATTAAAATTCAAGAATGCTCAGAAGAATATTTTCAAATTGTCAACATGATACGGCTTTGTGCAGTAAAATTCAAGAATGCTCAGAAGAATATTTCTATGAAAAGATACTGGATGAAACGCAAATATCAAGGATATTCCACTAATTTCATGGAGTATAGAAACCAAAGCTTTAACCAACTGGGTATAATATAAAATATGAAACTGCAAATGGATTTTCACCGCCATACCAGAATCCACGACACTGATCATTTCCACAATTTAATAAGGAATGAATACGGGATCATTCACCATGCATGTGGTAATCCACATAGATAGGTTATTCCAATGTAATAATAAAGAATGGAATAATGTAAGGATTCACCATGCAATGCGATAGATCGCATGTTATGTGTTATTCCCAATGTAATAATAAATAATGAAACCAGTCCCATGAAACGCTGCAGATGTGATATTCAGATGTAATTAAAATAATGGAACCAGTCCCACAGAACGCATTGCACGAGGATATTCAAGGCGTAATAATAAAGAACGGAATATTAGAAGAATTTCACCATGTATGCAGATCAGAGATAAACAAAGTTATTCCAATGTAATAATAAGAATGGAATAATGTAAGAATTTCACCAAGTATAGGGTATCCAGCAGATACAAAAGTTATTCCAATGTAATAATAAAGAATGGAATAAATGAAGTTTCTTCATGAATAAGAAAGAAAGAATACCCCTTATGAGTACAACAAATAATATTCCCTACGAAAGTACAACAAATAATATTTCCTACCTTAGAAAAATCAAGTAGTGAAGTAGCGAATACTTTTCTTCTTTCTCTCTATAGTTTCTCTCTCTAGAGTTTTAGTGAATTAAGTAAGAAATAATTAAGGAATGAGCTTCTATTTATAGGAGAATGGTGAATAGTAACTAATTCATGAACGATCCAGATTGATTTACTTTTTAAGCGGACGATTATCCATATTGGTTTACTATTAAAACTTAAAGCAATCATCCATACTTGATTTACTATTAAAACTTTAAACCAATGATCCATATTGATTTAGTATTATACTTTCCACCACCATCCATATTGATTTTATTATTATATCTTCAACCAACTATTCAAAAATTAGTACATCTCCTCATGGAATAATATTGTACCCAAAAAATGATTTGGACCTAGCGTAAATATATCTTACGGTGAATAGTATCCCGTGAATAAGTAACTCATGAATAGTAACTTTGTGAATAGTAACTCATGAATAATAACTCGTGAATAGTACTCTAACACCTAAAAGTATCCCTAATACCCAATTGAATAATATAACCTCCGGACATCAATTATACTAACACAAATAAGTCCAACATAATGGAACTATAAAATTCATCTATAATCAACATTTAACTTATTCATCATTAATATTATAATTCACAATATTTAACAACCGTGTTGTTCCCGTGAAAGAGGGGCTTTCGATAAGAATTTCTCCTTATTAGGCGCACAATTAGGTGACCAAACCTCTCCTCGATGTAACTTCTAGACATTGTCAATATTGCAAATAATAATATGAATAACTTTCATTGCCCTCAATTATTGATTTAATAATATATCATATTATGCATGATGATCATCAGAATAATAATTGAATCAATAATATGAGAGATATGATGCAACAATCATCGTGAGTAATAATTGAGTATAACCGAAAGTGACTTATCACGTAAACATCAATAATCAATACCGTGTGCTACTATGCAACCACGCCAGTATTATTGTACTTTTACTACCGAGTAGTTCAACAGTTTTAACGGTAACACTTTGCCGTTATTTTTATAGAAAGATAATTTTGTCATTTTCTAACTACGACAATACTTTCGTTGTGGGGACCACCAATGATTGTGCCGTCTTACGAATATTCTCTGTTAAAACGAATATTCCCCGACCAATCGAATATTATATAACCACTTGCTTACTTTGCAAAATTTGTAAATATTACCCACAACTATAACATTATATCAAATCCACACCATAATATTCAAAAATATATTTCGAGAAAATTATTCTTTATTCATAAAAGTTGGTGTCTTACAACCTCCCCTTCTTATAAAATTTCGTCCTCGAAATTAGGGTACATACCTGGTATGTCGAAGAGATGAGGATACCTTGACTTCATCTCAGATTCTAACTCCCAAGTCATTTCCTCCACATCGTGGTTTCTCCATAAAACTTTGACTTGAGGTATAATCTTGGAGTGTAGAACATGATCCTTCTTATCCAAGATTTTAACAGGCAACTCTTCATACGTTAAATCTTCCTCTATCCCGTCTGGTTCTAACTCAATAATGTGGTTCGGGTCTTTCACATATTTACATAACATAGATATGTGAAAAACGTTATGAACACGAGACATACTTGGCGGTAAGGCGAGTCTATAAGCCACGATTCCTACCGCCGAGAATTAAAATGGGCCAATGAATCGAGGATTGAGCTTTCCTCTCCTTCCAAATCTCGTAACTCCTTTCCATGGAGTAACACGTAACAACACATGATCTCCAATATCGAATTCTACGTCCTTTTGATGAAGATCAGCATAACTCTTTTGTCGATCTTGTGAAGTTTTTATACGTTGTCGGATCGTTTAAATCTTTTCTGTAGTCATACGTACCAACTCCGGTCCCAACAACGTTGCTTCATCCACCTCATCTCAGCATATTGGAGAACGACACTTTCTCCCATACAACGCCTCAAATGGAGCCATGCCAATACTTGCTTGATAACTGTTGTTGTAGGAAAACTCCACCAATGGTAAAAACTTGTCCCAACTTCCTTTAAAGTCAAGGACACAGAGTCTTAATAGATCTTCAAGAGTTTGAATAGTCCTCCGAACGCCCGTCCAATTCGAGGATGATATATCGAGCTAAATCGTAAATCTGCGCCCATAGCTCTCTGTAAACTAACCCAAAATTATGAAGTGAATCTTAGGTCTCGATCAGAAACTTTGGATCTTGGCATACCATGCGATCTTACAATCTCATTTATGTACATCTGAGCAAGACGTTCAAGTGTATAAGTTTCTCATTATAGGTAAGAAGTGAAGCAGACTTGGTCAATCTATCAACAATGACCCAAATTGCATCTATGCCTTGAGAAACCTTGGGAAGACTAGTAACGAAATCCATGGTAATGTGCTCCCACTTCCATTCTGGAATTTCAAGTGGTTGCAATGGACCTTTTGGTACTTGATGCTCCGCCTTGACTCTTTGACAAGTTAAACACCTTGAGATAAACTCCGCTATCTCTCTCTTCATATTGCTCCACCAAAATGTATGTCGAAGATCATGATACATTTTGGTACTCCCATGATGGTACTCCATCATGATTTTATACTTTAAATCAGGGTCGTTAGGAACACAAAGTCTGGAGTTGACTCGAAGTATTCCTTCTTCATCGATTCTTGCTTCCGGAATAGCACATTCTTGCACTTTCTTCCTCACATTCATTATCTCCAGGTGTGTAGCTTGAGCGAGTTTAACTTTATCGATTAAAGTCTAATCTACTCGTATATTCGTTATCTTCACGTGGGTCCCTAGAGTCTTTAACTCTATCTTCAACATTTATAAGTTATACGAAATGGGTTTTTGTGTTAACAACATCGCACTTGTAAACGCATACGATCTTCTACTCAATGCTTCAGCTACCACGTTCTTTCTTCCACAATGATATTAAATGGTATGATCGTTATCTTCAACAGCTCGAGCCAACGTCTTTGGCGCATTATACGTTCGTTTTGGGTGAAGAAAATATTTGAGGGTTTTAGAAATGGGTTTTGTACTGGGGTCAATACAAAATTCGATTTCACGCTCTAGGGTAGGCTAAGAAGTCCTCAAGAATACGTCAGGAAATTTATTAACAATAGAAATATCATTCAAAACTGTGACCTTCATCCAAGACTTGGATAGTACGTCACATTGATACCTATCAACTTGCCATCGTCATTCACGACTTCGCCTACAGAAAGTCTGGCTTCGGTGCATTCCACACAAGGAAGTCACCAGCGAAAGGCTCAGGGCTCTTTACTTATGACTTGATATGACAATGATTGACTTTAGTGGTTTGGTTGTTTGAATTCAAGATAACAAGGTTGGTTAGAATATGAAAGCTAACAACCTTACGAAAACGTTATGATGAGTAGTTAACCAATCAATTCCTAAAATCACATCAAAGGCAAGTATTTTCAAAGAGATAAGATCGATATGTAACGTGAAAGTGTCGTTTTGAATCAAACAAGACTTATAAATAGTGGAGGTAACAAAGGTTTCTCATAACGGAGTTTCAACAGATAAATCAAAGTCTAATTTCTTTGAAGTCAAATTTAAACATTGAGCGTAAGCAAGAGAGATAAAAGAATGGTAGAAACGATATCTAATAAGGTATAGACTTCGCAAAAATTTATAATTAACTAACCTGTTGATAACTTCATTCGTGTTCCTCGTCACCAAAAAAAATGCTATCTTTTAAACTATCGATTTTGACTTGTCTGGGACATTCTTTGGCGTCACCATCCCAGCTAAACTTGACTTTGCCATAGAGGACATTCCACCATTAATTGCTTCATCGCATTCTCGATCCATGATTTGAATCATTACCTCTCGATCCATATCGAATTGGGGTTGACATTTCTCGCGAGTGATAATTCGAACTCGATGTTAGATTGTACCAATTGCTGTCCAAAAAGCGAAATATATTTCATCTATTTTGGATTTATTGGATCGAACGTCTTTTTCTACAATATCAACGCGTCGTGCGGCTTTTACCCATGAATCCTCTATTCTCATTCGTTTAGTTGTTTCTTCTTTCATCAGAACTTTGATCATAGCATTATTAGATTCTAACTCTAATATCTTATACTCTGACAAAGAGTGTTTCTGTTCAAGTATCGCACATCGGGTAACACAATTTTGAATTGTTACATCTCTTTGCTCCACGATCACCGCTGTTCTTCAAATTTATTCTTCTAACTCATGAATACGATTTTGTAATTCTACATTTTGATCATAAAGTTCTTCTAATAAATTCTCCTCAGGTTCCTCTTCTTCCTCACTCTCAGCTGTTACCTCTGCGACTATCTCGGGTGCAACTATCAATTCTTCTCTCACCACATGGATATCTTTAATCCCTTCTTCGCCTGACATCACATTATCCTGGGTATTAATCTGTGGTGACTCCACGATCTTATGTGCTTCATTGCTTATCTCAACATTTTTGGATACCATTTTCCAATACTGCCACAAAACAAGGGTTAATTAATATAGCACATATTATCCCTATACTCTGACCGACTAATTAAATACCAAATAAACTTAGGTAGGTCATACTAATAAGGAATTTCCCGTGCCTCCCTCCTAGTTCTTGTCTCACATCTCACCAGGATCATATCCCTAAGCTTTGATACCAACTATGACGCCCCCAAAACAGGTATACAATACCCATCTTGGGTCGCCAGATACAAGGTACTGAAAACAAATACAACTTAATTATACAACAGTCGTGTAAAATACGACAAAACATAAGTCATGAGTTTTAATACAAATATTGTCATCTAGACAATATCCACACTCAATGGAGTCCTCATTACATTTATTATCATACTATTTCACGTAATAGTGAGGACTACTAATGCACCATCTAGGATCATCACCGTTCCGACGATTAGTCCCAGCTCACGCTTCTCATTTCGTGAAGAGAACGGTGAAAGAAAGGGTGAGCTCAACTAGCCCAAGAAGAAATATTATGACTAAGATAATGCGTAATAAATTATCAATAGCCTTCAACAAAGATAACAACCGATAGAATATAATAGACAACAAGTTTTAGATCAAAAATCGCAGTAGAATAAGCAATCCATTAGAAGAGTCAAGTAAAGTATAAAATCTCATCGCCTTCATGATTTAAAAAGTTTCGATAATTGCACGTTTGGGGCTTGAAATATTACAGTTTAATACCTTCCTCTTTTTCTTCATTTTTAATTTAGTCCGCAAGTATTATCAAACTTACACCAACTCCCCTAATAGTAAATAATGTGAATCAATAGTAAATCATGTGACTCAATAGTTCTAATCATGTGATAAAAATAATTACAAGATAAGACTCTCCATTTTTAACTTAGTCATGCAAGTATTATCAATTTTGCACCAACTCCCCTAATAGTACAAGAATGTGATTCAATAGTAAATACATGTGAACAAATAGTTATATAAGATGTGAATTAGTAAGCAATTAATTGCTCATTTATCCGATAAATTACCCGATTTATCAATATAACCCCTGCACATCAATTATCATCTAATAGATGTCGATTTTCACTAACACAAACAATTCCAACATAATGAAACTATTTTATCAACAATATAAATTTTGAAATTTTAAAGTTTGATTTTTCCCGAAAAAGTCAACTATTGATTTTGACCAAATAGTGAATCTAGGAAAATTTTGTGTTTATAGACTATTTTACTAATTTCATCGTTTAGGACTCAAATATCACGTCCGCTACCTCCAAATTCAACTCCGAACACAACTTCAATTTTAATAACATTCATCATTAATATTATAACTCACAATATTTAACAACCGTGTCGTTCCTGTGAAGCAGGGGCTTTCCGATAAGGATTTCTCCTTATCAAGCAAGCAATTAGGTAACCAAACCTCTCCTCGATGTAACTTCTAGACATTGTCAATATTGCAAATAATAATATGAATAACTTTTTGTCGCCTCAATTATTGATTTAATAATATATCATATTACGCAGATGATAATCAGAATAATAATCGAGTATAATCGAGTGACTTCTCACGTAAGATCAAAAAAATCAATACCGTGTACTACTATGCAACCACGCCAGACATCGCATTTCTTTTAACACCGGTGTTTCAAACATTAACGGAAAAACTTTACCGTTATTTTTATAAAGTATTTTTGTCATTTTCTCAATCCGACAATAATTCCGTTGCGGGGTCCACCAATGATTGTACCTTCATACGGATATTCCCCGACAAAAAGAATATTCCCCGACCAATCAAATATTATATAACAACTTGCGTACTTTGCAAAATTTATAAATATAACCCACAACTATAACATTATATCAAATCCACGCCATAATATTTAAAAAATTATTTTGAGAAAATTAAATATTTATTCATAAAATCTGGGGTCTCACAAATTTCACCAAGTATAGGTATCCCACAGATACAAAAGTTATTCCAAATGTAATAATAAAGAATGGAATAATGTAAGTTCTCTTCATGAATAAGAAAGAAAGAATACCCCTTTATGAAAGTACAACAAATAATATTCCCTACATTAGAAAAACTGAATCAAGAAAGTGAAGAAAGAGTAATACTTTTTTCTTTCTCTCTATAGTTTCTCTCTCTAGAGTTTCAATGAATTCGTAAGAAATAATGAAGGAATGAGCTTCTATTTATAGGAGAATAGACTGAATAATAACTAATTCATGAACGGTCCAGATTGATTTACTTTTAAACGGACAATCCATATTGGTTTACTATTAAAACTTAAAGCAACGGTCCATACTGATTTACTATTAAAACTTTAAACCAGCGATCCATATTGATTTAGTATTATACTTTCCACCAGCGGTCCATATTGATTTACTATTATATCTTCAACCAACGGTCTAAAAAATTAGCACATCTCCTCATGGAATAATATTGTACCCAAAAATAATTTGGACCGAACAGAAATATATCTAACGGGTGAATAGTACCCCATGAATAGTAACTCGTGAATAATAACTCATGAATAGTAACTCGTGAATAGTAACTCGTGAATAGTACTCCGACACAAAAAGTGTCCCGAATACCCAATTGAACAATATAACCTCCAGACATCAATTATACTAACACAAATAAGTCCAACACAATGGAACTATAAAATTCATATTTAATCAACACGAACTTTGTGACGCCCCCAAAATAGGTCCATTCCATCCAACCCATTCTGAGTCGCCAAATACATGGTACAGAAATAACTACAACTTTATTAATACATTTGTCGTGCAAAATACGACAACATATATACTGTGAGTTTAATACAAATATTGTCATCTAGACAATATACATACCCAAATAAATTCTCATCATAATTATTTATATATTATTTTACAAAAATGGTGAGGACTACTAAACAACTCTCTCTATAACCATCATTCCATACCCCACTGCGTACGCATTTACATTCTCGCCTCCCGAGAAGAAAAATGGAACAAAAAGGAAAAGGGTGAGCTCAACTAGCCCGAAGAAGAATATTATGACTAAGATAATATACAACAAATTATCATTAGTCTTCAATAGGAAAAAAATCTAATAGAATACAATAGGCAACAAGTTTTAAATCAATATTCGCATGAAATAATAATTCATTGAAGAGTTAAGTAGAGAATGCAAACTACTATCTTCTATGTATGAATTTAAAAGTTCATCGTCTATCTTTTATTCCTCGTAACATCAATCAATATATATCCGAATCAAATATTCATCTTTGCACTACAGCCAAAGATATTCATCATTGGTCATGTTCATCTAAACACTGCTCATCTTTGCACTACGGCCAAAGATATTCATCGAATCATTCATCTTTTGCACTAAAGGCCAAAGATATTCAATAATATCATCATTTAAGACCGAGGATGATGAAAAATATTTTAAAGGAAACGAATCCAATTGAAACAAAAGAACAATATTAAGGATTCAGATTTTAAACAATCCAAGTTCAAAAATACTTCATAAGTAATCGAAGTGAAGTAAAATTCAAGAATGATCAAAACATGGATACAATCAAAGCTAGTATCCGAGAATAGATATTTTGGATAAAAAGAAGAAATTTTATTTTTTGAATGAATAAGGTCGATTCGTGAATAGTCTGACACGTGAATAGTAACTCGACACCAAAAGATAGAAATTTCCCAAAAAAATATCATCACGCTCGTGAATGAATAAGACTCGCGTGAATAGTAATTCGTGAATAGTAACTCGTAAATAAGAACTCATGAATAAGTAACCCGATACATGAAAAAGTTCCAAATTTGATAAAAATTTTCAACCAATATTTCAAGATAATGATATTGAAGAAATAATATCATTTTCGAATAAAATAACATCCCTTACCTCGAAAGACAAGATTTACAGTTTCAAACACTTGGATATAAGCTATGACTTGAACTTTGCGTGAGTATAGCAATACTCAAAGTATACTCAAAATACTCACAAAAATACGCCGGTAATATAGAGAAAGAAAACTTCATTTCCGTGTGATTTTCAATTCTAAACCTAAAGACCCTATTTATAGGAAAATGCTTTAATAACACCAAAGTAGAAAATTTAATATAATAATATTATATATATTACAAATTCTCTACGCACATTTTGACAACTGATTTCAAGCTTATATCTTGCACATGCTAGGGCTGCCCACAAAACAAAAAAAAAATGTTTTTCCTATTTTAAATATTTTAAACTTCCAAAAATCAATTATTTCGGAGCTTCGGAACTTCAATAATTCATAATAAATAACCCTTTTATTAGAAAATTCGAATCTCGCGAATATGTATAGGAAATTCAATTCTCTACAACTTTGCAAAATAAATTTTTTCCAAATTCCAAACAGAAATTGACCGAAATCCATAAACGGACGATTTTACAGGCTATAATCAAATTTCGATCAATAATTGTGTCCACCAACACACAAAATATGTGTTAAACATTTAATGCCACAAAAATACTCTTCCTCCTCATATACTCATATATCCCACATTCATTATAAAAATATCACCGTTAATATATTATTAAAATAATATATTTAAATGAATTATTTTATCAGAAAAAGATAAAATATTAATTTTCAACAATTGTCACATTAAAAATTTTCTCCATCTATATCCACATAAAATCAATATTTTCCTCATCATATAAATCAATAATTAATTATTCACAAATAATATTACAGAATCACAATACTGGCAACCATGTCGTTCCCAGGAAAGAGGGGGCTTTCCAATAAGGATCTCTCTTTACTGGCACCCAATTAGGTGACCAAACCTCTCCTTAGACAAAACTTTCTAGACATTGCCAATAATGTTATCCAATAATATTATTCAGATAATATGAATTATTGCTTTGATAATAAAAAATATCGCAGTAATGACAATTTATGAAACAACAGAATATAAAATATCAATGCAAAGAATTATTGAATCAATAAAATAAAATATCGAACAAGAATTATTGTAACAATTATTGAATAGTGCCTTCACGTAAGAAGAATCAATAATTGGTGCAATACTGTCATATTATCGCTCAACAACGCGTATTAGTGTGTTTTAACCAACCGGTATTCCAACAAGATAATTCAGAATAACTACTATTTGTTATTTATAAACAAATTATATTTGTCGTTTTCTTCATCCAATCACTTTCCGTTATGGGGCCCACAAAAGACTGCGCCATCGTACGAATATTCCCCGACAATACGAATATTCTGACAATAATGAATATTTTATAACCACTTGCTTATTCGAAATATTTGCGTATTTTACCCATAACTATCCACATTAATCAAATCAACCCTTACTATTTTAAAATAATAAATAGAGGAAAATAAATTTTATTTATTAATAATTTGGGGTCTTACAAACTTATTCATCATTAATATTATAATTCACAATATTTAACAACTGTGTCGTCCAAGAAAAGGGGCTTTCAGATAGAATTTCTCCTTATTAGTAGCGCAATTAGGTGACCAAACCTCTCCTCGATGTAACTTCAGACATTGTCAATATTGCAAATAATAATATGAATAACTTTGCCGCCTCAATTATTGATTTAATAATATATCATATTATGCGAGATGATAATCAGAATAATAATTGAATCAATAATATACGAGAGATATGATGCAAAGAATTATCGTAGTAATAATTGAGTATAACCGAGTGACTTATCATGTAAAGATCAATAATCAATACCTTGTCTACTACGCAACCACAGCGTTTTAATGTACTTTTACTACGTAGTAGTTCAACAGATTTTTAATCGGTAACATTTTGCCGTTATTTTATGGAAAGATAATTTTTGTCGTTTTCTAACTACGACAATACTTTCGTTAATGGGGTCCACTAATGATTTCTTCATCGCATTTAATATTCCCTGTTAAAATGAATATTCCCCGACCAATCGAATATTATATAACCACTTGCTTACTTTGAAAAATTTGTAAATATTAGCCATAACTATAACATTATATCAAATCCACACCATAATATTCAAAAATATATTTCGAGAAAATTATTCTTTATTCATAAAAGTTGGGGTCTTACACCAAATTAGGTGCATGTTCCTTTTTTTTAATTGACATGGTAAAGAGTCTATTTTTCCTTTCTAACTAATTTTCAACCTCAGTTTTATTTAATAAATATTTCTTCCGCTTCATCTTTTAAAGGCAATGAGATAGATTTGAGTATATCTAGAATTATCATCATTAATTGTTCACCATCTTTGCCACATGAACCAAATTAACATAAAATAATAGAACATAAAAACAGAAGAAAGACTTCCAAGAAAATGCTCCTCTTCCTAAGGTAAATATATAGCCACTCGTGGATTTGATCTCATCTGAATCAGAGATCCAGTTGGCATCACTACAGCCCTCAAGAACTGCAGGATTACCGCAGTATTGCAAACCAAATCCAATAGTACCTCACAGATACTTGAGTATTCTAAATAAAACAGTCCAATGATCCTTATTAGGATATGTTGAGTGTATTAACTGCATATTAGCAGTTTTAGAACCAATTTTCCTCCTTTTTCTTCTTTTTATTTTTTGTTTTTAGGATCAGGTAACATTACCTTAGCAAGACACCCCCACACTTAAGATATTTCAAGTTAGGTAAATGATTTTCCCAAAGCTCAAAAGTGTTTTTCTAGTTTTCACCAACATGTAACTTTATATACACATTATACACACGAGTATTGAAACTTGAATATTCATATTGGGAATTAAAATTTTGAACTTTGCATGCAAATATTCATGCAATGTATATCATCATGTCCCTTTAAATTCAGAATTAATGAAGAGAATTAGTAATAGTACTAGTATTAATTTATTTAAAATTACATTCCCCATAATTGTGGTTTAAAGTGGTCTCTTTCCTACTAAGAGTCACATAGTCATAACACTCTATATCACTACATGTTCAAAGTATGTCTCTTCATATTACATAAAAATGTAGCTAGAATTCTTAGTTTTCTCAACAGATTGGAGGAATCTCTCATGAACAGTAAGTAGGTCTCACATTCATGCGAGGAGGGGGTTGTGAAACTACACACATATATATTGCTGCATAAATTTAAGTCTTTTAAAGGTTTGTGGAACAACAATTCCCTTGTTGTGTATTGTTTTCCTTTAGCGATACTTGTCCTTCTTTAAGGAAACATCTTACATCTTTTATGTGAGCTAAACTTCTCTACTAGTAACCAAGGAAATTGATATTTCTTGCACGACCAAGTGGATAGTCTTACTATTTTAATGAACTGAACATGGTAATTAAGGCATTGAGATGATCTTAGTAACTTAATTCACAACATTATAATTAGATAAAGTCGTCATGGGGATCATCCACGTATAAATACAACATCTGCAGACTGTAGAATAGATAATAACACAAGCTCATGGGCGAAACTAGCATAGGGCTGGAGGGGGCCACGCCCCCACTCCCCCCAAGGTTTGAAAAATTTATAAGGTCCACCCTATGGTTGGAAAAATTAAATTTATTATAATTCTAAGTTTGTATAATTGGAGCATAATATTGTATACTAGGGTTAACCCGTGCCTACGGCACTACAAATACTCGTGTAATTATTTAATACCTAAAGATGAATTTAAATGAAAAATATGAGTTAACAATGTGAAAGAGTATATATTTGATAAAAATTAGAAAATTTCGTAATTATTTGTTATAAATAAGAAAATTTCTAATCAAGATAGACATCCCACCCAAAAAGTAAAGAAGTCAACAATTTTGCCACAAATTGTATCTACATGCTCATCTCTGCCTTTCTATTCTAATAACTTGATAATTTATAGATACTATCGTGACTCAAAATGATGTCAAAACAGTTCCTTGAAGCATAACAGCCCCTTACTTATATTAACTACCACAAAGTTAGCTTAACAGCCCCAAAGTTAGATGTCCTCCTTTGATAATGGTGAAACTATCAATTAAATTATAGAGCCAAAATGGCTCATCAACATAGCCAAAGTTGCTACTGATGATTGCTACTTGGGCCGTAATCAAGCGCACTTCTTTTTGACCTTATTTCACCAATTTATAACTTGCAATATATTATAACCTGCCTATTATATAAAATAACCACCATACATTTTGGGTAAACATAACGTTGCCCTGCCGCGAGCTGCTACAACCCATTACTGCTACAACACAGCACATTATACTCAATTTTTTAGTCACATTGATCAAGTTAAATTTCTAACTCATATCTTGGATTACAACCCTTTTTGAACATGATAAACATAACGTATAAAACTACTATTACAATAGCATTTGGTGGGTCTCAAGCCAGCCAAGTTTCAACTTTCTCTAGTTCTCGTGTACAGTGTGTATTAAAAATTGGACGGTCCCTTCTTTGATTTTATTTTTTGAAGAGAGAATTTTTAAAAATTTCCTTCCAAACTTGAAAAGATTTGCAACGAAATTTTTTAAAGACTTATCTTGTATTCTAAAACACCAAACATAAAAAGAAAGTAAATAATATTATGCACAAACATAAAAAGAAAGTAAATATATTTTCATTCACTCTCCTCTCTAAGTTTTAAATTTATTTCTTTCTCCTCCTCCCAAATTCACAAACACAATGTTAAAGTGATAATTGTTGCTAGAATAAAATAATTATGTAATGACTACTATGTCATTTAATAGTCTTAAAAGATATGCATCTTTTTTTTTTAAAAAAAAAGGCAATATATATAGTAAAAAGGGTGCATGTTTCTTAGAATGGAGTATATATACAATTTAAAGAAGAATAGAGTATCTTTAACCAACAAAGTATTATAAATGAAGACCATGGTTTATCAAAACAGTCCATAGAAACCAACTATTTAGTAAATAGTTTTTATTTCTATCCTTTGCCCCACAATTTCTACAACCAATAAGGTAACAAAAGTACTACTCGGAACAAAAAAATATTAAAAAAAAAAACTATTTTAAACATATACCAACACAAAAAGTGACCTTTACGTCTCAAATGTGAGAAATTGAACAAAACCCATAATTTCACCCCCCCCCCCCCCACACAAAAAAAAGTAAATAAGAGTTATTTTCGACATACAAATCCACATATATAGCTGAAAAAATAACATAAATATGAGCGAAGTAAAGCGATCAAATCAAAAAGGAGTCAAAAACCAACAATTGAAGTTTCAACAGTTCGAAACTCCCGAATCCGCTTACAATTTAAGAAAACTATGTTTTTCATGAGGTTAATATACCTTAAGAGGTTTGAAAGGATCATCGCTAGGATATATGCTTCTACAACAAAATTTGTTATAATTAGATTTTTACTTAGATGAACTACAATGTAATCATGCCTTCCAAATTTCTTGGAATAAAAACATGATTAGTTCATAGTAGCCTCATCTAAGTCACAAAAATACATCAATTATGCATTCAACAAACGATTTAATTAATAAACCATAATATAAACAACCACAAACTGAAGAATAACAATTAAAGAAACTTTCACACATCCTAAAAATATTATTAATTGAAAAGGTCAATAATGAAAACATAAACACAAATTGCACAATCTCTCTGCCTTTCTATTCTAATAACTTGATAATTTATAGATACTATCGTGACTCAAAATGATGTCAAAACAGTTCTTGAAGCATATACTGAAATGGGGTCAATGGCATCGATGAGATTAGGTGGTCACACCAAAAAAAAGGACGCCTTGATGTGTTAATAGGTTTGTTCTTTGAATATGGTCGAATGCCTTTGGTATCAACATCCGTGAAAGTTGTTGATAGCGCGACACTGGTTTTGGTGATGCTGCAGTTTCTCAAACATTTTGGTTCTTGAATTTAATTCCCACCTTTTTTGTAGGATTAGTTAACTCAATTTCGCATTTAGTCCCTAGTGGTTCCCTTTATACTGTAGTAGTAGTATTTAGTTTCTATACATGTAACATTATTCTTGCAGATTCACGTTCATTACATGTTGTATTAGTCGTTCATGGCTCACTTTCTTAGTTATTTACCCCCCTTGTCAGCCTCCATAACTTAGAATCACCATAAATAATTCTTTTTTATTGTGTATATAGTCTAGATAGGGGTTTTGCCATCAGATGGAGATTGTTTGTTAGCGGCCGACTCTCACTTCTACTTACAGCAACACTCAACTATCGCAGAGAGTCTATATACTAGAAGTTTCAAGTTTTGACCTTATCCTTTAAGCTAAAAATCGTTTTGTACCCTAAACTCTTTATTTTAGAAGCATACTAAACACGTACGAAAGTAATATAGATGTACCATACAATTTCGAAAGATTTTAAAAAATGTAGAGGTGATTATAATTATATATTGATTCAATTTTCTTATGCAAAACTAAAATCTCCATACAGATGAAATTCCCACCGCGCAGGTCCACAAATTCAAGACTATATGCAACTACAAAATAAATAGATAAAAGTAAATAACTTAAATTAAAGAGAATTAAGAAACAACTTCATTTGATCCGAATATGTAACTAACAACATCAACGACCAAAAACACAAACCCAACAATTCAGAACAATCTAAAATCTTAGTTTAACACAGAAAGTTGGAAGTTCAAACATAAAGTTCATAATAAACAGAAACCTAGTCGAAATCTACAATACTAATCTGCAAAATAGCTTAATTGTATATGAAAAAACAATCTATAATTAGTAAATGTCTACCATTGTTGAAGCTTTGGGAGACAAAAAGCAGGGAATGAATGATAAGTTCTGTTTTCTTTTTAATTTAAAATTGCTACTTGTTGTTCAACTACATATTTGGCTATTCCTTATTACTAATGACCTCATCAAAATCAAGGTTGCTAAATTCTCATGTCAATCAATAAAATTATTTTCTTTATTTTAAAATAGATTAATTAAAAAAGTAGTAGATTAATCACAAATTGAAACAATCACCACAAATCAATCGGAGACCCAGAATACAAATGCAAACACAATATCTAAACAAAAAGAAAGACCCACAGTGCATATAGTTATACCATTATCGAGAATTGCAAGGCAGAGATTTAACTCTTAGGATCATCGCTAGTCACCGCTAGATTTTTTTGAACTCCTTCAACAAATTCCTCCACTTTCGAAAGGCACATAGCAATGGTGAGTGATTGAACCCTTTTCCCTCATTTTGGCTGAAATTTGGTCCCGCAATGTGGTTGTTGGATTTTGAAGTGTTGAGAGAGTCAATTTTCGTACGGAGGTCGATGAGAGTTGGTCTCTTCTTGGACCCATGTTTCCGCCGTTTCTTGAGGACCTTGGGTTTTTTTTTCGCCGCCGTTTCGTAAATGTTCGGAATCATCATCGCCGGTGGCGATGGGTCGAGAATCATCGCCATTCACTGTGCCGTCGTTGGAGAATTAGAGAATCGCCATTGTCGTCATCGTCGGGAATCATCGCCATTTCTTTGCCGCCGTCGAAACCTATTAGAGAATGGCGGTGGGTCGTCGTCGGGACCTTGGGTTTGCACCTCGGTGGGTTGAGGTTTATTGTTGAGGTTGAGAAAGGGTTTTGAATAGGTAGAAAAGGAAGAAGAAATTTGGGTTGAAGTTTTTTCCTCCGTGTTGTGTTAACCTTAGTAACGAAGGGTCGATTTATCCAAAAGTTTTTACTGGCCTAGATCATTTATTAGACTTCGAGCGGGAAATTAAAGGTTTTCAAATTCGGTTGTGTTTGTATAGATAGATATTACCTTTCATGTAATATTACCGTTGCAATTTCTTTCTATAAAAAGGCTAACTCACTTTGTTATTCAACGAATTTTACTGGAACATATCTTTGTGTGTGTATATATATATATATATATATTTGTATTTGAACAATTGTTGGTGATAGACATACTTTGAAAAACATTACCGACTTACTTTTTTGATAGCTCATTATGCGGTATTAAACCGTGGATTTTCTTTTTTTCGAGGGAGGGGGCAAATTTTTTTTTAACATAATATATATTCAGAAAAAAAAACTTCAATCACACCACAACATTTCTATATTTTGATACGTTTTCTAGAATCACATTCCAAATAATTAATATCTCATTCTTTAGCTTCAATTCACGTTGTTCTTGTTCGTAAGAAAGAAGTAGATGTTTTAACATTAGGCTCGAGGGTAAGCATATAGATATGTCAACATGATTTGATTGTTTCTCTTGAAAAATGAATCAATAATATGTGATTTTCCCATGATTCTAATTAAAAACAAAAAATAAAAAATTCAATTAACTACACTACAAGAATGACTTAACCAATATTATGGACCATTTAAACTTTTAATAATAAAATTTTGAAAACAATCAAATAAGTAAGGTTTTAGTTTTACCGAAAACAAATTGAATATGATCACTCCTTAAACTTTTAAAAGTAAAATATCAAGTTTCAAAAAATAAACAAAGAATAAAAAAAAAAAGTAAATAAGGGTTTGGATAAATCGATCTATACAAATGTATTTGAAACCTTTAATTGGAATAAGGTTAAGGTTAACACAACACGGAGGAAAAAACTTCAACCCGCCTCTTCTTCCTTTTCTACCTAAAACCCTTTCCTCAACCTCAACAATAAACCTCAACCCACCGAGGTGCAAACCAAGGTCCCGACTTTTTCCTTTACCTATTCAAAACCCTTTCCTCAACCTCAACAATAAACCTAGGGTGCAAAACCGACGACGACCCACCGCCATTCTCTAATAGGTTTGACGACGACAAGTAATTTCTACGATGATTCCCGATTTATGACGACGGCGGCGATTCTCTAATTCTCCAACGATTTACAAAGAAATTGGCGATGATTCTCGACCCATCGCCACCCATGATGATTCCATTTACGTAAACGGTAAAAAAAACCCCAAGGTCCCAAGAAACTATCGGAAACATGGGTCCAAGAAGAGACCGAACTCTCATCACCTCACCGAAAATTGACTCTCTCTTCAACACTTCAAAATCCAACAACCACCTGTGGGACCAAATTTCAGCCAAAATGAGGGGAAAAGGGTTCAATCACTCACCGACTATGTGCACTGAAAGTGGAGGAATTTGTTGAAGGAGTTCAAAAAGTCTAAGCTAGGCTTGACTAGCAGTTGATCCTAAGAGTTCGTCTCCGCCTTGCAATTTCTCGATAATGGTATAACCTATGCACTGTGGGTCTTTCTTTTGTTTAGATATTGTGTTTGCATTTGTATTCTAGGGTCTCGATTGATTTGTGGTGATTGTTTCAATTTGTGATTAATCTACTACTTTTTTAATTAATCTATTTTAAAATAAAGAAAATAATTTTATTGATTGACATGAGAATTTAGCAACCTTGATTTTGATGAGGTCATTAGTAATAAGGAATAGAAAATATGTAGTTGAATCTTCAAGTAGCAATTTTAAATTAAAAAGAAAAGCAGAGCTTATCATTCATTCCCTGTTTTTGTCTCCCAAAGCTTCAACAATGGTAGACATTTACTAATTATAGATTGTTTTTTCATATCTGATTAAGCTATTTTGCTTGATTAGTATTGTAGATTTCGATTAGGTTTACATTTATTATGAACTTTATGTTTGAACTTCCAACTTTTCGTGTTAAACTAAGATTTTAGATTGTTCTGAATTGTTGGGTTTGTGTTTTTGGTCGTTGATGTTGTTAGTTACATATTCGGATCAAATGAAGTTGTTTCTTAATTCTCTTTAATTTAAGTTATTTACTTTTATCTATTTATTTTGTAGTTGCATATAGTCTTGAATTTGTGGACCTGCGCGGTGGGAATTTCATCTGTATGGAGATTTTAGTTTTGCATAAGAAAATTGAATCAATATATAATTATAATCACCTCCTACATTTTTTAAAATCTTTCGAAATTGTATGGTACATCTATATACTTTCGTACGTGTTTAGTATGCTTCTAAAATAAAGAGTTTAGGGTACAAAACGATTTTTAGCTTAAAGGATAAGGTCAAAACTTGAAACTCGGTATATAGACTCTACACAATAGTTGAGTGTTGCTCTGCGTAGAAGTGACGAGAGTCGACCGCTAACAAAGAATCTCCATCGATGGCAAAACCCTATCTCAGACTATATACGGAAAAAAAAGAATTGTTTATGGTGATTCTAAGTTATGGAGGCGACAAGTGAGGGGTAAATAACTAAGAAAGTGAGCCATGAGCACTAATACAACATGTAATGAGCGTGAATCTGCAAGAATAATGTTACATGTATAGAAACTAAATACTACTACTAAGGTATAAAGGGAACCACTAGGGACTAAGCAGAATTGGAGTTAACTAATCCTACAAAAAAGGTGGGAATTAAATTGATAACCAAAATGTTTGAAAGCGCGGCATCACCAAAACCGGTGTGTGGCTATCATCAACTTTCACGGATGTTGATACCAAAGGCATTCGACCATATTCAAAGAACAAACCTATTAACACATCTGCGTCTCTTTTTCAAAGGTGTGACCACCTAATCTCGATGCGATTGACCCCATTTTCAGATATGCTTTGAGCTGTTTTGACATCATTTTGAGTCACGATAGTATCTATAAATTATCAAGTTATTAGAATAGAAAGGCAGAGAGATTGTGCAATTTGTGTTTATGTTTTCATTATTGACCTTTTCAATTAATCATATTTTTAGGATGTGTGAAAGTTTCTTTAATTGTTATTCTTCAGTTTGTGGTTGTTTATATTATGGTTTATTAATTAAATCGTTTGTTGAATGCATAATTGATGTATTTTTGTGACTTAGATGAGGCTACTATGAACTAATCTGTGTTTTTATTCCAAGAAATTTGGAAGGCATGATTACATTGTAGTTCATCTAAGTAAAAATCTAATTATAACAAATTTTGTTGTAGGAACGCCTTATCCGAGCGATGATCCTTTCAAACCTCTTAAGGTATGTTAACCTCATGAAAAACATAGTTTTCTTAAATTGTAGCGGATTCGGGAGTTTACAGGAACTATTGAAACTTCAATTGTTGGTTTTCTGACTCACTTTTGATTGCTCTATTTTCATTCATTCATTTTATGTTATTTTTTTAGCTATATGTGTGGATTTGTATGTCGAAAATAACTCTTATTTACTTTTTTTTGGGGGGGGGGGGGTGAAATTGTGGGTTTTGTTCAATTTCTCACATTTGAGACGTAAAGGTCACTTTTTGTGTTGGTATATGTTTAAAATAGTTTTTTTTTTAATATTTTTTTGTTCCGAGTAGTACTTTTGTTACCTTATTGGTTGTAGAAATTGTGGGGCAAAGGATAGAAATAAAAACTATTTACTAAATAGTTGGTTGCTATGGACTGTTTTGATAAACCATGGTCTTCATTTATAATACTTTGTTGGTTAAAGATACTCTATTCTTCTTTAAATTGTATATATACTCCATTCTAAGAAACATGCACCCTTTTTACTATATATATTGCCTTTTTAAAAAAAAAAAAGAAGATGCATATCTTTTAAGACTATTAAATGACATAGTATTCATTACATAATTATTTTATTCTAGCAACAATTATCACTTTAACATTGTGTTTGTGAATTTGGGAGGAGGAGAAAGAAATAAATTTAAAACTTAGAGAGGAGAGTGAATGAAAATATATTTACTTTCTTTTTATGTTTGTGCATAATATTATTTACTTTCTTTTTATGTTTGGTGTTTTAGAATACAAGATAAGTCTTTAAAAAATTTCGTTGCAAATCTTTTCAAGTTTGGAAGGAAATTTTTAAAAATCTCTCTTCAAAAAATAAAATCAAAGAAGGACCCGTCCAATTTTAATACATTAATCGTATAACACGAGAACTAGAGAAAGTTGAAACTTGGCTGGCTTGAGACCCACCAAATGCTATTGTAATAGTAGTTTTATACGTTATGTTTATCATGTTCAAAAAGGGTTGTAATCCAAGATATGAGTTAGAAATTTAACTTGATCAATGTGACTAAAAAATTGAGTATAATGTGCTGTGTTGTAGCAGTAATGGGTTGTAGCAGCTCGCGGCAGGGCAACGTTATGTTTACCCAAAATGTATGGTGGTTATTTTATATAATAGGCAGGTTATAATATATTGCAAGTTATAAATTGGTGAAATAAGGTCAAAAAAGAAGCTGCTGCCCAATTGCAGCACCAAGTAGCAATCATCAGTAGCAACTTTGGCTCTGTTGATGAGCCATTTTGGCTCTATAATTTAATTGATAGTTTCACCATTATCAAAGGAGGACATCTAACTTTGGGGCTGTTAAGCTAACTTTGTGGTAGTTAATATAAGTAAAGAATTTGTTATGCTTCTTGAGGCTGTTTTGACATCATTTTGAGTCACGATAGTATCTATAAATTATCAAGTTATTAGAATAGAAAGGCAAAGAGATTGTGCAATTTGTGTTTATGTTTTCATTATTGACCTTTTCAATTAATCATATTTTTTAGGATGTGTGAAAGTTTCTTTAATTGTTATTCTTGGTTTGTTGTGGTTTATATTATGGTTTATTAATTAAATCGTTTGTTGAATGCATAATTGATGTATTTTTGTGACTTAAATGAGGCTACTATGAACTAATGTGTTTTTATTCCAAGAAATTTGGAAGGCATGATTACATTGTAGTTCACCTAAGTAAAAATCTAATTATAACAAATTTTGTTGTAGGAATGCCTTATCCGAAGCGATGATCCTTTCAAACCTCTTAAGGTATGTTAACCTCATGAAAAACATAGTTTTCTTAAATTGTAGCGGATTCGGGAGTTTACGAGGCTATTGAAACTTCAATTGTTGGTTTTCTGACTCACTTTTTGATCTGCTCATTTACATTCATTTTTATGTTATTTATTTAGCTATATGTGTGGATTTGTATGTGAAAATAACTCTTATTTATTTACTTTTTTTTTTTTGGGGGGGATGGAATTGTGGGTTTTGTTCAATTTCTCACATTTGAGACGTAAAGGTCACTTTTTTTGTGTTGGTATAGGTTTAAAATAGTTTTTTTAAAAAAATATTTTTTGTTCCGAGTAAGTACTTTTGTTTACCTTGGTTCTTGAAATAAATGGTGGGGCAAATGATATAAATAAAAAATATTTTATGCTTCTTTTTATATGCGACTTGAGAAAATTTGAAATGTGCACTTCAACTTAGCTAATTACATAGCCTTTGCTTAGTTGGAATGAGTTTTGAAAGAAACCTAGACCACATGAACTTTATGTCCAAACTCATGATTTGGTCCCATCCCGACTAGATTGGGGTTTTTCCTTTTAAATTCTAATTGTTTGTTGGGAGTTTGTTTTAAAAAGAGAATTAACTTGAATACATATTTATTCCATGCGCATTTTAACTTCTTTGGATACATATTTGTTCCATGCATACTTTAACTTGAAATAATTTTTATGTATTGGTGAAACTACTTCTTATGTATTAGAAGTCTTTGTCATCGATATTGTCGTTTTACTTAACTTATTATGATTGGTGGTATGAAGGTTTGAAATCGATACTCTTTTACTTTGTTCATTTCGATGCTTTTCGGAAGGACTTTATATTCTTATATATATCTATTTCATCATCTTGAAATCTTTAGCTGAAGTTCTTAGAATATTTAAAGTCTATTTATAAAATAATCAATACAAAGAATATTTAAAGTCGATAAAAGCTTGGGTTTTTGAATGTTTGTGTTTAATTTGTGTGTTTTACAAAGAACATGATTATGATGATTTTGGGTATGGAATGATGTTTTTTTTGTGTGGGTTTGGATATGTATGGATGATTGTAAGTTTCTTAAACAGGTTTAAATTTTTTTGGATATCTATTTTTAAGGGAATCTCACTGAAATTTTTGAAACTAATTATACATGGTTATGATGATTTTGGGTATGGAATGATGGTTTTTTTTGTGGTTTGGATATGTATGGATGATTGTAAGTTTCTTAAACATGTTTAAATTTTTTTGGATATCTATTTTTAAAGGAATCTCTGCTAGAATTTTTTGAAATTAGTAGTGTCTACAGCTTGATGTTTTGGTGGTTGGATATGTGTTGATGATTGAGTATATATTAATTTATGCATGTATGTATTTTTTGTGTTTCGTATTTTGTGGGTTTCGTAGATTTTTGAAGCAAATCCCATTATGTTTTAGCTTTTTTATAGATTTTTGAAGCAAACCCATTATGTTTTGGCTTTTAGCTTTTGTTGGTTTTGTAGATTTTTGAAACAAGCCCCTTTATGTTGTTACGCTTTTGTTAGCTTTTGTGGGTTTTATATATGTTTAAAGCAAAACTCATTATTTTCACTTTTAGCTCGACTGGGTTTTGTAGATTTTGAAGCAAGCCCATTATATTTTGACTTTTACCTTTTGCGGGTTTTGTAGATTTTTATACAACAATGTGTAATAATGTTTATACACGACTTTATTTATGAGTTTGCAATTACTGTATACGGGACTCTTAATTTTGCTAATCATATGGATTCACAACGTACTTGAAGAAAATGAACGTTCATAGTGTTTTTTGTGACATTCTGAGTTTTAGCTGATAGGTTTTTGGTTTTTCTAGAGACAAATGTTTATTTTCTTAAGTCTATTGTTTTTATTTCCTGTTTCTTAAAAATTTTAATTAGTAGTCAATGAGGCTAATGGTTTTGTTTTCTCTAGACTTTGCACAATGGTGCAAACTGTAGATTTCTTTAGCATTTTCTATTTTTGTTTCGTGTTTATTGTTATTGTGATTCTTTGAATGGAAATTTTACTTTACTTTACAGTTTATAAATCACATGGCTTGATTGGGGATGTCTGAATAGAACATATTATAGAAGTTTCACATTAGATATCTCTTATATGTATGCTCAGATTTTGTATTATTATGTCATATTAGTGGGAGTGTCACGAGATTTTGGTACATACATGAAAGCCTTTGTAGGATGTTTGTTCTCCTACTCATATTTTGTGAGTTTTGACCAATTAATTTCCTGGAAATAGTATTGTTTGGTGACACACAATATAGAATTTGGTGATGTGTTTTCAGTGATTTTAGTAAAAAAAAGATTTTGTTTCTTTTCTATAGTTTTACCGTATATTTTTTGGTGAAACACAGATACTTTAAGATATTTAAAATCATTTGCAGTCATACTATTTAACATCATCAAGGAAAAATCAGTGACGTTTCAAAGATTTTTATAAAATCAGTGACATTTTCAATTCAATGTTGTGGTAATTTTCTTTGGTTTTGGCTTAATTAATCCTGAATAGATGCTGACTTTCAGTTTCATAACAACTTTTTCCAAGTGTCATTATATAGTGACCCGTCTCGATCATATATGTTTTTGAAATTTCTTGCTACACTTTGTTACTCACTTTTGTTAATTTAAAATTGAGAAGAGATCGATTTTTTTATTTCACATTGGGTAGGTTGTTGCGATAACGGTATTTTGCACATTGGTTGTGGCATTATCGTTCTTTGCTCTTTTCTTGGAGGTCAGATTTGGTAGTATGCTTGATTGCAGCGTATACTCCAAATTGTATGTTGTTTGGTTTGATTTACATAAATACCTTGCACATTTTTTTTTACATAATAAGCGTGTGTGTATGCACACATGTTGATAAAAACTTGAAACATCCTGAATGGGAAAAAAATTCACATTTCTGACTGTGAGTCTAAAGTCTAATAGGTTTTGCTACAAAAATGATAATCTTAAAAGAATATTTTATAGTAGTTTTGAAAGAAAGATTTTGTTTAAAAGTTGGCAGGACGATGTAGTTCTATCCATCATACACATTTTAGTTTATTAGTGAGACCCTTTGAAATAATAATACTTATGCACGCTTCACTAAGCAAAGTGTATGGTTATGCAGAGAAGCGAGGATAGAACAAAAAGAAAGTTGGGATGTTGATGGAGATTCCACAGTTTATAATTAAGGTGGGCCCAATTTTAAGTAATCTATATGGTGTAGATTGGGAGAAAAGACTTTACTGATATCTTGGAACATTAACTTTAGTGTTGAAATAGTATGTTATTGTAGATTTTTTTGGCGGTTGGGTCAATTATTTTTGTAGTTCTTATTTTATTTTATTTTTTCTCTAATCAGGCAAAGGAGCTCCAAACCAATTTTGTTCACATGAACCTTTTAAGCAAGTAGGCATCATTATGCTATTTCTTTACTACAATGTTTTACATTCATTGTATGAAATGATTGGTATTTCGGTGGACACATTTGTATGATTGATTGTGCATAAATTAGTTTTACTAATTAACCCGTGTTCCATCTAAAATTGCAAATTAAATGAAGGGAATCAATAGCATATAGGTATGAAGGAGTGCTTTTAAATGTGCTTAAAGAAATTTTCAAGGTCATTGGCACTAGGATTGTTTCGAATTTAATAAATGTAGCTAACTGGCCTAGGTCAATTTTATTGTTGAGTGAATGTGGATGTTGACTTTAGTTGTTTTCTTAACAAATTCATTTTTTTTCGCGCGTCTTGATTTGTAAATAATGAGCATGTAGATACAATTTGTGGCAAAATTGTTGACTTCTTTACTTTTTGGGTGGGATGTCTATCTTGATTAGAAATTTTCTTATTTATAACAAATAATTACAAATATATAAATTTTCTAATTTTTATCAAATATATACTCTTTCACATTGTTAACTCATATTTTTTCATTTAAATTCATCTTTTTAGGTATTAAATAATTACAACCATTGTATATCACAAAAACTCTATAGATTCATTTTGCAAACTTTGACTGAACTAATACACGACAAACTATCTGCAAAAGTTTTCTTTTGGATAACGAAATAACAAGTAACTGACTGGATTACTAAAACATAATTTCACAACTACATCATTATAATTTATGCATGTCTAGAAAATCCATTCATCCTAACAACATGTATTCTTGTTAGTAGATTAAATCACTTTTTAGATTGTTGGAAAATATATAGCAATATTAACAAGACTAATTGCCGAATGAAAGTAAAATTGGAACAACTTAGCTGGAAACCGAGGCGTAAGCAATATTCATTGTCTAAAAAGTGATTTTCACTTCATTGATAATAATCACAATGTACAAAAAATGAAATTTCTTGGCCATTACTATCCAGATTCAACTGAAGAAGTCTCCGATCGTGTGTACTCACAGAAGGAGACTGTGGACTTGTCTTTGTCGATTGCCCAATGAACAGTTAACACAGAGTATATATGAATAAACTTTTGAGATAAGGAGAAGAAGAAACTGTATATTATGTTGTGTGTATTATTGTGTATCTTATTCTTCGAAGAACAATTGGTACTTATAAGGAAAATAAGAACATTGAAAAAGAACATTTTTCGGATAATAACGTTCAAGAGAACGTTGGAGAGGAATGTTTGGGAGTTACAGAAATAAAAGACCAATTAAATTGAGAGTTACATAAATAATTTTTAAGCATAACCAACAAATACTAATTAAATAATCTACAGTTTGTATTGTCTATAATCTTGGTAATGTCAGAGTTACAATACTTATTAATTACTTGTTCTAAAATTAAAGATATATTTCGACTTTTTAGAGTTAATTTATGAAATCTTAAATTTAAAATTGATATGAAATTATTTACTTTTGATACAAATAAATATAACAATTGTAAATTAGTTATAAAATTCTACTAACTATCATCTTTATTGTTTTTAAAACTTAAACAAAAATTATATCAATTTTAAATTTTAAAATTTTAGAAATTGATTCTAAAAAAAAAATCAAAATGTATCGCTAGTATTAGAAGGAAGGTAGTAATATTTTAGCAGCAGTAATGCCAGATGAACGTCTAGGCTTGAGAATGTAATTTTAAAAAGGAGGAAGGTAGATCTATAGCTGGAGGGAGAATTGGTATAGAATATAATTATTTAATGAATAATGTTAGAAACACAAATTATTTTATAAACTGTTGATGTGACATACTCCATCTCAACATATTGATCAACAAATTGTTTCAATATAGTGTTCAAATTTCATAATGATATCTTTGAGGTGGAGATGCAACATCGCGTGAGATTTGTAAAATATTTGTAAAATAATTTGTGTTTCTAGCATTAATCTTATTTAATTACAGAATGTTTGGATTCTTGGTGCGTAAGGTCCGGGGGAAGAGGGCTTTGAAGGGGCTCGCACAGACTTTTTTTCTGTTTTATATTGCACGTAGGTCGTGAGTGTTTAGTATGAAATTAATTTTAGTCAATTGATTAATCTGATTATACTATATGCATCTGTGAGTTGATCTCTCTCTGCGTATCATCATCAGATTAATTAATTAATTAATTAATTATAAAATTAATTTTATAGTAACCGGATCCACTTGGCAACCCCAAATTAAGTTTATAATGATTATGTGCCATACAAGCCCTTCAAGAATTACGAGCATATTGAAGGGGACAGATGAGAAGATGATTCACTTGGCAAAAGAGAAAAGGGAAAGACAAAAAAGAAGAGAGAAAAGTAAGTAGCAACTAAGCAGAGAAGTCTCATACATACATATACATATACATATACATACACAGTCTCACTTGCTTTTTGACTTTTTGTCATAAAGGTAGTCCGAATAGGTATTGCAGCCTTATAACAGAATCTATTTTAAAATGCAGTATCATTAGTTTGCCCGCGTGCTGTTCCTCACACATCACACGTCCTCATAAAAGTATATGATTATGTTCATTTGTAAAAAGAAATCTATTTATTTTATTAAAAGTATTTGTTTTTGGACATGGTAGAAACAAAAGCTTGCTCTGCCAAAGCATGCACCTAAATCTTAGGTTGAAGTCTTGTTTCGAAACAGAAGAGTAAGCTCTGTATTTTTACTTATTTAATTTGTATTGATAATTCAAAACACATAAATAATACTTATATCACAGTTTAATCTAAATGAATAGAATAAGATATTATAGTCAATTTAAAAAAAAATTAATATTAATTTTTGTTTGTTTAAAATTTTTAATCCTAAATGATAGTAGTAATTATAATACTTGATAGAACATGATATTAAATAATTTACATATTAATTATTTTATAATCTTTAAATAAATAATTTTAAGTTAAAATTTAACCGAATTCGGGATTCGGGTTCGGGTTCGGGGTTCGGGGTTCGGGATTCGGGGGAAAACTAAAAAGTCACAGTTTCCTAGTCCACGCGTGCTCATTTCATTTTCGAATTTCAAAACCCAACGCTCGCTCTCTCAAGTACTCCCCTTGTCGTAATAGTAACTACAAACCTTTTAAATTAAAATTACCCAAGACAAAGGGAGATCTATGCCTCCATTTCTCTTATACCAACTCCGCAAAAAAAAAAAAAAATCAAAATTTTGTATGTATGTATGATAAAATGATTTATATTTAAATTCTTATTTAACTGTATTATTTTCTACACATATTTAGTGATGCTTTATAAATAGACACAAAAAATATAAATATTACGATAACACTCTAGTCCCATATTAAAAAAAATTTGTTTGTGTATAAAAAATTAAATTAGTAACAATAGTACCTTCGTTCATGACCTTTTGTTGTGGACTCGGATTAGTAATTAATTTGTAACAATTAGTAACTGTTTCAATGACAATAAATACGGGATATTATAGACAAATTATAATTAATTAAGATAAATATATATTTAATTTGGACATCCTAAAATACTACTCCCTCAGTCCATTAATATAAGTCATTTTAGAAAAGTATTTTTGTCCCTTAATATAAGTCGTTTGAAAATTTAGTAAGCATTAATTGTTTAATTTTCAATATTACCACAAATATTAAATATAATTTTGGTTCTCTCACTATTTTTTGTCCAATAAATAATACTATTTTCTTCCAATACAAGAATAATATAAATAATTGTTATTATATTTAATGTTATCAATCATTTTCTAATACTTGTGCACAACTCTCTCTCTCTCTCTCTCTCTCTCTCTCTATATATATATATATATATATATATATATATATATATATATATATATATAGAGAGAGAGAGAGAAAAAGAGTATCAGTATCTACTTTATCTTCTTTACATGTTACCGTTTTTTGACCCTGGTTTGGCCACGGTTTGTCGTCGTCTCATTTTAATGCATATGTTTGTCCGTCGCTAAAAGTATGTTTTTATTTAAAGCTAAAAGTATGTAAAAATTGTATAATGTAAAAGCACATGCTGAAAGATATGTATAGATGTATTACTGATCCGAATCTATATATATATATATATATATATATATATATATATATATATATATATATATAATAAGTTTAGGCGACATTGTTGGTGACATTTCTAATATATATTTTTTTTTTGGTTTTTTTTTGTAATACCTCTCAAAAAATGTATAGTATTTATTTCAACTGAAATTTTTATAAAAAAATAGTGTTTTAGATGTAATTTAGATACATACAAGAAATAGGATTGTACAGACCCTGTTTCTTGCATGTATCCAAATTACACCTAAAACACTATTTTTTACAAAAATTTCAGTTGGAATAAATCTATATAACAAAATACAATTGATTTTGAATTTTCGGTCATCCAAAAAAATCATCTAGACTGTCCAAAATTTGAGATAAATCATACCGTTCATGTAGTGCCGGAGGCACGGAACACAACTATAGTACTATATATTTTTTGGGAGCTACTACAAAAAAAAATGTCACTAAAAAATGTCTCCCAGAAGGACTCGTGTATATATATATATATATATATATATATATATATATATATATAGAGAGAGAGAGAGAGAGAGAGAGAGAGGAGAGAGTGTGTGTGTGTAAATATAGAGTGAGACAGCTAGCTAGGCGCTCTTCTTATCTTGGCCAAAGTTTACAACCTCCATTACTCTACTGCAAGCTATGTCTGTAAGCCTCTCCTCTCTCTCTCTCTCTATATGTGTGTGTGTGTGTGTGTCAGTGTGAGTGTGCGTGTGAGTGTGAATGATATATATTTGTGAGAATACATGTTACATATATATATAGAAGCAGCAATGGGAATGAACCTAAAAGCATTAATTTATATACATATATATATGTATATGTATATATATGGTGGTGCAGGGCGTGGAGGTGAGGGTTCCAAATCTTGATTGTGAAGGATGTGCTGCTAAACTTAGAAAAGCTTTGCTCAAACTCAAAGGTGCCTTTTTCTTCTTTTTCTACATTTTTAGTCGTCTTATTATTTCTGTAATGTTCTACATTTTCTTTAGATAAAACTTGTTTAGAAAGATATGAGAGTTCAACTTCCCGACTGTATATCAGCATTCTATTAGATATGAAGGCGGAAAGTTCACTTATTGCTAACCGGATCCGAAAGATATATGGTGTAGATATATAAACTTCTTCTACTGTTGTTTCTTTCAAAATATAAATAAAAAAGTCGTCCATAAAATTATGTATTAAATAAACGACAAATCAACATAAATAGGAGGTATTATATATATTGTTTCACAATCATGTCACTAAATTGTGACTGAAGAACAAAATTTTGAATTACAATTGATGATTTAAGTTCTACATTAAGTGGAATATTGTATCATGTTGTATCCGATACTGCTAAGCAGCCATGTTAAAGCTGATTACGTATCTATATGTGCTAATACTGAATTTAAATCTTTGGTTAGTTTACGACTTGCATTTTAAAATTTACAAGCTTTACGTCCCTTGCAAAGTACGGATATGCTTTTAAAAATCACATATGGAATAAGATTTAAAAATGATATATTTAAGCTAAGTGAATTTTTGTATCTTTAGATATTGTTCGATAAATTGAAAAATAATACATATATTTTCATCAAGTAGGATGGTTTTGACGTTGACAATCATTTCTGTATAGTAACAATATCGATCATCTCTTCTGAAAAATAGTTGATTAAGTACGGGATGTTGATCTATAGTGATTTTGTAGAAATTCAATGTTTAATTTAGAGTATAGTTAGAGTCTTGTTTATAATGTATTAGAGTAAGTTGAATGAGATAATAGGGTCATAAATCAGGAAAGATAACTGACATAATATTATAACATCTTTTTGATAAATCCAAAAGTGAAAGCTAAAATGCAATATATGTAGTAATATTAAGGTATTATTACACTGCATGCCAACCCCTCAGTCTAAAAGGCTTTTACTTCTTTGGCTAGCCCATGAACCCCTCTGGCTAAGCAATATAAGCCCAGAGTCATTAATCAATTTTTGTGTTTTCATCTCAATATTTATGGAGATCACTGTGAAATTCTTTCCTACATATCATGAAGGTGTGACACACTGTATGTACATGTGAGAGAGAATTATCAGTTCCTTATAATTTTATTGGACACCGGTAATTAAAGATATTGTTACAACACCATTTTACAAACTATAGTTATCGTAATGTGGCCCTTACTATATATCTATTATTCCCAGGAGTGGAAGAAATAGAAATTGACATGGAGACTCAGAAAATTACAGTAAGGGGGTATGCAGTGGAGGAAAAAAAGGTGCTCAAGGCCATAAAGCGCGCAGGAAAAGCAGCCGAGCCATGGCCATATCCAGGAGGATACTCGCATTTTGTATCATTTTACAAGTACCCTACCCACATTACAAACCATTACTATGACACGTCAAGAAATGTTGCCCCGGGCGGTATACATTCTTTCTTCCATACTCCTGCACTCTATTCAGTTGCTGTGGCCTCAGACGAAGCCGTCGCTTCACTCTTTAGCGACGAAAATCCGCACGCCTGCACTATCATGTGATATTCGATTGCAAGTGTTGTATTAATATATAAATACTATTTTTTTATTTATCCTTTGCTTTTTAATGTATTACTTTGATGAAAAACATTGAAATTTTATTCGTGTTGGTTGATGAATTAAGTATATTATATTATTATATTGTTTGCATCATGGATAGGCATTTTGTAGCATAGTTATGTATGGATAGGAATCATGGATGAGTTCTGCCCTGCTGTTTAATTAATTGCATATGGTGTGAGTTTTAGTTCTGTTTTCGTAATATTTTGGTGATGCTTAAAGTAGCTGGACTCCATTTATAGAAATTTATTTTTTTAATTGTTTTTAACAAACGTAAACGTGGACGATGAGGTACATGATGTGTAGTATAGGCTAGGACTATATACTTGGGCACGCGAGTGATTACTGCTTACATAATCTTCAATTTTTTATTAAAAAATTAAATTTCATTTTCAATTTGATATTACAAATAATTCATTGAACTTATTTCTACAATAGTCTTCAATACTCATTGTTTACCATATTATATTATAAGGGAGTGGTTAACATGAAATTAATTTTGGTGAATTATCCAATACAGCGTCGACACGCATGTGATCTTTCTCTGCGTGTCAGCACTGTATTAGTTAATTGACTAACTTACCATGAAATTAATTTCATGATAACGAATCCATATTATTATAGGAGGGTTGAAACACTTTTAAAAGCAAATTTGATAAAACTTGGTATGCAAGTTTTGTATTTTATATAATTAAACAAAATATAGAACAATACAAATACATGTGCTTAAATAAAACATACAAAGTAGGATTTATCAAGAATTATGAGATTATCTGGAGTGGTTAGCATGAAGTGAATTTTATGAGAAGTTCACTTTATGATCAATACTGTGTTGACACGCAGACTAAAAAATTACCCTCCCACTTGTGTGTCAGTACTGTATTGAACATGAACCGAATTTCTCGTAACAACTGAAGTCACATCTTCGTGTTTTGAAAAATAGAGAATCTCTGGATAAAGTAAAGCAGAATTGAACCACCCTTTTTGTACAAAGGTCAGAGTCTGGCTAACCCAACTAGACCGACCACATCGTCTGTTTCATTCAATTTAGACCATTGATTTTCTTTCAATTGCCACATTTGGCTGAGTCCCCAGTCCCCACCCCCACTTGTATTCCAACATTTTCCCGGGTCCTGTCTTGACATCATTCGGTATTGGAAAAATATAGTATCTAATAAACGTTGAAAGGATCATTTGACCCTTCTAGTTACATATATATTTCGGTGTTTAATGTTTCAATTTGGTGGACACAACACAATATTATTATTATAAAAGCACAATAAGTCAATAATAGAGGTGCTTATAAGAGTCTGAATTTTAATAATTACAATAATACTATATTTTATTGCCTTTTTTGGGCTAAAGATTAGAGGTTAATCCATTATCTACACATGGTAAAAGCTTGTCCAACTTTTATTAAAAAAAAATTCTTGCTCCGCCTTGAATCATTATGTTACCTAAATTAATATGCAATTATTTATGCTATATTATATATGTGTATATGTATGTGTGTCAAAAAGGTTGTATTATTTATGTCTTACTTAATTTTTTTTAGACAAAGACAAGAGCAAGGCAAGGTTGCGTCCTCTCATTCCCATCCTCATAAAAACTCAAAATTTCTCTTCCTTTCCTTGTTCATTCCATATCTACTCCTCTTCAAATTAATGGCTCAGGTATATAGGAAAAATCATCATCATTTCACAATTTTTGCTGGTTAATCATTTTCCAATTCCATATATTTGCATATGCATGCTTACCAAATAATAATTTATATTTTTTTTCCTCTCCTCTTTTCAATTATAGCAGAAGGTGGTGTTGAAGGTTCTGACCATGACTGATGAAAAGACAAAGCAGAAAGCCATTGAAGCTGCTGCTGATATATATGGTACATACATAAAAATTAATTAAATTTTATATATATAAATGATTACAATTGTTTGTTTTTCATATTTATATTAATATGTTTCAATATCTACTGCTGCTTCTTTTTATCTATCAAATTTATCCGTTTGATGGACCAAATTCTTGATTTTTTAGCTTTGAGCCTGTCATCATAGTACTAAAGAAAGAATTTATTGGAATTCATATGAGAAACGGTTAAGTCGAGAATTTATACGAGATTATTATTCGATTATTGCCGGTACCTTTTTAAATTTATTTATTTATTCTTAAAAAGAAATTTAAGGATTTGATGCTAATTTCTTTTAGCTGCTGGTATATTTGATTAAACAGGAGTTGATTCAATAACAACGGATTTAAAGGAACAAAAAATAACAGTGATAGGAGAAATGGATACAGTGGCTGTGGTAAAGAAGTTGAAGAAAGTTGGAAAGGTTGATATCATATCAGTTGGTCCAGCCAAGGAAGAGAAGAAAGAAGAAAAGAAAGAGGAGAAAAAAGATGAGAATAAAGAGGAAAAGAAAGAAGAGAAAAAAGAGGACAAGAAATAAGCATCATTAATTCATCAAACTTTTAATTACTACTGCAGTGCCAGCTGATGAGAATATATATATTTCCTTCATCCTATGCCAATACATGTATTTTACATGAGATTCAATAAAAACTTTTGGTAATTTCTTAACACATACACATGACTAAATTGAAATAACAATGCAAACTCTAACCTGACTTATCTCTATTGTGGAGGTACTTTCACTTTTTTGTGATGGTGTAAATCTCCGGTCTTACATCGAAAAATATTGAAAAAATTTATTTTGTCTATAAAGAATTAAGTTATTAACAATAGTACATTCAGCCATGACATTTTAGGTGAGTCTGTTTGATTTGATTCGAAATTTGTTCCGGACTCGAGATTTGTAAGATGACCCAAGAAAATACTATTGAGTCTTTAGTTTAAGGTTTTATTCGGATAGATTTAATTCCGGACTCGAGATTTGTAAGATGGCCCAAGAAAATACTATTCGAAATATAAATGAGTTAAATATGAGCACATTTTAAATTTCGATAAATTATTCGAACATTCTTAAATTGTAATTTTCTATTGATACTCGGATCATATTCGTTCGAAAAGTTCAAACTGTTCGGGCTCAATTCAGAATCGAGCTTGATTCAGAATCGTGATCAACTCGGTAGCTAAATGAGTCTCAATCAAACCTTAATAAATTTTGTGAACCAAATATGAACAATTCAATATGCAAATCGACTCGATTCGTTTACACCCTTAATAATCAATAAGTAATTATTATTTTTTTTTTTTGGGGGGGTTGGGGTTGAGGCGGAGGGTGGGGTATTTCGTTACACTAAAAATGTTAACTTTATTATGGATTAATTCCATAATTAGTGAAATAATTTTTATACATACAAATGTATAAATTACAAAAGTATGTAATATGTATATAATGTAATATGTATAATGTATATGTATTATATAAGAATGTAGCGTAATAATGCATATATGTTGATGTATTAGCTCTACTAAGTGTAAAAAACTATTATAAACTAATATGAGTCAAAACTAGTTAAACTAGAACCAATCATGCAATATTTGTAATAATAATATGGGTCCAAAACCAAATCAATTCATCACCTAAAAATTAGTTAATCAAACCAATAGATTTACAAAATTGATGATCACCTAAAAACTAGTTAAATCGTCAGGTCTAAACAAAATTGATGATACAATTTACATTATGCTCCTCTGAAATAATAGTATATTTTTTTTTTTTGGCTCAACCGGTTTTTTTAGGTTCTTTCTGCAGGTAGATTATACCTTCCTTTTTATTATGGAAAAACGAATTTTAGTTGAGTAAACAAGATGGTTGAGATTTTATAGGTTGCTCTTGGATCTATTCGGGTAATGAGTCGTTGTCCATATGATGCAAATAATGTCTTCAAAATGCCAACTAGGAAGAAGGCATCAAATTAAACACATACTCCATAATATAATGATCAATAAACATGCCTCATGCTTTAATAGTCAGATTGCATGATTTTGACTTTAATAAATTATATGTGTCGGTGCGTGACTATTCATATTGATGATGAACCACATTAATTCAATTTAAGATTCTTTCCTAAATTATTAAATATAGTTATTAATTATTAGTATTGATTATGGATACGTTATAGCTTATAATTTGGTTAACTTTTACTTAGTTGTTGATTTTTTTTTTTTTGAATATTAACATCTTAGTACATTCAGTATATTGAAGACATTTTGACAAAAGAATAAGATTGGTGATACAGACACAAACTATTTTATAAATATTTTATAAATTGCTGATGTGGCATACTCCATGTCAGCCTATTGATCAACAAATTGTTTAATGTAGTCTTCGATCCCACACAATATGCTGATGTGGAGTATGTCACATCAGAAGTTTGTAAAATGTTTGTAAAATAGTTTGTGTGACACCCCCAAAATAGGTATACAACACCCATTTTGAGTCGTCAAAATACATGGTACAGAAACAACTACAACTTTATTAATACAACATAAAAACTGTGAGTTTAAATACAAATGTTGTCATCTAGACAATATTCATACCCAAATAAGTTCTCATTACAATTATTGATACATTATTTTATAAAAATGGTGAGGACTACTAAATCGACTTTCTAGAACCTTCATTTCATACCCCGACTAGTTCTCGTTACATTCTCGCTTCCTGAGAAGAAAAATAGAACAAAAAAGAAAAGGGTGAGCTCAACTAGCTCAGTAGAGAATATTATGACTAAGATAATATAGAACAAATTATCGTTAGTCTTCAACAGGGAAAAATTTGATAAAATACAATAGACAACAAGTTTCAGATCAATATTCGCAGCGGAAATAATAATTCATTAGAAGAGTTAAGTAGATAATGAAATCTACTATCTTCTATATATGAATTTAAAAGTTTATCGTCGATATTTTATCCTCGTAACATCAATCGATATATATCGGAATCAAATATTCATCTTTGCACTATGTGCCAAAGATATTCATCGATTGGTCGTATTCATCTAAACACATGTTCATCTTTGCACTACGGGCCAAAGATATTCATCAGAAATCATTCATCTTTACACTACAGGCCAAAGATATTCAGTAACATCATCATTTAGGACTGAGGATGATGAAAAATATTTTAAAGGAAACGAATCCAGTGAAGCAAAATAACAAATATTAAGGATTCGTATTTCGGTTTATCCATGTCCAAAAATACCTCATAAATAATCATAGTGGAGTAAAATTCAAGAATAATCAAAACATGGATACAATCAAAGTTAGTATCCATAATAGATATTTTGGACGAAAAACGAAAGTTTAATTTTTCTGTGAATAGTCTTTGTGATTTCGTGAATAGTCTTAGATATCGTGAATAATAACCCCAAACACAAAAAAGTTTTAAATTTGATAAAAGTTCAAACCAATATTTGGCATAATGATATTGAAGAAAATAACATCCCTTACCTCGAAAGAATAGTCTTACATTTGGAATCTTGAATATAGTGGTGAAGGAACTTGCACCGATATAACAACACTCAAAGTATCAAAATACTCACAAGAATACGCTCGATATATCGAGAGAGAGAGAGAGATTTAGGTTTGGTGTGATTTTCAATTTTAACCTAAGCACCTATTTATGAAAATGCTTAGAACACCAAAGCGTAAAATTTAATATAATATTAATATATAAAATCAAATTTCTTACGCCCACTTTTTTAGATCTGAATTCAGCCACTTACATCACATGCAAGACCCACAATAATGACCAAAAACGTTTTTCATATTAAAATAATTAAAACTTTAAAAATCAATTATTTTGAACTTGAACTTGATAATTCATAATAAATAGCTCTTTTGTCAGAAAAATTCAAACTTTATGTCTTTTCCATAGGAAATTCCATTATCTACAACTTTGCAGAAGAAATATTTTCCAAATTCCAAACATAAATTGATCGAAATCCACAAACGGACGATTTTACAGGCTATAATCAAATTTCAGTCAAGAAATGGAGTCCACCGACACACAAAACATGTGTTAATCTTTTAATGCAACAAAAATACTCTTCCTCCTCATATACTCATATATCTCACATTCATTGTAAGAATATCATCATTATTATATTATAATAATATAATAAAATATAATTTTATTAGAAAAGATAAAATATCAATTTTCAACAATTGTCACTTTAAAAATTTTCTCCATCTATATTCACATAAAATGAATATTTTTCTCATCATATAAATCAATAATTAATTATTCACAAATAATATTACAGAATCACAATAATGACAACCAGGCAGTTTCCACGAAAGAGGGGGCTTTCCAATAAGGATTTCTCCTTACTGGCGCGCAATTAGGTGACCAAACCTCTCCTTAGATAGAACTTTTTAGACATTGCTAATAATGTTATCTAATAATATTATTCAGATAATATGAATTATTGCTTCGATAATGGAAAATACTGTGTAGTGACAATTATTGAAACAACGATAATATAAAATATCAATGCAACAATTATTGAATCAATAAAATAAAATCTTGATAAGTAATTCTTTAACAATTATTGAGTAGTGCCTTTACGTAAGAATCAATAATTGGTGCAATACTGTAAATCTTCTTGTCTGCAACAACGCCAGACATCGTGTTTTAAACTGGCAAGGTATTCAGCAAGATTAGCTTGGTAACAACTACTGGCTGGTTATTTATAAACAACTTATACTTGTCATTTTCTTCATCCAATCGCTTTTAGTTATGGGGCCCTGCAAAAAGTGCTTGCGTAAATACGAATATTCCCAAGCGGGGAAGAATATTCCACGACCAAACGAATATTCTCCGATAAAAATGAATATTTTATAACCACTTGCTTATTTAAAATATTTGCGCATTTTACCCATAACTAACCACATTAATCAATTAAACCCTTACTATTTCAAAATAATAAATAGAGAAATTCAATTTCATTTATAATAAGTTGGGGTCTTACAACCTCCCCTCCTTATAAAATTTCGTCCTCGAAATTGACGTACGTACCTGGTGATTACTTTCATTTATAATAGGAACCAAGTTTCTTAAAAGTCATAGTGATAACTTATAATTATATTTTATTGCACATTTATTTGTTTATATGGTTATATACATATAAATGTGACAACCCCAAAATAGGTCCATTTCACCCAACCTATTCTGAGTCGCCAAATACATGGTACAGAAAACAACAACTTTATTACAACAATTGTCGTACAAAATACAACAACACATATGCTGTGAGTTTGGATACAAATATATATCAATCGTGACTCGTGTCCCAACATGATGTGACAAATGTCCCATCGATTGGATAGTACTCACGCGATGATACCTACATAAAGGTATAGTCAAAAGCTGTTTTAGAAATTAGAATCTTTGAGAAGTGCTCAAGAAACCTTCGTCATAGGAGGTGTGTTTTCAAAGGGTTATGATAGATATCATATGTCCCTGAAATTATCCTTGGTTGACCCAATAGACCCCAAAGAAAAATGAGAAGATTACTATCATATTCTTTCCAATGGTGAGTCCTCTCTTGACATATCATTATCTCCACTGTCTTTAATTGAGAGTTATACTTCAACCAAACACCAAGATTATATAGGTAGTGCTCGTAGATATACTCAGCAAGTGGATGAGCACAACTCTGTCTTATGATGACACAAGGTTGTATGTTATTAGACATCTTGTATGATAGTGGCAAAACACCCTTCCAACGTTGGGTTCGCCTCACCCTATTTGATTCACCAAATATAACTACTAAATGATGTATACAACACATTTCTATACTGCTTAGGGAGAACCTGTGAAACCCCAGATTTTATGAATAAAGATTTAAATTTCTCGAAATATTTTTTTTGAATATTATGGTGTTGATTTGATATAATGTTAAAGTTGTGGGTAGTATTTATAAATTTTTCAAAGTAAGCAAGTTGTTATAAAATATTGATTGGTCTGGGAATATTCTTTTATCGGGGAATATCAAATGCGACCAATACAATCATTAGTGGACCCACATGAATGTAATTATTGTCGGATTGAGAAAGCGACAAAAATACTTTATGAAAATAACGATGAGAAGTTTTACAGTTAAATGTTGAAACACCCGGTGTTAAAAGTACGATGTCTGGCGTGGTTGCGTAGTAGCATACGGTATTGATTATTGATGCTACGTGAGAAGTCACTTTCGGTTATACTCAATTATTACTACTGATAATTTGCGATCATATCTTTCATATTATTGATTCAATTATTGTTACAGTATCATCTGCATAATATTTATTATTATTAAATCAATAATTTAGACAACAAAGTTATTCATATTATTATTTGCAATATTGACAATGTCTAAAAGTTCTGTCAAGGAGAGATTTGGTCACCTAATTACGCGCCAATAAGGAGAAATCCTTATCGGAAAGCCCACTCTTTCCTGGGAACGACCTAGTTGTTAAATATTGTGAGTTATAATATTAATGATGAATAAGTTGTGTTGATTAAAGATGAAATTGATAGTTCCATTGTGTTGGGATTATTAGTGTTAATGGAAATCGACATCTATTTCGATGATAATTGATATTTGGGGGATATATTGATAAATCGAGTAATTTATCGGATAAATGAGCACTTAATTACTACTAATTCACATGCTTATATAATTATTTGTTCACATGTGGGTACTATTGAATCACATTCATGTACTATTAAGGGAGTTGGTGCAAGATTGATAATACTTGCATGACTAAGTTAAAAATAGAAGTATAGTTGAAGGTATTATACTGTAATTAATTTTTTCACATGATTATACTATTGATTCACATGATTGAACTATTGATTCACATTATTTACTATTAGGGGAGGTGGTGCAAATTTGATAATACTTGCAGGACTAAATTAAAAATGAAGAAAAAGAGGAAGGTATTATAATTGTAATATTTGAGCCTCAAAATGTGCAATTATCGAAACTATATTTTCCTATAAATAGAAGCTCATTCTTCCTTCATTTCTCACCAATTCACAAAAAGCTTTAGAGCAATTATTATAGAGAGAAATTATAAAGAGAAAGAAGAAAAGTATTCGCTACTTCACCACTTCTATATCGAGCTTTCTACAGGTAGGGAGTATTATTTCTTTCTTATCCATGAAGAGAACACATTATTCCATTCTTTATTATTACATTGGAATAACTTTGTATCTGGACTACCCTATACTTGGTGAAATTCTTCTATTATTCCATTCTTTATTATTACTCTTTGGAACATCACATGCGGTAATGCGTTTCTGTGGGACCCGGGTTCCATTATTTATTATTACATTGGAATATCTTGTCTGCATGCATTTCTGGGACTGATTCCGTCTTTATTATTCTGTTGGAATATCCCTGTCTTTGCGTTTCTGGCGGACCGGGTTCCATTATTTATTATTACATTGGAATATCACATCTATGCGTTTTTCATGGGACCGATTCCATCTTTATTATTACGTTGGAATATCACATACTACGTTGCATTTCTGTTGGGACTGGTTCATTATTATTATTCTGTTGAAATAACTTTGTTTATATGCAATCTGCATGCATTGTGATTTCTTTTGTTATTCCATTCTTTATTATACTTTCGGTTGGTTAAAGTTTTGACTTCTATACTCCATGAAATTAGTGGAATGTCCTCGATATTTCTAGGCTTCATCCAAATATCTTTTCATGGAAATATTCTTACGAGCATTCTTGAATTTTTACTCCAAAGCGATATCGTGTTGACAATTTGGGACGTTATTGGTTCTGGATAAATTAATTCTTGAACTTGTTTTATTGAATTATTATGTCATTGTCATCATCCTCATGTTTATATTATGTTGAAAGTCAAATCGTGGCTGTAGTGCGTAGATGGACTTGGTATGATTATGATGAGAATTATTCGATATAATCATGGCCAGTAATGTTACAAATGATGTGGAAAAAAGTCATCATTGCCCGTAGTGCATTGATGGGCGATTTTTGGTATGATTATGGCTATATGGATTCTCTTCTTGAGGGTGCAAAAGATGAATTGTTTTATGGCATGATCGGGGCCAGATTGATTGAAAATACGATTATCTTTGGCACATAGTGCATGGATAATTCATGGTGTGGATACTAACGAATATCCTCGGGTAGTAGTGCGGGGTGATTCGATGATGTGGATTATTTATTAAAAGTCGAGTCCCGAGAGATAAAAGTGATGAAAAACCTTTTAAATCATAGAAGATAGTAGATTTTATTCCCTACTTGACTCTTCTAATGGATTGCTTGTTCACTGTAGTTAAACTTGATAGTTATTATATTTTATCGGTTTAACCTTTGTTGAAGGCTAACGATAAATTATTACGTATTATCTTAGTCATAATATTTCTTCTTTGGGCTAGTTGAGCTCACCCTTTTCTTTCCTTTATTCTCTTGGGAAATGAGAGAACGTAAATTTGAACTAATCGAGGGAACGGTGATGGTCTAGATGGTGCATTAGTAGTCCTCACTATTACGTGAAATAGTGTGATAATAATTATAATGAGGACTCCTTTTGAGTTTGTATACTCTAGTAAGACAATATTTGTATTCAAACTCACGGTTTATGTTTTGTCGTATTGTACCACGATAGTTGTATTATTAAGTTGTATTTGAATTACATACCATGTATCGACGACTCAAGATGGGTGATGTATATACCTAATTTTGGGGCATCACAGGTTGGTATCAAAGCTTAGGATATGATCCTGGTGAGATGTGAAACAAGAACTAGGAGGGAGAGATGGGGAATTCCTCATTAGTATGACCTACCTAAGTTTAATTGGTATTTAATTGGTCAATAGAATATAGGGATAATATGTGATCTAGAATCAAGACAAACAAATTTTTTCTTTTACGAGATTTAGTAGAATATAGTCTCATATTGAACATATATTTTTCTCAAAATTTTTAAAAATCATTTACTATTTTCATATGGCCAAAAACAGTAGAATATTTAGATATTTATCAAAATTGTACTTTTATCCAAAAATTCCAAAATTTACAGAGTATACTTCTATCATATACATGTACTCCCAATAAACATTTCACCAACTGGAGTTAACCACAAGGAGTTATAAGCAGTTACTTTTAAAATAGTCTTTTCTCATAAAATTCACAACTCTTAATCTATACATCCAAAAATTTCCATTTTTGGACACAATCAAGAAAACTTATTAAATTATCATTTCAAATTTTTCCAGAATTTTTGAAGGTCAGAAAAATTACGAAATTGAAAAACATAACAACCCTTAAAATCCCTTACTATCCCTTACTATAATAATGACAATATCCCTTACCTCAAAAGCAAAGCGCGACTAGATATCGGATATGACCTTTGAAGAAAACTTACATCGATGAATAGCAACTCACAAGTATCTAACTACTCACAAAATACACTCGATAATCTAGAGAGAAAAGAGAAAACTTATGAATTACGGTGTGATTTTCAATTCTAACTTAGCCCTCTATTTATAGGAAAATGTTATATGGCAGAAAGCAGACTTGACTTCTACTACGATGGCTTTACACTGCTACTTATTGCCACCCACCACATTTAAAATAAAATTGACATATTTCTTCATGACCACAAGTGGGGCCCACTCAATTCTAAAATTTTCACCAAAATCATTTATAAACCTAATTTAGAATGGGTCACCTCTTAAAATTCATAATAAATTATCGTTCATTTTTAACGGTTCAAAATTTGTGAACATATCTTTGTCTTATATAACATATCCAAAAATCACAACGATCCAGCGATCAGTTAAAATTATAACTTCGCTGATAAAATTTGTAAGAACACAGATTTGATCTTTTAATACCTCAATCAGTCAAAATCTTGATAAAACACCTCAAGCGATAATTCGCTTCATTATAACCACATAAATAAATCCATCATTTATATCACATCAAATAAATATTTTCTTATCATATAAATCAATAATTAATTATTCACTGAATAATATTACAGAATCACAATAATAATGACCGAGGCGGTTCCTGGGAAAGAGGGGCTTTCGATAAGATTTCTCTTCTTTGGCCTATGATTAGGTGACCGAACCTCTCGTTGGCCTTGAGAACTTTCTAGACATTGCCAATAATCTTTATCTAATAATATTATTCAAATAATATGAATTATTGATCGATAATGGAGAATCTTGTCATTGACAATTATTGAAACTCTGATAATATAAAATATCAGCATGATGATTATTGAATCGATAAAATAAAATATTGAGCAGTATGAATTCGTAACAATTATTAAGTAGTGCTTTCTCACGTAAGAATCGATAATTGAAAAATTTATGTGCCGTCTGGTATGTCTTCTTTATGCGTGCAACAACGCGTATTACTTTACTTTACCAATGGGTATTCCAGCGGTGTTACTTGATAGCGATTCTGTACGTTATTTATTAAAACTCAAATTTGTCGTTTTCTTCATCCATAAAATGATTATTTTGTTATTAGGCCCCTGAATGGTTGCGTTGCAAGTAAATACGAATATTCACAAACAACAAAAATATTCCACAACCAAACGAATATTCTCCAACAATAATAAGTATTTTATATCCGCTTGCTTATTTTGAAAAAATTTCACATATCACCCTTAACTTTAACTTTTTATCAATTTAACCATTTACTAAATAGGAAAATTGAATACTTTTATTTCATAAAATTTGGGGTCTTACAATATATATATATATATATATATATATTGGAAAATGTATATCTGCATTTATATATTATCTGATCGCCATTTATGGCGTGACTTTTTAGTTATAACTTGATCATATGTATTTATTATGGATTTATAGCGATAGGTGAACGTCGCGATAGCCCAAAAAACCCGTCGCGATAGCCCTAGTGTAAGACCCCAAATTTTTTAATGAATAAAATTAAATTTTTTTTAATTATTATTGTGAATAATAAGGTGTTAATTTGATATAATACTTTCGTTATGAGTAAAATGTGCAAATTTTCAAAATAAGCAAGTGGTTATATAATATTCATTGTTGTCGGTGAATATTCGTTTGATAAATGGAATATTCTTTTGTCGGGGAATATTAAATGCTGCCACGAACTATTAATGGGCCCCATAACGGATAAACTCGTCGGATGAAGAAAATGAAAAATTGAATAACCGGCATAATTGATATTGAATTAACACTGTTGAATATTTGAGTGGTTAAAAATCTGAGAATACGTGTGGTTGAAACGATGCCTGACATAGTTCATAATTGATTGAATTATTTATTCTTACGTGAGAAGGCATTAATCAATTATTATTACAGTAATTCTTCGTTCAATATTTTATTTTATTGATTCAATAATTCTTTGCGTTGATATTTTATATTATTGTTGTTTCAATAATTATCAACGCATTGATATTTTCCATTATCGGATCAATAATTCATATTATTTGAATAATATTATTAGATAAGATTATTGAAAATGTCTAGAAAGTTCTCGAGGAGAGGTTTGGTCACCTAATTACGCCAAAGAAGGAGAAATTCTTATTGAAAGCCCCCTTTCCTCGGAACAACTCCTGGTTTCATAAATGTGATTCTATAATATTATTTGTGAATAATTAATTATTGATTCATATGATAAAGGAATTATTTATTTTTATGTGGATATAAATGTTGGATATATTTATTGTGGTTAAAAATGAAGGAGTTAATGTTGAGGTGTTTTATCAAGATTTTGTCTGATCGAGGTATTAAAAGATCAAATCGTTGTTCTTACAAATTTTATTGTGTGAGTTATAATTTTAATCCGACTGATTGGATCGTATATGATTTTGGATATGTTATACATATATAAGTTGAGTATATGTCCACAAATTTGAACCAAATAAAAATGAATTATGATTTGTTATGAATTTTAAGAGGTAACTCGATTCGAAATTAGGTTTATAAATGATTTTGGTGGAAAATTCTAGAATTGAGTGGACCCTACTTTTTGTTGGTAAAATGTGTTGAGATTTTTATTCAAATGTGGTGGGTGAGAATGGCGTGTAAAGCCATCATCGAGTTGAAGGTCAAGTCCGCTTTGACAATAACATTTTTCTATAAATAGAGAGGCTAAGTTAGAATTGAAAATCACACGAGAAACAAGTTTTCTCTTTCTCTCTAGATTATTGAGTGTATTTATGAGTATTTAGATACTTTGTGAGTTTCTAGTCATTAGTGCAAGTATCCTTGACACTTACACCGATATGGGTCGTAAGATCTTATTTTGAGGTAAGGATGTTATTCTTCTTAAAATGATATTTTCTTCAATATCATTATCTTTGAAATATTGGTACAAACTTTTTATCAAATTTGGAACTTTTTATATCTGGGAGTTCTTATTCACGTACACGACCTTTATTCTTTGAAAAATAAAATTTTCTTCTTTTTGTCCAAGTTGTCTATTATTATGGTTTCTTATCTTTGATTGTATCCATGTTTTGATCTTTATTTTTGAATTCTTCTTAAAAATTGGTTATATTGGAGTATTATTGAACTTAGAGATAAAGCTGTGTCTGAATCTCTAATATTTGTTATTTTGTTTCACTTTGGATTCGTTCCTTTAAAATATTTTTCATCATCCTCGGTCTAAATGATGATATTAATGAATATCTTTGGCTTTTGTAGTGTAAAGATGAATGATTACCTAATGAATATCTTTGGTCGTAGTAAAAAGATGAGCAGTGTTGAGATGAACATGACCATTTGGTGATATGAAATGAATATCTTTGGCACCAGTAGTGCAAAGATGAATATTTGATTCAAGATGAATATTGATTGATGTTCTGAGGATAAAAATTGTTGGTGGACTTTTAACATGGAGAAGATAATAGATTTTATGGTCTATTTGACTCTTTCTAATGGATTGCTTTCGTTCACGTAACTATGGTTGAAATTTTATCATCTACCATATATTTCTAAATCTACGATTTATTATTGATGAAGGCTATTGATAATTTAATTATCTTTAGTCATGATATTCTTTCTTGGGCTAGTTGTGCTCACCCTATACCGTTTATAATTCCTTTCGGGTAATAAGAGTGTAGTTAGAGTCGGGGTAGGAGTATGAGGGAATAGAGCGGTGGTCATCATTTAGTAGTTATATTTGGTGAATCAACTAGGGTGAGGCGAACCCAAAGTTGGTAGGGTGTTTTGCCACTATCATACAAGATGTCTAATGACATGTCTGACCTCGTGTCATCATAAGATAGGGTTGTCTTCCCATCCCCTTTAGAGTATATTTACGAGCACTACTATATAATCTTGGTGTTTGTTTGGAGTATAATTCACGATTAGAGGCAAGTGTAGATAATGATATGTCAAGAAAAGACTCATCATTGGGAAGAATATGATAATAATCTTCTCGTTTTTCTTTGGGGTCTATTAAATTCAACCAAGGATAATTACGTGGCCATATGATATCTATCATAACCTAGAGGCATGGCCTCCCATATACGAAGGTTTCTTGAGCACTTCCCAAAGATTTTAATTTCTAAAAGCAGGTTTTTGACTATACCTTTCGTAAGGTGTCATTGTGAGAGTCTTTCATCCACGGTTGGGACATGAGTCACAGTTGGTAACTATTTGTATCCAAACTCACAGCATATGTGTTGTTGTATTTTGCACGACATTTGTTGTAATAAAGTTGTAGTTGTTTTCTGTACCATGTATTTGGTGACTCAAAATGGGTTGGGTGATGTATACCTATTTTGGGGTCGTCTCTGTTGGTATCAGAGCTTAGGGATATGATCCCTGGTTGATGTGTGAGACAAGAACTAGGAGGGGAGAGACGGGGAATTCCTTCACTAGTATGACCTACCTAAGTTTATTTGGTATTTAATTGGTCGGTTAGAGTATAGGGATAATATGTGATATGTTAATTCGTTAATTAACCCTTGTTTTATGGCAGTATTTAATAATGGCAGCGGGAAATATTAACGATGGAGTGAATGAGACAATGGAGACACCTTTAATCAATACCTAAGATAAGGTGCAACAGAAGACAATAACCCTCAGGTAAACAATAACACCGATGAAATGGTGAACGATGGGATGTTTAGAGGCTTTATGCAATTCATGCAACATCAGGCGAAAGCGGTTTCTATTCAAAATGCAGGTGGAAACAATGGCAACCCACGGTCGGTCACCGCTAAGCAGTTCAAGGAGTTGGGACCACCGGAGTTTTTGGGAAAGCCATAACCACTTACGGCAGAGACGTGGATAAATCAGATCACCAAGATATTTGATATCTTGGGATGTTTCGAGGAGCAAAAGGTTCCCTTTGCCACCTTCATGTTGCGAGGAGATTCAGATTACTGGTGGAAATCGGTAAAGCGTACTCAATATATCGCACTGAAGATGTCTTGGGAGAAGTTTCAAGAATTGTTCAACGACAAGTACTTTTCCGAAAGTATTCATCACATGAAGGAGGTTGAGTTCATCGTGAAAGCAAAACAATATGAGCGATGTCATGATCTGAAACTAAGTTCTTAGAGTTGTCACGATTTGTATCCCATTTGGTTGATAATGAAGAGAGAATGGCCGCGAATGTTTCTGCGAGGTTTGAAACACGAAATACGTCGATACCTCATTTCTCACAAACTTTGTTTATATTCGGATGTAGTGAATAGGGCTTAGTTATTGGAGCGCGATAATGAGCCGCCATTATTAACCGAAGGATAACGAGCAGCAACACGATAATAATAATCGTCTAGGGGTGACAACGGTCGTGAACAATGATAACCATCGTGGAAGAAATTATCATGCCGAAATGGTAACCGCCGGTGGTAATCATGGCCAAGATAATAGAAGAAATGATTCAAGTGGAAATTTCAAGAAGAGAAGATTTAACGATGGCGGGAAGGCAAAGAATAGCGACCAAACACCAATGACAAATTTTAGGGAGGAGAACGCGAAATCGGTTAGATCTTCTAGATCACTTCGGAGAGGAGGACATATAAGTCCAAAGCTGTTCTGACTTTCCAAGATATGTTTTAGTTGTGGAAAAGGCGGTACATAGCTCGATTTTGTCGCATAGCGAAATCAAGTCCGGTTGGGGACGGTGGCACCAAAGGTGGATCTGAGACAAAACAAAGTCGGTGGTTTCGGGAAGGCGTTTTTTCGTGACTTCTCAAAGAGCGAGTAACTCGAACGAAGTTAGCACGGGTTAGTTAATTATAAATTCTTGTGAAGTCTATACCTTATTAGATACCGGTTCTACCCATTCTGCAGACGCAAATCGTTAGCTTCTGCCACTGTTTTCATGGATAACCTCTCATTTTCATCGAGTTTGGTTGCCATATCCACAGAAAGCCTTCTAAATTCATCCTGAAGGTGCTCAGCAGCATTAGCATTACTCCACCTCGTCTTTCTCAAGGCCTCCTCTGCTCGGATGGCTCTCTGCTCCTGCTCGACTTTGGCTTGAGTCATGGATTCCAGATCATCTTCAAAATCTCGAGCCTGTTTCTCCAGTTCTTTCTCTAAGTTCTTAACCTGGGACTCAAGTTCATTCATTGTATTTAGGGATTTGGAGAATTCCAAGACCTGCTTATTGATTTGTTTCTCCAATATATCCACCTGAAGTTTAAACTCTTCTATAGTAGCCAAAGAACCTGAGTATTCACTCTGCATCTTCATCTGTTCTATCTGATTTTGCTTTAACTTGGAGTTGATATTGTGGTTTTCCTGTTTTAAAACATCATAGTCCATGACAAGATCTTCAATATGCATCTTTAGCTCTTCCTTATCTTTCCTGTACACCTCTATTTCACCGTATAAGTCTATGATCTGCTTCAACAAGTCTTCTTCCTTTGCATTGTTATCCTCATTATTTAGCTCTTCCGGTGCTTGCTCATCTTTCTCCTGATCCATATCGTATATGGAGGTTCCTGAGGCATCTTCTTTAACATTTTGAGTGGCCTTTACTGTGCTAGAAAGATGATGTATTTCTGTATTCTTTTGTTCTAGCTTTCTGTTAAGGTCACTCACCACAAGAATCAATTCGGAGTTTGAGTCTTCAGTCTCATACAGTCGCAACCGCAGTTTTTTATTCAAGTCCTTCTCACGTTTAAGCTGCTGCATTGTATCTTCAGATGGATCCCTTAGCTCTGCCTCATTGATACATTTCTTTGAGGACTTAAGTTGTTTGTATTCTGTTTTGAGTGCAACGTACTCCTCTTTAAGGCTAACATTTTGTCTTGATAACTCCTGTCCCCTTTTGCTCTCCTTGACAATTTGCTTCCGAAGAGACTGCAGTTCCAGTTCTGATAATTCTGCCTGCCTATCCCTCATACAAATTTCATTTTTCAGTATTTCAATTGAGTCATTTGATGCTTCCATCGACTTGTCTCTGGGAAAGTTCTCCCCTGGGCTGTTTGTGGAGTCAACCATACTTCTATCTGAAGCAGAACCCACTGACCAATCTGTGTTGGATCGTTGACGCACTTGTTTTTCTGTTGGCACCTCATCCTCTGTCTTCTTCTGTGGAATAGAGTTCCATCTGACAGGTGCAAAGTCCTGAGGAATAGTAGTATTCTCCAATCGAGGATCTTTGAAGCTGATATTTCGTTCATCATCAGGAGATGATATTTGTAAGTCCTCATCCTGGGAAATAATAGTAGAAGCTTTAATAGCCAGCTTTCAACTAATCTATACGTCCTGCTTATTATATAGCAGGTCATTATATTAACCCTTTAGGAAGTCTAGGGACAAAAGAAAATACTAATGGTAGGTGTTTTGAGAATTGAGACCTTACTTCGAGAAAATTGAAGTCATTGTTTCCATATGTGTTGCAATCAACCAGTTGGGTCTGCAAGTTTCTATCCGGTGATATTGTCCTTGGTGCTTCATTTTCTTCAACATCTCTGAAAGACTCGGAACATGGGAAATAGCTAGATATTAGACCAATAAAAAATGAAGGAAGTTTGTCAGAATGACTGATTAAATTTATGTCACCTTCGATCGTCAGTTCCTTGCATCTTCTGAATGCCAATCTGTCCCAATATAACTTGTGTGAGTTTTGGAAGGGATATACATTCTACTGATGCATTGCAAGTGAAATATAATTTCTTTGTGAATTTTCTCACATAGTGATGTTAAATAACATGAAAATGATCCCGTGAGAGAGAGGGCTTACATGCAAGATTACACCAGAATTCGAAAAATTTAGAGGCAAAGAGACTAGCAATGGTTGTGTTGCCTCTGCATAATCTGCAAAATCCAGTGAAATCTCTCCCAGAAAACCTGATTTTGATGATCCCTGAAAGAAATTGAAAATATTACAGTTCATTTATACAAGCTCTACACGAAGAAACGGAGAAAAAGTTAATACTTGGATCAATTTCTTACTGTTGACACAATGAAATAGTAAATGTTCTCTTTAAAGTTTCCTGTCTTTGGCTGCCTGATCAACTTTACTGTTTCATAAATAGGACTTTCCCAGGAACAGGTTCCTTCTACAACGGAGGCTCTCTGTTTTACGGTTGGTTTCCCAACACTTTCTGGAACCAGAGATATCATCAGCTTCTTTTTTCCTTTTAGCTGTGGCACCTGAAAGCAGTATGATGCAGAAAACCAGGTGACGTTACAATTTATCTACTTTTTCACTCATTATGTGTCAAATTAATCAAGCATTTTTCTTCAACATTAAACTACATATACCAGATCCAATTGGATTAAGTAGCAGAAGATTCAATATTTCTACTATATTACCTGAGTTGCCTGAAATTGCAATTCGAATACGGCTTTGATCTTGTTCTTCTGGCTTCTCCATCTTGCTGATTTGAACATCTTTGGTCAAATCTATGCTTCCAAATCTTCTATGTTCAAGTCCCACTCGCCTTGTTGGGTTTTCAAACAATGCTGAACTTTTTGGTTTGCTTTTTAACTTATTAGAGGTAAAGCTAATTATTTCTAGAACTGTGAAGTAGAAAGTCAGAGAGATGCAATAAGGCTTCCATTATGTTAAATCTCAGTTGTACTTCGGGAGTTAGATATGCATGCCATAGGGTGTCAAAAAGTTAAATTCCATAATTTATTGGTTAGATCGAACTTAAAACAGTAGAGTCAGAACTAAAATAACAGAAATATTATTTATTTCCAGTTAAAGAGTAATAACCTCTTTTTTGTTGTTTATGTATACCGTAAGACAAGTATCGATACTACAAAACTTTTGCTTACTGCCGGCATGTCACATGTGGCATGTGGATATATATATATATATATATGGAAAAAGAGAGTGTGTTAAATACACATAAGCTTGTGTGTGTCCTGCACTTAATACGATGTAGTCCTAGCTGATACATTGGTGAAATGTCAAAATAACCATTAATAATGAAGATTGTGAAATACTCCATATATAGCCGTTGCCAAGATCTTGGAGGACCATGATTCAGATTCATAAACCCTAAGATCTTAGAAATCAATTAATTATAAGAAAGTTTGAGTTTTATGAAAGAAGAAAAAATGAAAAGCGAATTAAGGAGCCACTGTTCTAAGTAAAGGTTTGACATTAAACTTGTGTTGATTACTAGATTGTACGAAACATAGCAGTAGCTGGTAACATTAGTTGTAGTAGTAATGGCAGTGGCATTTATAATTTGGCGGTGAGTGGACGAAGGGAATTGGGTTGCTAGTAGTACTACTGTGGTGAGGTGAAGCCATCGGCTGATACTAAAGAGTTAATTAGTTTGGTAAGATATTAATTTGATGGGATCAATGGTGGACCATAAAATTATAGGTTCTACATATCTGCTGAAGCCAAAATACAGCCTATTGATGCCTCTTTCCAGTAGTCGAATATACAAATAATTGCTCTTTCTATAATTGAGTGACCTCTGTAAATACCTGTTTCCACGTGAATACATGTGCTCTCTCTCTCTCTCTCATATATCTTGAAAGACATTTTTTCTGGTCTTTAAGTCCATCATAAGGTGTGTGCTTTTATTTGATTATGTGATCCAATATCATAGCCATGTTGGATTTCTATATAGATGAACAATTCAATTATAAAAATTCCCTTTTTCTTCTGTTTTTTTTTGTACATCATAATGAGATGGTGTAGGGTAAGAGTCTTATTTACAAAATTTTAGAAGTGGTGCAATTCATAACCATTTTACACGTGAAAAATGTCGTTGATATTGATGTCCTACAATTCTAAGTTTTAATGTCGTTGATATTAATGTCCTACAATTCTAAGTTTTAATGTCCTACAATTCTAAGTTTTAATGTGATTCAATTAGTGTTATTTGTTTGATAATTTAGGGTATTCAAAATTAAATACATTCCTAACCATTTTACACGTGAAAAATGTCGTAAAATTCATTTCAAAAAGTCAATACTCTTATCAAACGGATTATAAAGATTTATTACTCATTTTAGGGTAAGACAATTTTAGTCCTTTTAAAAAAGAAGTATAAGGTAGTCTTTACATTTTTTTTAGTGGATATAGAGATAAGATGTAGTAATAGTAATGCATTATGGTGGATGAGGACTTGATATCAACCTTTGTCCTGCTGCTTCAAATTTAATGCAGGTAGGTTAAATCTTAAATGTTCGCTTTTGATTTTTCAAATAAAACGCATTTATCGGCGTTTACTTTAGGGAGACTGATATTAATATTATATGGGTTTCTCTGTTTTTTAGTAGTAGATACATTCATAGACCTATGGTCCTTGCTATGTACTTGGACTAGGGGTGAGCATGGTGCGGTTTGAAGTCTAAATCGCACCCGAAACTACTTAGGTGCGGTTTGAAAAATTCAAAACCGCACTCGAAACCGTTTGTGATTGGTGCGGTGCGGTTTTAAAGTGTGCGGTGCGGTTTTAATTGGTGCGGTTTCGGTTCCAAAACCAATTGAAACAACAAAAAAGTTTAAGCATTCACTAAAATTTAACATAAAACTTACATCGAGCAATTAACTTAGTGACAAAGTCGACAATGAAAATTATATCAAGCATGTTTTAAAACTAAAATATGCGTTATATAAAACAACGGAGACTATTCAATAACAAACAAAAATGTTTATCTAGTTCCCCAAAAATTAAAAGTATATACTGAAGATAGAATAAAATATATTGCGGGGAGGACTAAAAATAATCTATTAGACTATTACAATTATAGCATTGACATTAACCAATGCATCAAGTGCTCGAGCCCCTCAACTATAAGCCCCTCCAATAACGCATCAAATAAATTCAAAATTTCAAAACCCAATTGTTTAATTTTTGACTCTATAACCTCTAACATCTTCTTTCAATTGGTGAAAAAATGACAATGCAAGACTGGGACTTTCTCTGAGCGTGTTCAAGTGAAAAATAACTTTAGAATTTACTAGAGATAATACATATATACACACACATGGTGCGGTTTCGGTTTTATGCGATTTGGTTTTGGCTAGTAACCAAACCGGAACCGTAAATTTGGTTATTCAACCCACCTAAAATCCGCCACATACTGGTGGAACCGTTAGTGCGGTTAAATGCGATTTTAGTCTTGGTTTCGGTTCCAATTTGGTTACTTGCTCAGCCCTAACTTAGACCATAGCAACCTAATGCAAACCAGAAGTCAGTCAGGTGTTTTAATCGATAATTAAATATATTTTTCATACAAATTAAGAAAAATAGAAGATAGAAATTAAAAATATATATCAAATTTATCTTTAGTACTCTAAATAATATACTTACCCTATTATATGTATCTTATAAAATATATATATTTTTTAAGATAGAAAGAGTATTATATATCGGTAGTGATATATGTACACCTTAAATTAATTGGTGTGCTATATCAAAGAATTAATAACAACCTAACTAACATATTTATCGTTTGTTTATTTTATTTTATTTTTTAAAAAGTTTGAATAACTTAAACTTTTCTTTGATATTTAAATTTTTGTAAATTTATTTTAAGTCCAAATATTATTTTTTAACTAGATAGACTAATAAACTATATTATAGGTACTTTAATAAAATAACAAGTTAAATTATATATCATGTCTTAAGAAAACCAAGGTTTACCCTTATAATTCTATTTTGTGTTTTAATTTTTGATTCAAAATGTTCATAAGTATTATAAAATATCTCAAATAAACAAATAATGCTATTTAGTGAAACTGCAAAAGGATAACAGATTTAATAAAGTTTAATTCTATATACGGTTGAAATTTAAATTTTGAATAACATAATGTATACACATATCTTATAAATATGATATATAATAAAATGGTAAAATTATGTTTTTCACCACTATACTTGACACGTTTTATTTAATACATAATTGAACGTTTAATTTTTTGGATTATCCCATTAAACTAATTAAAAATTTTTAATTGGGTCATTCCGTCCAAAATAGTTGACAGACGTTAAAGTGACGCTGACGTGGCGCTGATGTGACAAAAAAATAAAAAAAATTGCTTATATGACAAAAAAAATCAAAAATAGATTTTTAAAGTTGTAAAAATAATAAAAACATAATAAAATACAATTTTTTTTAAAAAAACATATTTTTTTTTAAAATATATTTTTTTTGAAAACAGATTTTATTTTAAAAAAAATTGTTTTAAAAAAACAGAATTCTATAAAAATTATATTTTTTTAAAAAATAGATTTTTTAAAAAAAATAGAATTCTTTAAAAAAATGATTTTTTTAAAACAGATTTTTAAAAAAAATAGATTTTTTAAAAATAGCTTTTTAAAAAAAATGTAATTCTAAAAATATATATTTTTAAAAAGATATTTTTATAAAAAAAATAGATTTTTTGAATAGCTTTTTTTTTAAAAAACAAATTTTTAAAAAATAGAATTTGTAAAAATGTGACTTTTTTAAAAATGGACTTTTTTAAAAAACAATTTTTTTAAAAAAAGATTTTTTAAACAAAAGATTTTTTTAAAAATAAATTTTTTAAAAAAGCAGTTTTTTTAAAATATATATTTTAAAAAAGCAGATTTTTAAGAAAATAGATTTTTTTTAAGCAATTTTTTAAAAGAGAATTTTTAAAAAATGATTTTTAAAAATGGAACCATCTTATTGAGGAAATGACCTTGGGACTTGGAAGCGAAATGAAAGCAAGGTATCCTCATCTTTTTGAAACACACAGCACGTGACGTCAATTTCGAGGACGAAATTTCATAAGGAGGGGAGGTTGTAAGACCCCAAATTATTAATAATTGAAATTTAATTTCCTCTATTTATTATTTTGAAAGAGTAAGGGTTGATTTGATTAATGTGGTTAGTTATGGGTAAAATGCGCAAATATTTTAAATAAGCAGGTGGTTATTGTAAGACCCCGAATTTTATGAAATAAAATTATTCAATTTTTTCTTATAATTATTATTCAGTAAATGGTTAAATTGATAAAAGTTTAAAGTTATGGGTGAATTATGCAAATTTTACAAAATACGCAAGTGGTTATAAAATATTCATTGTTGTCGGAGAATATTCGTTTGGTCGTAGAATATTCTTGGCGTTTGGGAATATTAAATGCGACGACCACAGGTCTTTTTGTGGGCCCCATAATGAGAAAGCGATTGGATGAAAAAAACGACAAATATAAGTTGTTTATAAATGGCCAGGCGTGAGTTAGTATCTTTATTATCTTGTTAAAATACTAAATTGGTTAAAAACACGAAGCATTGCAGTATTGCACCAATTATTGATTCTTACGTGAAGAAGACACTTTACTCAATAATTGTTATAGTAATTCTTGTTCAATATTTTATTTTATTGATTCAATAATTCTTTGCGTTGATATTTTATATTACCGTTGTTTTGATAAATTGTCATTACACGTATTTTTTCATTATCTGAGACAATAATTCATATTATCCTGAATAATATTATTAGAAAACATTATTGATAATGTCTAGAAAGTTACATCTAAGGAGAGGTTTGGTCACCTAATCATGCTTGCCAAGAAGGAGAAATTCTTATTGGAAGCCCCCTCTTTCTTGGAGGCTGCACTGGTTGTCGATAATGTGTTTACGTAATATTATTTGTGAATAATTAATTATTGATTTATATGATGAGGAAAATATTGATTTTATGAGGATATAGATGGAGAAAATTTTAATGTGACAATTGTTGAAAATTAATATTTTATCTTTTACGATAAAATAATTCATTTAAATATATTATTATATTTTTAATAATATAGTAATGGTGATATTTTTATAGTAAATGTGGGATATATGAGTATATGAGGAGGAGGAATATTTTGTTACCAAAAATGTTTAAAACTCATTAAACATGTCGGTGGACCCCATTTCTCGGTTGAAATTTGATTATAGCTTTGTAAAATCGTTCGTTTGTGGATTTGGTCAATTTACATTTTGGAATTGAGAAAAATTTCTTACGCAAAGTTGTAGAGAATTGAATTTCCTATAAAAGCACGCTTGATTTGAATTTTCGGATAAAAGACTATTTATTATGAATTATTGAAGTTCAAGCTCAAATAATTAATTTTGGAAGTTTAAAATATTTAAAGTGTGAAAAACGTTTTTTTTTGTTTTGTGGGCAGCCCTAGCATGTGCTTATTAAGCTAAAATCAGATTTAGAGGCGTAGGAATCTTGATTTATATATATTATTATTAAATTAAATTTTACCGCTTTGGTGTTTAAGCAATTTCTATAAATAGGGTGTTTAGGTTATAATTGAAAATTATACGTAAAGCTCAAGTTTTCTCTCTCTATATTATCGAGCGTATTCTTGTGAGTATTTTGAGTATACTTTGAGTATTGCTATACGGTGCAAATTAGATTCAACGTTATTCAGCATGTAAATCTCGCTTTCTTTTGAGGTAAAGGATAATAAGGGATTTTAAGGGTTATTATTTCGAAATTCTTCTGAACCTTCAAAAATTCTGGAAAAATTTGAAATGATAATTTGATGAGTTTTGTTGATTGTGTCCAAAAATGGCGATTTTTGGATGTATAGATTAAGAGTTATGAATTTTATGAGGAAAAACTATTTTAAAAGAAAACCCTTATAACTCCTTGTGGTTAATTTCAAAATTGATGAAATTTTTATTGGGAGTACATCTATATAATATCAGTATATCGTGTAAATTTCAGAATTTTTGGACAAAAGTATAATTTATAATAAATGTTTAAATATTCGGTGGTTTTGGCCATGTGAAAAATAGTAAATGAATTTTAAAAATTCTGAGAAAAATATATGTTCAATATAGGATTATATTCTGCTAAATTTCAGAAAAGAAATATTTTTAAAACTGATTTGGTATTTTTCATGAAAATGTTCTAGTTATGAGTAAATGAATTAAATATGTTATGTGAATTAAGAAAATTGGAAAATATGATTTTATGGCTTGAGAATTATATATAAGATATATGTAGATTTTTGATGAGGGTTTTGGCTATTGGTGATGAGATCTTATGAGGTTGGCATTTTAAGATGATTAAATGCATTTATTAGTAAAGTGTAAATAATTAAAATAAATTGTTTATAAGTTTAAGAAATGATTAAAATATTGTGGTAGTATTAATAATATTAGATTATGAGATTATTAAGTAATTTATAACATTTTGATTAAGTTGTTATGAAATCATTGATTTATGAATCTTACTCTTGAGATTAAATCTATATGTTGATTATATTATTTTTATATAACATTCTTATAACCCTAATGATGATATTTCTCTTTGACTTGAGTGTAAAGATGGATAGATTATTGGTATGATCGTGACTATAGGTTCTCTTTGGCGATGGTGCAAAGTTGAATTGTTATTTGGTATGATCGTGACCATTGAATTTATAATTGAATATCTTTAGTTTAAGTGCAAAGGTGAATTGATCAACATATATGGTTATAATTATGGTTTATATAAATTCGAAATGATTATGTATTTCTTTGAGATATGAATATCTTTGGTCGTAGAGTGAAGATGACTTGTTGATGAATATCTTTGGGTCGTAGTCTAAAGATGACACAGTAGTTGAATATCTTTGGCTTTTGTAGTGCAGATGATGCTGTTGATGAATATCTTTGGCCCGTAGTGCAAAGATGAATTTATTAGTATGATTATGAACATGAACTGTGATTTGGTATAATCATGATCTTTGATATTTCAAATAAAGACAAGTGATGAAAATAATCTTCGTCCTAAATGAGAAAAGGAATTTAGAACAACAATTACGATTATGAGTTATACATGTGATTGTGGATGGAATTGTTGATTGATGTTCTGAGGATAAAACATTGTTGGTGGACTTTTAACATGGAGAAGATAATAGATTTTATAGTCTATTTGACTCTTACAATGGATTGCTTCGTTTATTTATGACTATGGTTGAAATTTTTTATCATCTACCATATGTTACTAAATCTCTAATTTATTATTGATGAAGGCTATTGATAATTTAATTATCTTTAGTCATGATATTTTCTTGAGCTAGTTGTCTTCACCCTTTTGCTTCACAATTCCTTTCGGTGTAATAAAAGTGTAGTTGGGACAAGCGGGAATAACAGGGGAATAGAGCGGTGGTCATAGATGTTGAGGGTGAGGTGAATTCAACTTTGGAAGGGTGTTTGTCACTATTATATAAGATGTTTAATGACATACAACCTCGTGTCATCATAAGACGATTGTGTTCATCCACTTCTTTGAGTATATCTACCAAAGACTACTATATAATCTTGGTGTTTGTTTGGAGTATAATACCCAATTAAAAGGCGGTGGAGATAATGATATGTCAAGAGAAGACTCACCATTGGGAAGAATATGATAGTAATCTTCTCGTTTTTTCTTTGGGGTCTATTAGATTGACGAGGATAATTCTTGTGGCTATATGATATCTATTATAACCTATACGCATGCGTGGCCTCCCGTATACGAAGGTTTTCTTGAGCACTTCCCAAAGATTCTAATTTTTAAAAGCAGGTTTCGACTATACCTTTATGTAAGGAGTCATTATGAAATTCTTTGTCACGGTTGGGACATGAGTCATGATTGATATATATTTGTATTCAAACTCACAACATATGTGTTGTTGTATTTTGCAAGACAATTGTTGTAATAAAGTTGTAGTTGTTTTCATTGTTGTCGGAAATATTCGTTTGATCGTGAAATATTCTTCTTTGTTGGGGAATATTAAATGACGGCAGCCTTGATTTTTTGTGGGCCCATAAAGGAAAAGCGATTGGAAGAAAGCGACAAGTATAAGTTGTTTATAAATAACGGTAGCGTAGTTATTCTCAATTAACCTTTGTTGGAATGCCGGTGGTTAAAACACGATGTCTGGCGTTGTTGCTTGATAGAACTTGCAGTATTGCACCAATTATTGATTCTTACGTAAAGAAGGCCTTACTCAATAATTATTACAGTAATTCTTGCTCGATTATTTTATTTTATTGATTCAATAATTGTTGCGTTGATTTTTTTTTTATATTATTGTTATTTCAATAATTGTCACTACTACGAGATTTTTCATTATCGGAGCAATAATTCATATTATCTGAATAATATTATTAGAAAACATTATTGGCAATGTCTAAAAAGTTACATCTAAGGAGAGGTTTGGTCACCTAATTGCGGCCAAGTAAGGAGAAATCTTTATTTAGAAGCCCTCTTTCACAGGAGCGGCCGATTGTCGAAGATTGTGATTACGTAATATTATTTGTGAATAATTAATTATTGATTTATATGATGAGAAAAATATTGATTTTATGTGGATATAGATGGAGAAAATTTTTAAAGTGACAATTGTTAAAAATTGATATTTTATCTTTTACGATAAAATAATATTTTATTATATTATTATAATATAATAATGGGGATATTTTTACAATGAATGTGGGATATATGAGTATATGAGGATGATGAGTATTTTATTGCAAAAGTTGTTTAACACATGTTTTTGTGTGTCGGTGGACACCATTTCTTAATTGAAATTTGATTATAACTTTTGTAAAATCGCTTCGTTTATGAATTTCGGTCAATTTTTGTTTGGAATTTGGAAAAACTTTCTTCTGTGAAGTTGTAGAGAATTGAATTTCCTATAAAAAATTACGAGATTCGAATTTTCTGATAAAAGAGCTATTTATTATGAATTATTGAAGTTTTGAGGTTTCGAATAATTGATTTTGGAAGTTTTAAATAATTATATTAACAAAAACATTTTTTACATTGTTGGGACTCATTTAACATGTGATTAGGTGGGTGATTTGAGATGCTAAGTGTGCGTGAGAATTTATTATATAAATATTAATATTATATTAATTTTTACGCTTTGGTGTTACAAGCATTTTTCTATAAATAGGGTCTTAGGTTAGAATTGAAAATCACACGAAACTAAAAAATCTCTCTCTTTCTCTATAATATCGAAGTATTTGTGAGTATTTTAGTACTTAGAATGGGTTGGATGGAATGGACTGTTTGGGGGGTCGCCATGAGACTACATCACTAAGTTAATTGCTCGATGTAAGTTTTATGTTAAATTTTATTGAAGGCTTAGACTTTTTTGTTGTTTCAATTGGTTTTGGAATCGAAACTGCACCAATTAAAACTGCACCACACACTTTAAAACCGCACCTTTTTTCAATCACAAGCGGTTTAAAAGTGCGGTTTTGAATTTTTAAATCACACTAAAGCGGTTCAGGGTGCGGTTTGGACTTCAAACCGCACCATGCTCACCCCTAATCTCTCAGCGCCTAGCTAGGTGGTGAGAATCAACTTCTTTCAAGCGGTGTTGTTCAGTTGATTGAGAGAGAAAGCAAATGTAGGCAACAAAAAATACATCAAGGTCACCGGTGTCTGTTGAAGAGATATTGTCGGCACTATTATTGCCGTCTTCCGCCGCCACCTCCGCCTCCTCCTCTGCCGCCTCCACCTCCTCCTCTGCTGCTTCCATTATGAACGCCTCCTCCTCCGCCTCCACCACCTCCGCCTCCATTAACCGTCTCTTGAATTTATTTTTTTCCATAGTGCAGTTGGTAGCCAAACCTCCATACCGAGGTAACCTATTCAGTTTTATTAGGTTGCCAATTTATTTTGAATGTGATGTAGTTGGTAGCCAAACTTTCATACCAAGGTAATCTATTCAGTTTTATTAGGTTACCAATTTTATTTTGAATGTGATGCAGTTGGTAGTCAAACCTTCATGCGGTTGGTTGCCAAACCTTCAGACAAAGGTAATCAATTCAGTTTTATTAGGTTATAAATTTATTTTGAATGTAATGCAGTTGGTAACCAAACCTTCATACAAAGGTAACCATTTTAGTTTTTGTGGGTAACCAAATCGTTAAAAAAAAAATTCAGAATAGTAACTCAGGTACTTTCGGAGATTTGTGACGGAAGAGGAGGATGATGAAGGGAAAGAGAGGGCGATGTAACAGCGACGCAACCAAGGACTTCTGGAGATTCGCGGTGGAGGAGGAGGATGATGAAGGGGAAGAGAGAGGAGGCGGTAATGAAGATAATGAGCGGTGAGAGAGATAAAGATTAGGATGTAGAAGATATTTTTTTGTTTTTCCCTCATTTTATTTTGAATTTGTTTTTGTTGTTAGATCCCAAATATTTGAATTTGAATTATTAATTATGGTAGTTATTTCTTCTTGATTTTAGGTTTCCTTATTAATGTGAATTGTACTATTTTTGTAATATGTGTCCTAATTACACTCTTTTTGTAATTATTTTGTGCATGTACTAATGGTGTAATTACTTTGTAATTGTTGTATATTTCTGTAAAGAACCCAAAAAATTAACCGGCCACAAGATATATGGGCTTTATACTAACTTTCCGGCCCAAAAGGCTCTGGCCTTTCTAATTACTCCGTAGACCTTGGGTGTTTTTTTCTCCAAGGCCTTCTTTGACAGCAATTTTGGGACCTTTTTCTGCCGCAAGCCAAGTAAGAAAACCGCTAACACGCTATATAAATATTTGTATTAAGATAATGATTGCAATTTTTTGTGTTTACTTTTTAGTTATTTTAACCATGTATTTGATATTGTGGACTAATTTTATAATTCTATCTAATTTCATATTTTGATATACGTGGTATTCATAATTGGGTAGAACTCGCAATACAAGAAGCCAGGAGTGATGGTATTATTTATATATCAGCATTTGTTATCTATTGAAGTAAACTGGAATTAAAGTGAAGCAGCAAGGATCTGTGTGGACATAATAAGTTCATTACAATCTATCTGTGGAGTGTATAGGGTTAGGGGTTGTATCTTTGTTGCGTATAACTTAAAACTCTCTCTCTCTCTCTCTCTCTCTCTCACACACACACACACACACACGGACTTGTTTTTTTTGTCCAATAGTTAAGAGTTGTCATCTGTGTCCCCCCCCCCTCCCCTCCCCTCCCCTTCTATAGGTTAGGTTTGGTTAGGTTAATTCTCAATCCATGTGTTGTTGAACTTGCACATGGAATTTTGTTTTTGTTGCAAGTTGATTAATTTCCGAAGACCAGACCTAGCTCTAGTTAAATCCACAGAACATGGATTGGTTTCAAATGCAGCATACAGTGGGAGTACACATCTTCTGTTTCCAAAAACTATTTCCATTTCTGCAATGATCATGTCCTCCCTGTTTTTTTTGAGAATTGATCTTTCATTTGTCTGTAAATTAAGTAAGGGCAAAAGGCAGGCATGATATACATTGGAATGAACTTCCATTATATGATGATGATGATGCTTCTTATTATACTGATGGGAATCTATTAAATCTTAAATAATAAAATTATAAATTTTCTAACCAAAATGCTACTACTAATTATTAGATTCATTATTTTAAAAAACTGTATCAATTTTCATGAATTAAAAATATTTCATATACAACTTAAGAAATTACGGGGGGAAAGAGAGTGCATGATATGTGGTGGGGGAGGGGTGATTTTACAGCCACTATTTGTCATATAGAACTTAATATTTTGTGGTACGGTCTAGATGACTTTGTGCCATAATTTCTTAATGTATCTTTCTTTCTTTCTTTCTTTCTAGGGTAGTTAATTTGGTTTAGACTCCAAACTAACATTGATGAGATGAGATTAGAGTAAGGGTCCGAGTATTGAGTTGTTCATATTTAGTTTATAAAATTTATCGAGTATAAAATACGGTTTGATTGAGACTCGTTTAGCTACCGAGTCGAGCACGATCTTGAATCGAGTTCAAGCAGTTTGAACTTTTTAAACGAATATGATCCGAGTATTAATAGAAAATTAAAATTTAAGGAGGTTCGAATAATATATCGAACTTTAAAATTTGCTCATATTTAAATAATTAATATTTCGAGTCGAGCGAGTACGAATCGAGCTCGAACGGTTTGTTCATTTTACACTCTTAGATGAGATAAACAAGCTGGACAATATTGAAAATTGGGGTGTCTCGTGGAAGGATCCGGTTAGCATGAAGTTATGTTGTTGGTAAGTTGGTTAATTGGCCAATAGAATATTGATATATATACAACTCGCACGCATGCGTCAAGATTTTAATTAATTGAAACTTATCCTAAAAAATAAGCTTCTAACTCCTTCCCTCGTAGAAACGTCACCTTAGAATCTTCAAGTATCTTTGATGAATCAGCTAACTATACGTCTATACCACGAGAATCGAGCAATATCTAACCTACCTACATCGTCCATAAATAATTCATCTCTTTTAATGGTTACCATTATTTGTAACGTTAACTCTTAGCTATGGCATCAAAAATAGTGTGCTTAAATTCTAGATACTATATTTGTAATATAATATAAACGAATAAAATTTTTAAGTGTACTTGGAACTCTAAATGTACTTAACACTTTATAAATATAATTTGGTAACTAACAAACTTAGTCTTTCATTAGTGTTTTAAAAACATTTTAGTCTTTTTAACTTCCACATTAATGGATAAGAAATATCAAGATCAGGATCCTCTATGAGGATTTTTCTGTGATGATCTCTAATGGCTTACAACCTTTTTTTTATTTATGTATCAAAACGACGTCGTTTTGATAAAAAAAATTTTTTATAAGTTGACAGAAAATTAAGTCACCAAATGCCGTTTACTTTTACCAAACAAACGAAGTAAAGTAAAAAAAGTACATTTAAAATAGTATTTTTGTGATGGTGATTGTCTCCGTTGAGCAGTGGTTTAAGAGAGTTAAAATAAAATGATTATTAATAATAAAAAAAAGATATAAAGGAATATGTAAATAATAATAATTGATAGGTCTAGAATATTTTTTTGGTTGACTCAGACGGCCCAATGGTTAGAATAAATAATAACAATATTTTCAATGGTGAGAGTAAAAGATAAATACAAATTATTATAATAATAATAAATAATAATATAAGTAAACAAACAAAAACAATAATAAACGAAAAATAACTAAAGCCACATTGAAAACATTAACGATAATTATAACCGATATATTTTTTCATTTTTTTGAGCCAAGTTTGTAGTTATCCTAATATTAATAGTAAATTAAGTTATTAAATATATATAAAAAAAATCATATACAGTTTAAAATAATTATATATAAAAATAAACGGCGTTTGGTGGCTTCTAATTTTTTGTCAACTTGTAAAAAAAATTCATATCAAAACGACATCGTTTTGATACACAAACAAAAAAAAGAGTTGTGAGTCATTGGATTTCATTTTTAATGTGTTGTCAATCCCACAGCAAAACTCTCACAAGATCCTGACAGAAAAATCTTCATAGAGGATCCGGACCCGAAATATCAATTCCCTAATAAGGAGAAGAAAGAAATAAAAAGCAAAGGGAAATAATTATGTTAACCTTGATGGTCCGTATTAAACTTTAATACAACTAAAAAAATAAGTTAGTGTTAGAATTGAGACATAGTTAATTAAATATATCGTGTTAGGATTATTATTTTTCCCAGAAATTATTTAACATAACATAATTGTCATGCCCCTAACAAAAGTTGTCGGATTAATATCAATTGTCCTGCTCTTTTAATAATAATAGGAGTATTTTCCTCTATATCTGTATAAAAAGAAAATATAAAATCCATTTATTCTCTATCTCTCCCTCTCACACACACAGAGGGTGTAAGTGTGTGGTGGCGATGGTGCCGACTCATATAATAAACCAATCAATTGCAATCATCCGGCAAGTGTTTCCCAAACAGTCACATTCCTCCACCTATAATATACTGTACCATCTTCTTCCGCTGTCCGTCTGTTATCATCTTCTTTCCTTAATTACAAGCTACAAGTCCCTCCCAATAATTCAGTTTTAGAATATCCAATAAATGGCTGAAGTGGAACCGAAGAAGATAGATGTCGAGACTCCGGAGACTGAAGTGGCCACTGAAACTTCAAAAGACGTAGCTCATGAGGAGAAAGCCGTAATTCCACTTACTCCTCCTCCTCCTACCGAAGAGAAACCCGATGAGTCTAAAGCTCTCGCCGTCGTTGAAAGTAATCTCCTGTCTCTCTAGCCTAGCCTAGCCTAGCCTAGCCTAGCCTACTGTATTAGTTCAGCTAACTGGAGTTTTTTTCTGGATAACAAAGAAATTAAATTAGATTATCTGCCTCGTTGATAAAAACATTTTCCTTGGAATTTTTATTATTTCCTTTCTGAATCACTAGTTTCGTTCTAATTAATTTCAAACCTCACTTAATTTGCCAGAAACTAGTGTTTCTTCTGTTCTTCAGATCTACAAGCATAAACAATGGGTGGAGAAAGCAAATTCACCTCCTTTTATGTGCACTTCATGTTTGTCTTAAATAGGATTTTTTTTTTCTCTCTCTCTAATTGTTTGAGCTTTTGGTGCATATGGCAGAGGCGCCTGAACCTGTTGAGGAAAAGGTTGCTGAGGGGGGCTCTGTTAACAGAGGTAAGTAAACTAATTAAGATTATATTTCGTATGGTAAGCTATTGTGATGATTAAAGGAAATGAATTTATTTGTTCATATGTATTCAACAGATAAGGTGCTTGCCCGGGTGGCAACTGAGAAAAGGTTGTCATTGATCAGAGCATGGGAAGAAAGTGAGAAATCAAAAGCAGAAAACAAGTAAGAACTTTATTCTCTCTATAATCAACTTGGAATACCCAAAAGTAATTAATTGCAAAAAACTTTTATTAGTGGAATTCAATATCATATGAGCTGAGCTAAGTTAACTACTAGTAGTATTTTTTTAAGGTTCAAAAATAAATGTTCATGATATGAAATAATCTTAATAAATTGAACAGAGCTCATAAAAATTTATCTGCGGTTGGATCATGGGAGAACAGCAGGAAAGCAACCATAGAGGCTGACCTCAAAAAGATTGAGGTACCATCCCATTTACTAATATTTTTGTGAAGGGGTTTATTAAGTCCTGTTGGGATTTACACATGCATATTGAGCAGGAGGAATTTGAGAAGAAGAAGGCAGGATACGTGGAGAAAATGAAAAACAAAATAGCCGCTATCCACAAGGCAGCAGAAGAGAAGAGGGCAATGATTGAAGCCAAACGTGGGGAAGATCTGCTAAAGGCCGAGGAGATATCAGCAAAGTACCGTGCTACCGGAACAGGCCCAAAGAAACTCCTTGGATGTTTCTAAAGCAGGAAATTTCAGGTTTGATATGATGGATGGATACAATCATTTGTAAATTTTCTTAATTGGGATTTATTTATAACTTAAGATGTGTGTGTGCTTGAATGGTAGATGATTTGTTATTATTTATTATGTTGTGTGCATAGTGGTATGTCTGTGTATATGAAAGGAAATTACTTTAGCACTTACTGAATTTGTGAGAAAGTAATTTGAATTAGATGTTGCATGTCATGCAGTTTTGCCTATTCGGATATGCATCTTTAAATGATAAACCTATGCTCACATTGTATTTCTTCTTCTCTGTTTCTGGCTGCCTTGTTTACTTAAAGCAGACCTGTCATCACCAATAATGCACTAATAAACAAAAAGGAGGAATACTGAAAGACCATATCTTGTGTACGCTGGTCACAAAGATGATTGTATAAGAAAAGCCGGATAACAAAGGGCTTCCGCTGTATATATCAGATACTAGTCTAGTCTTCAATATACATACATATCATATGCATCCGTTATAAAATAAAATTATACCTTACCATCAAAAAAAAGACTTTTGATCAAAATTAATTTCATCTAACGTTGATCATACCAAAAAAAGACTTCTAAAAACCCCTATTATTCTAGACGTATTAATTAATAAAAGTTAAATTACAAAATCTATCCTGTTAAACCAGTTTCTAATCTAGAGGACTGGTACCATCAAAAAGACTTTCTAAACCCCCCTATTATTCTAGACAAGTTTTGGCTTATGTAAAAGTTAAATTACAAAATCTACCCTGTTAAATCTAGTATTCTAATCTAGAGGACGGGTGGGGATCCTAATTCGCATGTTAAGGCCTTTTTGGGTACCTTATTCTTTAGATGTGTGTTCCACAGGATTTTTATTTTATTAATTAATGTCTTCTCCTCCCTGGTAGCTGAGATGATATATAAGCCACCTGAAGAACTTAGTATTCCCACCATTTTCACCACTAGAAACAACAAGTCCGATAGTATAAGACCAGGAGCCAAATATTAACTTAATACTGTTTATATAGCTCAAAATAAATATGACATATTAATCTTGTTGATAACAGTTGGTGATAAATATTAGCAATTATTTTTCCACGACTATGAGGAACACTATGAAAAAATCAAATGTTCATCAACTAATAAAAAAGTGTCAGATTACTTTTATTTTTGAAACAATTATGCTATTCAATCTAATAAATTAGTTGAATTTCAATTATACTATTCACAACTATAAAAATATAGTGTATTGGATGGTATTAGAGGAAAAGTGTAATGAAGGGGATCCAAATTCATAATATACCCACAATATATATGTTAAATCTCTCTTTCCATTAGAAAATGCTGAAAAGATTGACAGAAACACCTAGAAATGATTCCACAAATGACAAGGACTATAAAGAAACATGATATTCTTAATTTACTATTATTACTTTTATTATAATGTATAGTATCACACCATCACTATTAAAACTTTTAAGTTAATATTAAATATACATTTGAGAATATAAATTTATCTTTAATCTTGGAAATGTATTTTTTTACAAAGGATAGAGTAAAATTTGTCTCCCTTTCATTTTCTTTTCTTTATAACAGGTCATTGCAGTTGAAAGTCTGAAACATCCATCAATTACAACTATCCTTATTGTTGCCCCAGTTTGATACTAAATTAAGAAAAAAATTATATATAGGAGATGCCTATGTCACACATCACATTGATAAAGGGAATGTGTAGCTTTGTTGCGTATAGATACACTCATTCACTATTTTCGTTAATAGTATTACAGAGAAGTGGTTAGCATAAAGTTTATTTTTGTGTAAGTTGGTCAATTGACTAATAGAAGTCTTACCAAAAAAACGCTTCATTTTCTATATGTGTTAGCGTTATTAGATAACTCTACCATAAAATAATCTTCATGCTAACCTGACAGACATTTTACTATTTTATCACCAAATACTAGGACATTTTGTCTCATCAATAAGCAACATATTCTGTTTTCCCATAATATATACACATATATAGGACTTGATTATATGAAGAATTCAAATACAACACAGACTCAACATACATATGATGTAATTCACAAGAAGAGAAAGTGTCTTAAATTGAAATGAAAGCAACTTAATGGAACAATACCCACCCTCCAAATAGACTTGTCTCCCTCCAGTCAAGGAAGCATCAGCAGAATCTCCCTGTTTTATTAATGGATGGGACAACTATTATTATTGGTTGCAGTTATAGGTTATGATTTCTTGAAGAATACCCCTCATATATAATTCATATTGAAATCACTACACATATTATCCCCATAGATGATATCAACAAAACCACTTTCCATAATTTGATCCTCAAATTTCATATTGTTTAGGCCTTGTTGAATGTTGCTGCCAAATAACGGTTCATTCAATAATTCGCTGGGCCCAAAAACATCCTGAAAACTGGAGTTTGATACAAAAGCCTCCTTAGCAACTGTTAGATGACTTGAATTGCTAAACTCCTGGCCATGAAATTGATCTAGGGAAAGCCAGTCAGCAAATAAGACCTTTGGTAAGCAGCTGTAGGGTGGGACGACAAGTTGATATGCATTTGTCGGCCATCCTTCTGTTTGTTCAAATGAATTTAAGGAGGAACAAGAAGAAGAAGAAGAAGAAGAAGATTCTATGTTATTCATGTTCGAGCTTGTGTGGTCGGTTCTAGTTTCATCTTCTTGGCTAGCGCTGTTTTCAGTTTTTGCAACTCTCTTTTTCAGATAAGAATGCCAGTAATTCTTTATCTCATTATCTGTTCTTCCAGGCAAATGCTGTGCTATGTGAGACCATCTGAAAAATGAAGAGATACACACACACATTGCCTATATATGTTAATTAGTGACTTGTCACTTTTCTAATACACAAGAAAAAGCATAACACCTGTTTTTTTTACTCTGGTTCAAATCCAATGCCCTAGCTACTAAATTTGTTTAGTAATCACCAAAATCCAAAATCATTCTACACTGCTAGCTCAACTTTTGGGAAGGGTAAAGGGGTAATGCATTTTCTCGACTAAACAATGCCTAAGAGCTTGACCAGGTAAATTTTACCCACACAAAAAATAAAATAATAAAACAGAAAAGCCGAATATTAATTAAAGAAAAGATAACTCTGCTGCTTACTTGTTGCCTAGCATGCCATGAAGGCTCAGGACCGTCTCCTCCTCTTGGACTGTAAAAGTTCCGCGCTTCAGTCCTGGTCTTAGATAATTAATCCACCTTAGTCTGCAACTCTTTCCATTCCTTTGTAAGCCTTCATGTTATAAAAAAAGGATCCACCACAAATAAAACAAAAAATGCGACATTATTGTGATGCATAGTCATATAATGGATGCTCAATGTGCTAATAATAGTTAATTAACAGGTGAGAAAGTTCAATACCAGCTTTTATAGGGAGGGAAGTCCAGGAGCCATGACCATGCTTGAGGATGTAATTCTTCAGTTTTTGATCTTCATCCGGTGACCATAAGCCCTTTTTGGGCTTCACTTTCGAGTTTTCAGATGGCTTACACCTCATTTTGCAGATAGAAAAATTACTTCTCAAGAATAATAATAAATATTAATTAGTAAGCTAAATGATCAGCTATTAACTTCATCAGCTATATATATATATATATATATATATATATATATATATATGACTTTTTGGTTTAATAGAGAGAGAAAGAGTTGATGAAGGAAGATGATGACTTGATGAGGCTAGCTAGCCGCTTCTATATATATATATATATATATATATACCTTGGAATATAAAGGGGAGATTTGTTGTTCTCTGCTAGCTAGCTCTTTTTTAATATAGATTAAACAGTTAATAATTAACTAAAATTTTCATTGGCTAAAAGGAAATTATAAATTATCTTCACAAAATGTCAAATTCATTTCTGGACTTCTGGACATTGCTTATGCAATGCAAGTATTGACTTTCTAATTAAATTAATACCGGAGGTGTCCCCTTGAAAGAATTTTTTGTTGGACCACAAGCTGCAATTAACTTGTAGATGTATGTGTCATTAATTAACCAGGCTCAAAAGTGATAATACTAATTCCAGTTTCAAGTAAGTGATCATATATATATATATATATATACACAGTGGCGAAGCCAGAAAAATTTAGTAGTAGGGTCAAAATTAGTAATAAGTTATAAAAAAATTGGCGGGAGTTTGAAGGGCTTAAAATATCCTTTTTTTTTAATAATTATACTTTCGGCTTGAACAAATGTATTCAAATATCAATTTAATAATACTAACAAAGGGGGAAATCACAATTGATTTATGAAAACAAAAGCTGAGGTTGGAGATATTGAAGAGAGTAATTTTACATTATCTACAAGGGCACAAGGCGCAAGAAAGTCGCGATAGAATAAGTCGCGCACTTTAGTCTCCACACTCATGGCTACATGATCACGAAGTACTAACTCCGATCACTTTCATGAAAGAGACGGTTTTTGCCTTTTGAGTGGGATCAAAAATTGAATGGGATCAAAAATTAAGTGTGGTAAAAAAAATTTCAAGTGATCTCAAAAATTGAATGGGGTCAATTGACCCCACATTTGGACCATAGCTTCGCCCCTATATATATATATATATATATATAATTGGATACCTAAAATAAAAATCAAAACAAGGATACGGCTCATTCATGTATAATATTAATCCTTCACTCTTTTACCATTTATAATCAAGTGCAGAAATTCAAAAAGGAAGAATAAGAGTAAGAAGAAGGAGGCCTTTCATTATGAAAAACATGATTCTCGCAGTTTATAGTTTATAGTTTAGGAAAAAGCACAACAAATGCTAAGGAAAATATATCGTCTTCTGACTGAATTCAACATATATGAGATAAATTAAATTAAAAATTTCAACATGAGCCAGCCATGTGAACAGTATATATATATATATATATATATATATATATATATATATATATATATATGATTATGTCAACCATATACATTCGGTCTGCAAAGAATTAACAAAAAGCCTTTCTCATTAAACTAATCTATTATAGCAGAATTTCAACTTGCACGCACATAGTTGCTTTTAAACTATATATATATATATATATATATATATATATATATATATATATATATATGGGAAGTTTTAAAGAAGTAATCATTAAATAAAGATAACGCCTTAAATAAGATAATTTTATCAAAGCAGCGTAGTTTTGATAAGACGCTGATGACATTTTTGTAAATACGCGGTGGCATGGTATTTACAAAAATGCCACCGCGTCTTATCAAAACTACGTCGTTTTGATAAAATTATGCTATTTAAGGCGTTATGCTATTTAAAGATTATGTTCTTGAAGCTTTCCGATATATATATATACACACGTACCGTTTATTAATGTAATTATAGAGGATAATTTGGAATTAACTTGAAAAGGTAATTCCTAATGCATGAACGTACAAAAAGAAGAAAAGAAACACTCAATGGAGGAGCAGGCAACAGCAATCCCAATCCCAATCCCAATCCTCTATAATTACATTAATAAACGGTACGTACATATATAATTTACATATGTTCTGATTAATTTAGGTAGGAAATTTATTTTTGCATGAAGAGCATATATATATATATATATATATATATATATATATAGGAAATGATCCGTGTACTACGTTAGCAATCAAACCCTTTATCAATTAACTTATTATCCAAAGTCAAAATTGAAGTTAATGGCAGGATGAGATCGGCCGCTAGAAGGATAATTACCGATTATACTTATAATTTTTTATTATTTTATTTTACTAATTAATAAGTAGCATGTATGAGAATAATTAGGATAATCAGTAATTAGCCAATTTTTTTTGTTGGCCGCTACTCTCTCTAGCATTTGGGCCATGGATCAAATTAAAAATCCTACTGTGTTGGTAGCTAGAGGAGTAGCGGCCGATCAACGCAACGACGTTTTGGTGGCCATCTCCCTCTAGCTGGGCCAATAGAAGACCTGATTTTATTATTTATCATATTCTCACTGGCAATTTGGGCATTCATCTCAACCATTAAGCTACAATATTGGAATGACTAGATTAGCGTTATTTCAAGCAGAGTCTTTAATAATAACGCTTTTCTGGGATCGTTCCCTGTATATATATATATATGTTTTAAATTTAGTTCTAATATATGTTCTAAAAAGTATGGGTGACTACTATATATTGTTGGAGTTGAAAATAAATAAATAGATTTGTTACTTGCCCAGTTGGCCTTTAGAAATTAGAAATAACCTGGCCTTTCAAGAATTAACTTGTGAAATCAATCTTTTACGTACTGATCACAATGGGAAGAATATATACTTCTTACTCCTTAATTAATTAATTATATACGGCTTTTATATGTATACTACTCGTATTTGTATATACAGTATTGTTGGTGAGAAAGAGGGTTTAAGACATACAGCTAGAATTTAAAGTAATTAAGCCATGCACCTAGACATCTGACTTGGCTTCCACCAAGATTAAGCCATTATTCATTGGTCGGTCCAGCTAGCGAATTACAGTATGTTTAAATTAAATGCTCAAACTCTATATAACTCTGACTTTGTTGCATTATATATATATAGAAGCTAGCTAATTAAGCTTGTAATGCTGAGATCGATTCTGTTTAAATAATACTCCAAGTACAATGGTAGTTGCTTGAACTGTAGGTAGGTTATGCAAGTAATTAAAACATGGTTTCATTTTTTTATTTTTATTTTTTATTTTTTGCTACATCGACACAAACACACCACACACACATCTTCTTTACAGTGAACCTTCAACCGACGAATCATACCGATGAATCAAATACCATGCTAAACAATATATATGTGTGTATATATATTAAAGCTAATCATGAGCAGCTTAAATAAGATTCATAAGCCCGTAGAAAATTCATCTAATATTATAGATTGAGAAAAATATAAATATATTCCATATATTCACTCCAAAAAGATATATCCATGGGGGGACGTACGTCAAGGTACTCTTACAAAAATCTGGTAAGAAATTAATTTAGCTAGAACCCGCAGCCTGCCTGCCTTCCTGCCTTCCTGCAACATTATAAGTATATTACTAACACCAATGCCAATGTTATTACATTCATTTAACCTCAACTCTGTGAATTCTGACCCAAATAACAGTAGCCCCCAGAGGAAATTATCAACTGCATCTAGACCTGGTAATATAGTTGGTTAACTATCGGGTCAACCCATATTAATTGAAATCAAATGAATTGGTTAATTATATTTATTTATTTGGGTTGGTTAAAGTTTGGAACCATATTTATTTTGATTGGTTATAGTTCCAACCTGGTTAACCATTTTTCGACCCATATTTTATTCCAAATCTAAATAAAAAATTCCTCTAATTTGCTAAGAAAACTAATGCTATTAATACTACTAAAATATTCCTCTAAAAATCAAGGTAACTAGTAATATTCGAATATTATTCGTTCCCCCGCTAATTAAAATTTTTAACACAATTTTTTACACACATAAGAACCGGCTATAGATACACTCAAGGAAATAGAAACATTCTTATCAGCCAACCCACCTACCCTACCCCTACCCCCACACCCTACCCCTACCCCCACCCACCCCACCCTACCCCTACCCCCACACCACCCCACGCACCCCACTCCATCCACCCCACCCTACCACCCCACCCACCCTACGCCCACACCCCCACCCTACCCCCACACCACCCACCCACCCCACCCCACACCACCCCACCCCACCCCTATCCCTACCCCCTACCATACCCCACCCCACCCTACCCCACACCACCCCACCACCCCACCCTACCCCTACACCACCCCGCCCCAACCCTACCCCATCCACCCCACCCACCCCACCTAACCCCACTCCACCTACCCTACGCCACCTAACCCCACCCCTACCCTACCCACCACCACCCACCCTACCCCACCCACCCCTACTCCCCTACCCTACCCCCTATGTAAGACCTTAGCTTTTATAAATAAAGATGAATTTTTTATAAATGTTATTTTTGAATATTATGGAGTAAATTTGATATAATTTTATAGTTGTGGGTAATATTTATAAATTTTGCAAAAGTAAGCAAGTTGTTATAAAATATTCGTTTGGTGGGGAATATTCTTTTGTCGGAGAATATTAAATGCGGCAGCACAATCATTAGTGGACCCCTGGCCGGAATTATTGTCGGATTGAAAATGACAAAAATACTTTATGAAAATAATATGGAGGTATTACCAATTAAAAGCTGTTAAACTATCCATTAGTAAAAAAATCAACGATGTCTGGCGTGGTTACATAGTAGCAGCACGGTATTGATTATTGATCTTACGTGAAGTCACTCGGTTATACTCGATTATTACTACTGATAATTGCTTTGCATCATATCTCTTATATTATTGATTCAATTTTGTCCTTGATGTATCATACATATAATATGTTATATTATTAAATCAATAATTGAGGCGACAAGTTATAAATGATTAATAATTGTTGAAAGATTAAATATGTGTTGATTAAAAATAAAATAATTTGTGGTAATATTTATTCAATTCTTGATGTATATAAAATTCTATTATGAGGCGTTTGTGGTAAGTTTGGTTATTTTATGAGGGGCCCATATGTCATCATCTAAAAGTCTCTTCGTCGATAGTAATTACCTTCGTCGATAGTAATTACCTTCGTGATAGTAATTACCTTCGTCGATAGTAACTACCTTTACTTGGGCGTCGAAACCTTCTTAGTTTCATATTACGGTGTCCGAACCAATTGTCGTTTCACATTACAGACGTCCAAATCACTTTTCTTTTCACATCACCGGTCGTCAAGCCACTTGCCTTTTCACATTTCAAGTCTTAAGCTAGAAATCTTCTATAAATAGAGGCCTAGTGCTTCATTATTTTTCACGAATTCATTCAAGCTATAGAGAGAGAAAGTATAGAGAATAAGAGAAAGAAGAAGAGTATTACATTCTTTCTTACAACTTTGTAATATTCAATCTACTACTAATGTAAGGGGTGTTATTCTTTCTTATTCATGAAGAGATCATTGTTATTTCATTGCTTATTATTACGGTTGGAATAACTTTTGTATCTGTGATTTTACCCTATACTTGGTGACATTCTTCTCTTTATTACATTGGAACATCACATGCGTGTGTTTTACCAGGACTGGTTCCGTCTTTATTATTATACTGTTGGAACATCATATACGTGTGTTTTTACAGGACTGGTTCCATCTTTATTATTATTACATTGGAATATCACATACATCGTTTTCGTGGGACTGATTCCATCTTTATTATTATTACTGTTGGAACATCACCAGCCGGTTGCAAATTTTGCACGACACGATTCCGTTATTATTATTACTGTTGGAATAGCATGTCATCTGAAGTACCACGCATGATGATTTTTTTTGTTATTCCATTCTTTATTATACTTTCGGTTGGTTAAAGTTTTGACTTTATACTCCATGAAATTAGTAGAATATTCTTGATATTTGCGCTTCATCCAGTATCTTTTCATGAAAATATTCTTCTGATCATTCTTGAATTTTACTCTACATAGCAGTATCATGTTGACAATTTGAACATTATTAGTTCTTGGATAAATTAATTTTGAACTTGTTTTATTGAATTCTTATATCATTGTCATCATCCTCCGTGTTTATATTATGTTGAAAGTCATTTGTGGCTGTAGTGCATAGATGGACTTGGTATGATTATGACGAGGAGATTATTGATTGTAATCATGGCCGTAATGTTACAAATGATGTGGTAAAAGTTATCATTGGGCGTAGTGCATTGATGGGCCGATTGTTGGCATGATCATGACCATTAATGAATTCACGAATGTCGCTTGTTACAGTAGTGCATGGATAATTTGTGGTGCGTAATCTTAAAGAATATCCTTGGCCGTGATGCGTGGGTGATTCGATGATGTGGATTATTTATTAAGCTGAGTCTCAGCGATAAAAGTCATGAAAAATCTTTTAAATCATAAAAGATAGTAGATTTTATTCTCTACTTGACTCTTTTAATGGATTGTTTGTTTCGCTGCAGTTAAACTTGAGGTTGTTATATTTTATCAGTTTAACACTGTTGAAGGCTAACGATAATTTATTCTACATTATCTTAGTCATAATATTTCTTACTGGGCTAGTTGAGCTCACCCTTTCTTTCTTTATTCTCTTGAAGAAAATGAGAACATAGCGAGGGACTAGTCGGGGAATGGAGTGGCGGTCGAGGAGGATAGCATTAGTAGTCCTTACTATTACGTGAAATAGTGTGTTAATAATTGTAATGAGGACTCCTTTTGAGTTTGTATAATCTCTAGTAGACAATAATTGTATTCAAACTCACGGTTATGTTATGTAAGTATTGTACACGACAGTTGTATTAAGTAAGTTGTATTTGAATTTTGTACCATGTATCATCGACCCAAGATGGGTGGTGTATACCTAATTTTGGAGGCGTCCCCTACCCCACCCCTGACCCCACCCACCCTACCCCTACCCCCCACCCCACACCCCACACCCCACCCACCCCACCTTACCCCCACACCCCACCCCCACCCACCCCCCCCCCCCCCACATTTTACTACAATGAGACTAAAAATTGTTTAAGCAGAGTTGCATAGTACAAGTCGTAAAATTAGAGTGAAAGGAATCTCAAGCATAAATTATAATTAAATACTATTATATTTTAGTTATTTATTATATGATACACTCACAATATAAAAAATATATAATATTATAACAACTAATACAAATAAATATTTATATGAAACATCTTAAAATGATTAATATGGTTAATATGGTTTTTAACCATAATCATATGGTTCCAACCACATAACTCATATTAAAAATGGTTAATATGATTTTGGTTCTTAAATGGAACCATAACAATATTTTAAAAACCAAAATCAATTCATAACTATATTTTGTCGGGTCTAACTGCATCCCACTATCACGTCATCAACAAAAGTAACCTTAATTAATCCAGATAGTTATAGTTATAGTTATAGTTATACTAATGAATGAATTAATTAGCTTCTAATTTCCCTTATAAAAAAACAAACTAAATTAAAGTTTACAAAAGTGTATGTTGGACTTGGAATGCTTCCTTACCATATCTGAGCAAATATATTACTCCATATATCATGTGTGATGTGGCTTCAGAAACTTTTAGAATAATCATTATACTATGCCAATAGTTTGCCACGCTTCAAAGATTCTAATAATAATGAGGGTGAGGCGATTATATTATTAATTAAATTAAAAGTTGATTAGTAGTTGTAGTAATATAATCAAATCAAACTGTTTGCTTAGACGGTTGTATATATGTGTTACACATCGATTCGATTCCAGACCTCTGCAAATTAATTTTAACTAATAAAGCTTGCATATATCAGAATAGTGACACAGCACACACCTACCTTCTTTCTAACTAACCTGATTAATAAGGGAATTAGATTTAATTAAACAAAAAACCATGGACTATTCATGTCATGTCCCTTTTTTTACTAGTCAATTGTGATTAATTTGAACGTGGTTTGGAGTCGAGTTTTGAGTTGTTTAGATTTGTTTTATAAAATTTATCGAGTATGAAATAAGGTTTGATTCAGACTCGTTTATCTATCGAGTAGAATACAATTTCGAATTGAGACCAAATAGTTTAAAATTTTCGAACAAATATATATAATCTGAGTATCAATAAAAATTATAATTTAAAAAAATTCAAATAACTTATTAATTTTTAAAATTTGTTTATATTTAAATTGTTTATATTTTAAATCAAGTTAAAATCGAATTTTTAGTCAAATAAATACGAATAAAGTCTGAACGATTTAGTTCATTTTGGCTATACACTATAGCCAATGAAATAGAAGGAAATTATTGGTATCAAATACTGTATTCGTCTTCTTGCTCTAAGGAGAATAGTATGAGTTCAACAACAACCTTTATAACCAATTGCAAAAGCTTCGAATGTCAACAACTCTAATTTATACCAACAGTCGCTATCTTCCAATAAACAAATCCCATCTGTCGAAAACTGTTGCAGTTTATAATACAATAACAATATTTAACTCTCATTTTTTGCAGCCAGACTTGCCTTAATTTACACTGCGTATACAAACTAACGATCGTATACGATTAATTAAATTGAATGAAATAGTTTTAAATTTTTAAATAATCTGAACGAGTTGAATAAAGTAGAATTTTAAATATTGAATAGAAAAAAGTTATTTGATAATTGATATGTCTGAAATATTTGAATAACATATTTTTATTATTTTACCCCTCTGAAAAAATTCAAAGTTTTTGTAAATTTATTTAATATTACTTAATATAATAGTTAATATTGTAAAAAAAATAAATATAAAATACTTCATTTAGCAGTCATTCAACTAAAAAAATAAACTTGGTCATTCGGTCAAAAAATAAATTGATTGATAATTCGAGACAATTTTATTAAAAGCAAAACACCATTTGAATAGTGATCGATTTAACCATTCAACAATTCAACTCTAAACAAACACTCCCCAAAGCCTAGAGCTTAAAGGACACTCTGTAATTAAGCTCAACCCTGATCAAATTTGATTAGTATTCTTCTTCTTCTTTTACTTCATCGAAAATGTTCTTTAACTAAATCTAATCCTAATATCTATTCTAATGAAATGAAATATACGCATTGATGTTTTACAAGAAGTTGAGTGGACTTGCAATGTATCATAAGATAGTGGACCGTTATAAAATACTAATCAATTTCCATGCCAAAAGGGTTTGACATTATAATTAACTACTGTCTAGGGTTTTTTAAGTAGGATTTAAAGTTTATACATTGAGATTAATAGTTTATTAACTAGAGTTTAAAGTTTATTAATCAAAGTTTAGGGTTATAGACTAGGGTTAAGGGTTTAATAATCAGGATTTATGGTTTATTATTAACCAGAGGTTAATAAGGTAAATAAACCCTAAATATTAGTTAATAAATCATAAACCCTAGTTAATGATATTTGTTTTTTAACCGTTCGTTACTATTAATAGTGGACGACAATTTTAGCTTTTTTAATCTCATCCTTTGATATTTAAAATGAATAGTAAAAATGGTGTATATCCTATAGGGATACGTAACAAGTACGTGATATAGATCATTCTCATATATATATATATATATATATATATATATATATATATATATTGTAAGACACCATCTTTAAATGAATAAAATTGAATTTTCTTTATTCATTATCTTGAAATAATAAGGTGTTAGTTTGATATAATACTTTGATTATGGGTGAAATGTGCAAATTTTGTAAAATAAGTAAGTGGTTATAAAATATTCATTATTTTCGGGGAATATTCGTTTGATCGTGGAATATTCTTGTTGTTAAAGGGGAATATTAAATGCGGCCAAGTAGCCTATTTAATGGGCCCATGTGGAAAACGTTTGGATGAAGAAAACGACAAGTTTGAATTTTTACAAATTAATAACGGCGTAGTTATTCACCTAATTAACAACTTTGTTGGAATACCCGGTGGTTAAAATACGATGTCTGCAGCGTGGTTGCTGTGACCTTTGTATTACTGCGGTATTTTTGAATTATTGATTCTTACGTGAAAGCCTTTACTCGATAATTAGTGCTGAGTAATTTACCATTCAATATTTTATTTTATTGATTCAATAATTACTACGTTGATATTTTATATTATTGGTTTTCCAATAATTGTCACTGCACAGTATCTCCATTATCATATCAATAATTCATATTATTTGAATAATATTGTTAGATAGCATTATTGGCAATGTCTAATGAAGTTCTGTCTAGGAAAGAGGTTTGATTACCTAATTGAGTGCCAATAAGGAGAAATCCTTATCGGAAAGCCTCCTCTTTCTTGGGAACGACCTCGTTGTCATAATTGTGATTTTGTAATATTATTTGTGAATAATTAATTATTGATTTATATGATAATGACATATTTATTTTATATGGATGGATATGAAAATATTTATTTTGTGTGGATATAAATGAATGAATTAATGTTGAGGTGTTTTATCAGTATTTTGTCGGAATGGAGGTATTAAAAATCGTCCGTATATATGTGGATTTCAGTAATTTGAAATTTGAAATTTGGAAAAACTTAAATCTACAAAGTTGTAGATAATTTAATTTCCTATGGAATGGACATAAAATTCGTATTTTTCTGATAAAAGGGCTATTTATTATGAATTATTAAAGTTTCAGAAATAAATATTTTTATTAAAAATATGGTAGCATGGGCCCCACTTTTGGTTGGTGAGAAATGTGCTGAAATTTTATTTTAAAAGTGGTGGGCATGAATAGTAACAGGTAAAGCCATCAGGTAGCAGGTTAGTCTTCTATGGCGTTCTAAGCATTTTCCTATAAATAGGGTGCTTAGTTAGAATTGAAAATCACACTAGAATCATAAGCTTTCTCTCTCTATATTAGCGAGCGTATTTTGTGAGTATTTAGATAATTTGTGAGTTGTTGTTCGGTCTGAAGTTTCCTTGAATTTTTATACGATATTTTTAGCTAAGAAATCTTTGTTCTTTTAAGGTAAGGGATGTTATTTTCTTCGTAAATGATATTATTTTATTCAATATCATTATACTTAAATATTGATATAAATTTTATTGTGAAATTTCTACCTTTTTGTGTCGGAGTTACTATTCACGTATACGACACTATTCACAAAAAATAAAATTTTCTCTTCTTTGTCCAAGATGTCTATTATAGTTCTATCTTTGATTGTATCCATGTTTTGATCTTCATTCTTGAATTTCACTCCACTATGATTTCTTTTGGAGTATTTTTGAACTTGGATAAACTAAAGTACGAATTCCTAATCTTTGATCTTTTATCTCACTGGATTCGTTTTTTAAAAATATTTTTCGTCATCCTCAGTCCTAAATAATGATATTACTGAATATCTTTGGCATGTAGTGCAAAGATGAATAATTAACTTATGAATATCTTTGGCCCATAGTGCAAAGATGAACAGGTGTTGAGATGAACATGACCTACTGGTGATACATATGAATATCTTTGGCCTGTAGTGCAAAGATGAATATTTGATTCAAGATGTATATTGATTGATGTTACAGGGATAAAATATTGATGATTGACTTTTAAATTAATAGATGATAGTAGATTTCATTCTCTACTTAACTCTTCTAATGAATTGTTATTTCCTCTGCGAATATTGATCTAAAACTGGTTGTTCATTATATTTTATCTGATTTGTTGAAGGCTAAAGATAAATTGGTGTTCATTATCTTAGTCATAATATTCTTTACTGGACTAATTAGGAGGTGAGAATATAGCATGAACTAGCCGGGGTATGAAGTAATGGTTCTAGAAAGTTGTTTTAGTAGTCCTCGCTATTTTTTAAAAATAGTGTATCAATAATTGTAATGAGTACTCCTTTTGAGTTTGAATACTGTATATTAGACAATATTTGTATTTAAACTCACAGTATATGTGTTGTCGTATTTTGCACGACAATTATATTAATGAAGTTGTATTTGTTTCTGTACCATATATTTGGCGACTCAGAATGTGTGATGTATACCTATTTTGGGGGCGTCACAGTTGGTATCAGAGCTTAGGGATATGGTCTCTGGCGTAGATCGGGGAATAGAACTAGGATGGGAGAGACGAGTAAATCATTCGCTAGTGTATCCTACCTAAGCTTATTTGTTTGGTTGGTCATAATAAGGATATTATGTGGCATTTTAATTTCTTTAATTAACCCTTGTTTTGTGGCAATATTTGAGAATGGCAGCTGGAAATATTAACAATGGAGTGAATGAGACCGTGGAGACACCTTTAATCACCACCCAGGGGAATGTGCAACAGGAAGGCAATATTCCTCCTGTAAATAACACTACCGAACAAATGATGAATGATGGGATGTTTAGAAGCTTTTTATAGTTCATGCAAAATCAGACGAGGGAAACTCGTATACAAAATATGGGTGGAAATGATAGCAATGCGCAGCTTTTCACAGCCAACTAGTTCAAAGAGTTAGGACCACCAAAATTTTTGGGAAAGCCAGATCCGATCAAGGCGGAAATGTGGATTAAACAAATTACCAAGATATTTGATGTCTTGGGATGCACGGAGGAACAAAAGGTTCCATTTGCCACCTTTATGTTCCGTGGTAAGGCAGATTATTGATGAGAATCTATGAAGTATACCCAGCCTGCCACACTCAACATGTCTTGGAAAACATTTCAGAAAATGTTCAATGACAAGTACTTTCTTGAAAGTATTCGTCATATGAAGGAGGTAGAGTTTATCAGATTGGAACAAAATAACATGACTGTGTCTCAATACGAGGCTAAGTTCGCAGAGTTATCCAGGTTTGCATCCCAGCTGGAATTGACTTCACCATACAACAAAATCGAGCTAGGTGACCTTTTTTTCCGCAATTAAAACACGTTTTGGATTATTACGTACAGTTTGGACGGATGTGTCCCTCCTGTCCATATTTGAAATATACGACCGGTGGTCGTTCTTCTTCCTTTGAAACGGGTGCTGGTACCGACGTCTTTACGTCATTGTTGAATGCGCTCCACTAATTGAGCCCTATTTACAACATCTGAATACAAACACATTTTATGAGAAATAAGATATTAGCGTATCTCTAAACGAACCTCTTAAAACATCAGCGTCATTCTTCTCTTTATTATCAACCAAGTGGAGCGTAAATCGGGACAACTTCGACAAACTTGGCATCGTCTGACAATGACACGGTCGTATTGTTTTGCTCCAACTTGATAAATTCCACCTCCTTCATGTGACGAATGCTTTCGGGGAAAATACTTGTCATTGAGCGACTCTTGGAACTTCTCCCCAAGACATCTTGAGTCGTCAGTCGGAGTGCGCTTTTCTGATTCCCACCGGTGATCGCCTCTTCACGCAACATAAAGGTGGCAAAGGAACCTTTTGCTCCTCGGAGCATCAAGACATCAAATATCTTGGTGATCTGCTTTAACCACGTCTCGCTTTAAGTGGTTACGGCTTTCCCAAAAACTCCGGTGGTCAAGCTCCTTGAATTGCTTAGCGGTGACGGTAGTGGAGTTGCCATTGTTTCTCTGCATTATGAATAGGAGATGTCTTCACACGATGTTGCATGAATTCTACAAAAAGCTCCTAAGCGTATCGTCGTTCATCAATTAATCAGTGTTGTTGTTTACAGGAGAATTATCGCCATCCTATTGCACATTGTCCTGATTATTCATCTGTGGAGAATCAACAGTCTCCTGTGCTCCATTGCTTATCTCAACATTTTCAGATGTCATTGTCAAATGTTGCCATAAAACAAAGGTTAATTAACATATAACATATTATCTCTATACTCACGTGAGACCAATTAAATATCAAATAAACTTAGGTAGGTCATACTAGCGAAGGAATTCCCGTCTCTCCCTCTAGTTCTAGTCTCACATCTTAGCGGGGATCATATCCCAAGCTTTGATACCAACCGTATGGCGCCCCCAAAATTAGGTATACATCACCCATCTTGAGTCATGGGATATATGATACAGAATTCAAATACAACTTAATAATACAAACTGTCGTGTACAATCGACAAAACATAAAGCTGTGAGTTTGAATACAAATATTGTTTACTAGAGAGTATACAAACTCAAAAGGAATCTTCATTACAATTTATTACACTATTTCGCGAATAGTGATTTACTACTAATGCACCATCTAGGACCATCACTTTGTTCCCCATTAGTCCCAAATTCGTTTTAATTTCTGAAGAGAACAATGAAAGAAAGGGTGAGCTTAATTAGCCCGAAGAAATATTATGACTAAGATAATGCGAGAATAAATTATCGTTAGCCTTCAATGATGTTAAAGCGATATAATATAACAAACATCAAGTTTAACTACTGGTGAACAAGCAATCCATTAGAAGAGTCAAGTAGATAATAAAATCTACTATACTATGATTTAAAAAGTTTTTATCACTTTTATCATTTGAGACTCGACAATAAATAATCCACATCATCAAATCATCCACCGACTACGAGCCGAGGATGTTCTTTAGTATCACGACCACGAATTATCCATGCACTACTGAATAAAGATAATCATGTTTTCATCGACTGGTCCCGATCATGCCATAAAACAATTCATCTTTGCACCCTTGGCAAGAGAATCCATAGCCATAATCATACCAAAAGCGTCGTCCATCAATGCACTACGGGCGGTGAGGACTTTTTTTCCACATCATTTGTAACATTACGATTCATGATTACCGCATAATCCACAGTCATAATCATACCAAGTCCAACTATGCATTCAGCCACCAAATGACTTTCAACATAATATAAACATAAGGATGATGACAATGATATAAGAATTCAATAAAACAAGTTCAAGAATTAATTTATCCAGGAACTAATAATGTCCAAATTATCAACATAATCTTTTGCTTTGTAGAGTAAAATTCAAGAATGCTCGGAAGAATATTTCCACGAAAAAATACTGGATGAAGCGCAAATATCAAGGATATTCCACTAATTTCATTGAGTATAGAAGTCAAAACTTTAACCAATTGAGTATAATAAAGAATGGAATAACAAAAGAAATCACCGTGCATGCGGTGATTGCGATGACGGAGTTATTCAATAGAATACTAATAAGATGGAATCAGAATTAAGAAACGCAGCGCATGAGGATATTCCAATAGAATAATAATAAAGACGAGAACCGGAGTTTGGCGTAAAATGCAGACGAGGATATTCCAATGAGAATAATAAAAGGCGGAATCAGAATTGCCGAAACGCATGCATATGAATATGATATTCCAACAAAATAATAAAAGCGGAATAATAGAAGAATGTTACCAAGTATAGGGTATCCAGCGTATCTGAGTTATTCCAACAAAATAATAAAGAATGGAATAATGAAGTTCTCTTCATGAATAAGAAAGAAAGAATACCCACTTACGAGAGTACAACAAATAATATTCCCTACCTTAAGAAGAAAGATTGGATATATAAGTAGTAAAAGTAGCGAGAATACTTTCTTCTTCTCTCTCTATAGTTTATCTCTACAGAGTTTGGTGAATTCGTAAGAAAATAATGAAGGAATGAGCTTCTATTTATAGAAAATGGAATTGCGTAGTAACTAACTCATTTAGCGGTCGATTTATTTACTTTAATCTCGACGGTCCATATTTAAAGCAAAATCTTTTAAATAAAATATAATTTATTCTATTTATAATCTAATAAAACGAATAACTTTATAAAAGATTTTACTATACAAACATTATGCATTTACTAAAAAAATAATGTATAATAAAATATAATATATTCTAATTATTGTCTAATAAAGCAGTATAACTTTATAAAAGTATCTGCATTTTATATAAAAAAGATTTTACTATACAAAATACTATGCAAGCACTATGCATAATAAAATATAATATATTCTATTTATGAATAACTTTATAAAAGTAATACATTTTATATAAAAAGATTTTACTATGCAAAACACTATGCAGACACTTTATGCAATACTATGCATAATAGAATATAATATATTCTATTTATAGAATAACTTTATAAAAGTATTACATTTTATTACATTAATAATACCAATAAAACAAAATTGGTGACTTATCACATAAAGCATCAATAATTAATACCCGTGCGTATTCATTGCATTTTTTACTACCGAGTATTTCAACAGTAAGATAACGGTAAAACTTCCGGCCAAGTTATTTTCATAAAATATTTTGTCATTTTTTCTCAATCCAAGCAATAATTCCGTCATGAGGTCCACTCAATGATTGTGCCATTGTACACGAATATTCCCCGATAAAACAAATATTCCCAAAGCAATCGAATATAATATGACAACTTGCATACTTTGCAAAATTTATAAATACTACCCACAACTATAACATTATATCAAATCCACACCATAATATTCAAAAAAATTATTTCGCGAAAATTAAATATTTATTCATAAAATCTAGGGTCTCACACTGTATATAAATCTTGCTTGATTCAAGTTAGAACCATCACATTACCTGTCGATCTTATTTCGTTGAAAATACTTGCATTTGATGTGATTTTAGGGATTGATAATCATCATGCTAAAATTGATTATTTTCGTAAGTTTGTTAGTTTTCATATTCCTAACCAACCTGTTATGCGAACTCAAACAACCAAACCACTAAAGTCAATCACTGTCATATCAAGCCATAAAGCTATTCGTTTATTGAAAAATGGATGTCAATCTTTCTTATCCTATGTCATGGACTTGAACAAAAATACTTCAGATTTGAATAATATTTCTGTTTTTAGTGAATTTCCTGACGTATTTCCTCAAGAAATTCCCAGTCTACCCCCAGAACGTGAAGTTGAATTCTTTATTGACCTTGAACCTGGTACAAAACCAATTTCTAAAACCCCATATTGAATGGCTCCTATTGAACTTCAGGAGTTAAAGGTCCAACTACAGGAGTTATTGGACATCGACTTCATTCTTCCTAGTACATCTCCTTGGGGTGCTCCTGTTTTATTTGTAAAGAAGAAAGACGGGATTTTTATCACCATTTTTCTGCTCACCGTCTCCCTATTCATCATTTTTCTACTTGTCTAACTAGATTCTGCAATTTCTCTTGTAATGACCTTCCTTATTACAATGGAAGCATCTATACGTTTCACCTTGTCTGGTCTTTGACTTGCTCCTGTGATTTTTTCTTTTGTTGCGACTTGTATCTCCTTTGTGAGATCCCCTAAAATTGCTTCTGCCCCTGTTCTCTGTGACAAGAACATGTATCTCAAATTTACGTCTTGCTCCTTTCGCCTTGTCTCCTTATTATGAAGATTGTCATTGACCATTTGCATAGTCATTTTTCCTTCGGGAGCTGAATTGTTTATAGACACCACCAAAGTCTCCCAGCTGTTTGGCAACGAACTGAGAAGCAAAAGAGCCTGAATCTCATCATCAAGATTCAACTTCATGGTGGACAGCTGGTTCACCAAACCTTGGAACTCATTTATATGCTCCGACACACTGCTCCCGTCCTTGTACTTTAAATTCATAATTTTTTGAATGACAAAAGTTTTATTTTATGCATTCTTCTTCTCGTACATAGACTCTAGTGTCGTCCATAAAGTGTGAGCATCCGTCTCCTACGAAACATGGTGGAACACACTTTGATCAATCCACTGCCGGATGTAGCCAATAGTCTTCTTATTCATTTTATTCCAATCAGCCTCAAACTTATCCGCGGGCTTCTTCCCTTGAGATCCAACGAATTATACAGATCCTTGCAATAAAAGATATCCTCCATTCTGGGCTTCCAGATCGAAAAATTTGAAGATGTCAATTTAATCATGGCTCCGACTGATTCCTCCATAAAATTTATCAAAAACAACCGAGCAAATAACCTTAGCTCTGATACCAGTTGTTGGAAAAAAAATCACCTCCCAAATATTGTTGTCTTTGATAAATTAGACGGATAAAATATCAGCACATGCCAAATAGAATAAATTTGCAGTTCCACAAAAATAATAACCACTGCAGGAAATAAGTATAAAATATCCAACCACGAGACACCAAGATTTTACGTGGAAAACCCTCTAAAACTAAGAGGTAAAAATCACGGGACGAACTCCGAACAATTCCCTAAAATAATATGAGAGAATACAAAGATATCTTAATTTGAGTACAAACCCAAATTACTTCACCATAATAACTATGTGATGGAACCCAAATAAAACACCCTTTTATTTAAACTATTTTTCTCTCTCTCTATTTTTCTAAAGCTTCACAAAAGCTTCTCTCTTTGAACTCTCGGATGAGAGTACTGATTTGTGTTGGTTTGTATAATATTTTTCCTTAGCCTTCCTTTTATAGCCAAATGGAGAAGGAGGAGAAATAAATGAGTTCAAAGAGAGTTGGTAATATGTTCTTTGTCCCATTAATGGGTGAAGGAATTTGACTGACATTATTCTGCTACTATGTTGATGGTACTGACTGTTATGTTGTTGGTTATGGATTGTTATACCAGTCTCTCTTTCATGGTTATAGGATGCTGCTGGTTTCATTTTCTGTGATTATGGATTGTTGTTGTTGCTACTGTTCTTGGATGGTTATTCTTTTGTCGACTACATGATGGGCTATGTTCTTTTTTCTTCTTCGATCGATGATGTTTATTGTTGCTCCTCATGAATGCTTAGAATGTCTTATCTAAACATTGTATTGTCATGTAATGTTTCTGCTGCTACCTCATGAGTTCCCCATGATGTTTGTACATTCTCTCTTTTTTTAATACAATTTAAATTTAGCAAAAAAAATTATTGCAATAAGTTAATGAACAGTGTTCGACAGTACTGAATTTATGATAAATGTGGTTTACAGGTGAAATTGGTATTATGATGAACACTTGTCGAAATTAATATTTTTTATTTTTTTGCTATTATGAATTTTGATAAGGGCATAAGCGTCTAGAAAACAATTTAAATCATGTCCGCTAGTATAACTAGCGGACAACGAATTTGTTTTTTAAATCCTAGCCGTTAATAAATGTAATTAAAGGTAAAGATGGTATTTGCCCATTTTTGATTCATAGCAAATATATGTTATGGATCATTCCCCTATATTTTGGTGGGGCAATATGAAGGAGGCGCACAACACACCGTTTGCAATCCATCCTGGGAGTACCAAAATGTATCATGATCTTCGACATACATTTTGGTGTGGCAATATGAAGAGAGAGATATTTGTTTATCTCAAGGTGTCTAACGTGTCAACGCGAGTAAGTGAACATCAGTACCAAAAGGTCCATCAGAACCACTTGAAATTCCAGATGGAAGTGGGAGCACATTACCATGTATTTCGTTACCGGTCTTCCAAAGGTTTCTCAAGGTATAGATGCGATTTGGGTCATTGTTGATAGATTGACCAAGTCTGCTCATTTCTTACCGATACGAGAAACTTATAAACTTGAACGTCTTGCTCGTATGTACATAAACGAGATTTTAAGACTGCATGGTATGCCAGTATCCATAGTTTCGATCGAGACCCAAGATTCACTTCATGATTTTGGGTTAGTTTGCAGAAAAGCTATGAAGCGCAGATTCTGATTTAGCTCTAAGATATCATCCTCGAGAATGGAAGGACGGTCGGAGAGGACTATTCAAACTCTTAAAGATCTATTAAGACTCTATGTGTGACGCCCACAAAATAGGTATACATCACCTATTCTTGAGTCGCCAAATACATGTATGCGAATAAAAATACAATCTTTAATATACAACAAAGAGAAATTGTGAGTTTTAATACAAATACTATCTTTTAGACAATATCCACTCTCAGAATAAGTCCTCATTACATTTATTGTCACACTATTTAACAGAATAGTGAGGACTACTAGCTAATACTATCATCCAGGACCATCACTCGTTCCTCGACTCATCTCATTTACGTTACTCATTTCTGAAGAGATAACGGTGAAAGAAAAGGTGAGCTCAACTAGCCTAGTAAGAAAAATTATGACTAAGATAATGCAGAATAAATTATCATTAGCCTTCAACGATGTTAAAGCGATAAAATATAACAAACATCAAGTTTAGCTGCAAGATGAACAAGCAATCCATTAGAAGAGTCAGTAGAGAATAAAATCTACTATCTTCTATGATTTAAAAGGTTTTTCATGACTTTTATCACGAGACTCACTCAAACAGTAAATAATCACATCATCGAATCACCCCTGCACTACGGCCGAGGATATTCTTTAGTATCACGACCACAATTATCCATACACTACGGGCCAAGAATATTTGTGTATTCATTAATGGTCATGATCATGCCAACAACTATCCATCAATGCATTACAGGCCAATGAGGACTTTTACCACATCATTTTGTAACATTACTCGGATTCATGATTCCACCGAATAATCCACGGTTATAATCATACCAAGTCCATCATACACTACGAACCCACAGATGACATTCAAAAAATATAAATATGAGGATGATGACAATGATATAAGAATTCAATAAAAACAAGTTCAAGAATTAATTTGTCCAAGAACCAATAACGTCCAAATTGTCAACATGAATCGCCTTGTAGAAAGTAAAAATTCAAGAATGCTCGAAAAGAATATTTCCATTAAAAGATCTTTGGATGAGCCGCAATTATCAAGGATATTCCACTAATTTCATGGAGTATAAGTCAAAACTTTAACCAATTGAGTATAATAAAGAATGGAATAACAAAAGAAATCACCGTGCATGCGGTATTTTGCGATGCAGGTTATTCCAACGAGAATACTAAATAACGGAACGAGTCAAGGCGAAATTAAGACCGACGGGATGTTCCAATGAGAATAATAAAGAATGGAATAACAACGAAATCACCATGCATGCGGTGCAGATTATAGGCAAGGTTATTCCAACGAGAATACTAATAAGATGAGAATCGAATCCAAGCGTAAAACGCCTGATGCGTGGATATTCAATGAATAATAATAATAAAAAGGCGGAACTGTGTCAGGCGTAAAATGCACTGACGGGATATTCCAACAGAATAATAAAAGCGGGATCGGTCCCGGCGTAAAATGCATGCATGAGGATATTCCAGCGAGAATAATAAAGGCGGAATAATAGAAGAATGTCACCAAGTATAGTGTAGGCAGCGTATCTGAAGTTATTCAACAGAATAATAAAGAATGGAATAACATAAGTTCTCTTCATGAATACAAAAAGAAATAATACCCTTACGAAAGTACAACAAATAATATTCCCTACCTTAAGAAGAAAGTCTTTGGATATATAAGTAATGAAGTAGCAGAATACTTTCTTCTTTCTCTCTATAGTTTATCTCTCTAGAGTTCAGTGAATTCGTAAGAAAATAATGAAGGAATGAGCTTCTATTTATAGAAAAATAGACTTCATAGTAACTAACTCATGAACGTTCCATATTGATTTACTTTAATCTGACGGTCCATATTTAAAGCAAAATCTTTTAAATAAAATATAATATATTCTATTTATAATCTAATAAAACAAATAACTTTATAAAAGATTTTACTATACAAACACTATGTAGGCACTATGCAAACCTATGCATAATAAAATATAATATATTCTCATAAAACAGATAATTTTATAAAAGTATTCTGTTTTATATAAAAAGATTTTACTATGCAAAACACTATGCAGAGACATTTATACAACACTATGCATAATAGAATATAATATATTCTATTTATGGAATAACTTTATAAAAGTATTTTGTTTTATATAAAAAGATTTTTTGTATTATTACATTAATAATACCAACAAAATGAAAGTGACTTATCACGTAAGCATCAATAATTAATCTGCAAGTGTGCTTCTTATGCAACCACGCGTATTCTTTATCTTTTAACACGGGTGTTTAACGAGTTAATGGTAAAACTTCCGTCGTTATTTTCATAAAGTATTTTGTCATTTTCTCAATCCAAACAATAATTTCGTTGTAGGGTCCACCAATGATTGTGCCATTGTACGAATATTCCCTGTTAAAATGAATATTCCCCGACCAATCGAATATTTAGGGGTGAGCATTCGGTTATTAATCGAACCGAATAAGAATTTCGGTTATAACCGAAAACCGAAAATACGATGTTTTAACTATCCAGAACAAGTACCGAAATTTGCGATGCTCAGAATAACAAGAATAGATTATTAGATTTTTATTAGGATTAATAATAGAATTTAAAGATTTAACATTTTGCATTACAATGAAGCGCATTATGTGCTATGTAGCCTCTCCTCATATTATTAAAGAAGCAATACAAACACAGTTCTACAATAATACATAAGACCCTTCATTGCATCATATAATAATCAGATGACACCAATCTCTGACTACCTGAAATCAAAGCACACAAAAGTCTTGAAAACAAAATACATGAGACCCAAATACTCACAAGATGCCAATAGGCAGAAATACAAAAAAGGAATCCACAAATACTCACAAGATCTAAATAAAACATATCGGTGGGATTTGTAGAAAGAATATTGGGGCGAAACACGAACTACGCTAAACAATGCCATTAGAGATAATTAATTCATTCGGAGATAAAAATAAAGAGATGAACAATTAATTCAAATTTCGAGAGATATACTAAACAACGCCATTAGAGAGAGAGATGAACCTGACAAGAAAATGCCAAAACTCTTATTTGAGAAACTCTTGCTCCATCAGCGATATTAAGCAATGCGACTCCACACTCTTATTCGAGATGAAGGACGCCATGGCAAGAAGGTGATGAGGTGATTGTCGTCGGCGTCGTCGGATGAGAGAATTCGAGATCTGGATCTGGTAAAAATGCTGGTTGAGAGAGTTCAAGATCTCGAGAGAAATCGAAGTGAGAGAGAGTAACTAAAGTTGATCTAAGATCTGTAATTACGTAGTGTGTAGCGTGATTTATTAATTGTTCGGAGAGTGAGAGATAGCTTTATCGGGTAGTAAGTAATTTAGTAAAGTAGATCTATATTATCTTTTGTTCGGGTATGTAAATATTTCAATGTATCTGCGAAATTTTGTTCGGTTATTGATTAACCGAATAACCCAAAAGTAAAACCGTGCACAAGGTAACTAAAACCGTAAAAAATTTCGGATATAACCGAAATGTTAAAAATAACCGAATTATCAGAAAATTTCGGTTAAATTATTTCGGTTCTGTTTGGTTTTTCGGTTATAAAAGTTTTTTGCTCAGTCCTACGAATATTATATAACAACTTGCGTACTTTGCAAAATTTATAAATATTACCCACAACTATAACATTATATCAAATTCATTCCATAATATTCAAAAATGATATTTATAGAAAATTCATCTTTATTCATAAAAGTTGGGGTCTTACAACCTCCCCTTCTTATGAAATTTCGCCTCGAAATTAAGTGCACGCATGGTATGTCGAAGAGGTAAGGATACCTTGATTTCATTTGATTCTAACTCTCAAGTCATTTCCTCAACATTGTGGTTTCTCCTAAAAACTTTGACTTGAGGTATAACCTTCAGGCGTAGATTATGTTCCTTTTATCCAAGATTTGAGCAGAACCTCTTCATACGTCAAATCTTTCGCTATTTTCGGTGGTTCTAACTCAATAATGTGGTTGGGTCTTCACATATTTACGTAACATGGATATGTGAAAAGCGTTAGGAACACGAGACATACTTGGCGGTGAAAGCGAGTCTATAGGCCCGCGATTCCTACTCGATCGAGGGATTAAAATGGGCCGATGAATCGAGGATTGAGTTTTCCTCTCTTTCTAAATCTAAGTAACTCCTTTCCATGGAGCAACACGTAACAACACATGATCTCTATATCGAATTCCACATCCTTTCGATGAAGATCAACATAACTCTTTTGTCGATCTTGTGAGGTTTTTATACATTGCCGGATCGTTTGAATCTTTTCTGTAGTCATACGTACCAACTCCGAACCCAACAACGCTGCTTCTCCCACCTCATCCCAACATACTGGAGAACGACACTTTCTTCCATACAACGCCTCGAATGGAGCCATGCCAATACTTGCTTCCATACTCAATTATTGCTACAGTAATTGCTGCATCATATCTCTTATATTATTGATTCAATTATTGTCACAGTATCATCTGTATAATATGTTATATTATTAAATCAATAATTGAGACGACAAGTTATAAATGATTAATAATTATTGAAAGATTAAATAAGTGTTGATTAAAAATAAAATAATTTGTGGTAATATTTATTCAATCCTTGATGTATATAAAGAGTCTATTATGAGACGTTTTTGGTAAGTTTGGTTATTTTATGGGGGCCCATATGTCATCATCTAAGAGTCTCTTCGTCAATAGTAATTACCTTCGTCGATAGTAATTACCTTCGTCGATAAGTAATTACCTTCGTCGATAGTAACTACCCTTTACAGACGTCGAAACCACTTGTCGTTTTCATATTACGGTGCGGCCGAACCAATTGTCGTTTCACATTACACGGGCGTCGAACCACTTTTCTTTTCACATCACCGATTCGTCGAGCCACTTGCCTTTTCACATTTCAAGTGCTAAGCTAGAAATCTTCTATAAATAGAGGCCTAGTGCTTCATTATTTTCACGAATTCATTCAATTTATAGAGAAAGTATAGAGAGAATAAGAGAGAAAGAAGAGTATTACATTCTTACACTATCTGCTGACATTCAATCTACTACTAATGTAAGGGGTGTTATTCTTTCTTATTCATGAAGAAGAACTGTTGTTATTCCATTGCTTATTATTACATTGGAATAACTTTTGTATACATGATTTACCCTATACTTGGTGACATTCTTCTATTATTACATTGGAACATCCACATCATGTGTTTTACAGGACTGGTTAAAATCTTTATTATTATTACGTTGGAACATCACATTCATGTGTTTTACAGGACACAGTTCCGCTCTTTATTATTATTACATTGGAACATCCTGTTTGTGTGTTTTACAGGACACTGGTTCCGTCTTTATTATTCTACTGTTGGAACATCCATAAATTGCAAATTTTACGACTGGTTTAGTTATTATTATTATGTTGGAATAACCTGTCTATGGGAAGTACCGCATACATGGTGATTAAGATAGAATATAGAAAATCTTTTTATATAAAACAGAATACTTTTATAAAGTTATTTGTTTTATTAGACAATAATTAGAATATATTATATTTTATTATGCATAGTTTTTTGCATAGTGCTTGCATAGTGTTTGTATAGTAAAATCTTTTATAAAGTTATTCGTTTTATTAGATTATAAATAGAATATATTATATTTTATTTAAAAGATTTTGCTTTAAATATGGATGATCGATTAAAGTAAATCAAATTGGACCGATTAAGTGAGTTAGTTCTTATCGCGAGTCCATTTTTTACATAAATAGAAGCTCATTCCTTCATTATTTTCTTACGAATTCTTTGAAACTCTAGAGATAAACTATAGAGAGAAAGAAGAAAGTATCTCGCTACTTCACTACTTATATATCCGATCTTACTCTTCTTCTTAAGGTAGGGAATATTAAATTGTTGTATTCGTAAGGGATGTTATTCTTTTTTGTATTCACGAAGAGAACTTATGTTATTCCATTCTTTATTATTCTATTGGAATAACTTTGTATCTGTGAGCTACCTATACTTGGTGACATTCTTCTATTATTCCTTCTTTACTATTCCGTTGGAATATCCTGTTTATGCGTTTTCTGTGGGACTGATTCCGTCTTTATTATTACATTTGGGAATATCCATCTCTGCGTTTTCTGTGGGACCGGTTAAAATCTTTATTATTATTACATTGGAATATCACATGCATGCGTTTCTTTGGGACTGATTTAAATCTTATTAGTTTACTGAAGAAAGTTTTATAGGAAATTGAAACTCGCATGAAATTGGTAAAGAAATCCACAAGCAGGCGATTTTCTGGGCTATAATCAAATTTCGGTCAAGAAATGGGGTCCGCAAACACATAAAACATGCTTTAAATATTTTTGGTAATAAAAATACTCCTCCTCCACATATACTCATATATCCCACATTCATCGTAAAAATATCATCATTATTATATTATTAAAATATAATAATATATTTAAATGAATTATTTTATCAGAAAAAGATAAAATTTCAATTTTCAACAATTGTCACATTAAAAATTTTCTCCATCTATATCCACATAAAATTAATATTTTCCTCATCGTATGAATCAATAATTAATTATTCACAAATAATATTACTGAGAATCACAATATTGACAACGAGGCGGGTCCCAAAGAAAGAGGGCTTTCCAATAAAAATTTCTCCTTCTTTGGCGCCTGATTAGGTGACCAAACCTCTCCTTAGAAGCAGAACTTTCTAGACATTGCCAATAATGTTATCTAATAATATTATTAGGATAATATGAATTATTAGCTTCGATAATGAAAATCTTGTGTAATGACAATTATTGAAACAACGACAATATAAAATATCAACGCAACAATTATTAAATCAATAAAATAAAATCTTTGAGCAAGTAATTCTTTGTAACCATTATTGAGTAGTGCCTTCTTACGTAAGAATCAATAATTGGTGCAATACAGTGTCTTCTTGTGTGTGTTAACCAAAGAGTATTTTAACGGTGATAACTTGAATAACAACACGCGCGTTATTTTTAAACAACTTATATTTGTCGTTTTCTTCATCCATTCGTTTTTTCCGTTATGGGGCCCATACATGGGCTGCTTGCGAGTAAATGCGAATATTCCCACAAGCGATGCGAATATTCCACAACCATACGAATATTCCCCGACAACAATGAATATTTTATAACCACTTGCTTTATTTTGAAATATTTGCGTATTTTACCCATAACTATCCACATTAATCAAATCAACCCATACTATTTCAAAATAATAAATAGAAAATTAAATTTCATTAATAACAAGTTGGGGTCTTACAACCTCCCCTCTCTTATGAAATTTAAGTCCTCGAAATTGACGTCACGTGCACTTGGTATTACGAAAAGGTGAGATACCTCGTTTTCATTTCCGTTTCCAATTCCCGGGTCATTTCCTCTATAGCATGATTCCTCCACAAAACTTTAACTTGTGGTATGACCTTTAATGCGTGGGACATGCTCCTTCTATCCAAGATCTTGGCGGTACCTCTTCAATACGTTAAGTCTTGGTTATCTCTTAGGTTCTAACTCTATAGCGTGGTTGGGTCTTTCACATATTTTCTGATACGGATATATGAAACACATTATGAACACGAGACATACTCGGAGTAACGCGAGTCTATAGGCTACATTTCCTACTCGATCAAGAATTTGAAATGGACTAATAAATCGTGGATTGAGCTTTCCTCTCTTCCCAAATCTTGTAACTCCCTTTCATGGAGCAACTCGCAACAATACATGATCCCCTATACTAAATTCCACGTCCTTTCGATGAAGATCCGCATAACTCTTTTGTCGATCTTGTGCCATTTGTATCGTTGTCGAATCATTTGGATCTTTTCGGTAGTCATACGTATTAACTTTCGGGTCCCAACAATGTTGCTTCACCCACCTCATCCCAATATATTGGAGGCGACACTTTCGTCCATATAATGCTTCAAATGGAGCCACACCTATACTTGCCTAATAGCTTTGTTGTTGTAGGAGAATTCCACCAATGGTAAATACTTATCCCAAGCGCCCTTGAAGTCAGGACCACGAGTCTTAATAGATCTTCAAGAGTTTGAATAATCTCTCGATTGTCCGTCGGGTTTGAGGATGGTATCTTGCGGCCAATAAATGAAATCCGTGCCCATAGCTTTTTGCAAGCTAACCCAAAATCTTGAAGTGAATCTTGGGTCACGATCCAAAACTATGGATCTTGGCATGCCATGCAACCTCACAATCTCATTTACATATATACTAGCAAGGCGTTCAAGGAATAAGTCTCCGTATCGGCAAGAAATGAGCGGACTTGGTTAATCTATCAACAATAACCCAAATGGCATTGATGCCTTGAGAAAGCCGTAGGAAGACCATGTGAAATCCATGGTAATGTGTTCCCACTTCCATTTCGGAATCTCAAGTGGTTGCAAGCGGACCCTTAGGTACTAGATGTTCGCCTTTACACATTGACAAGTTAAACACATCGAGATAAACTTTGCAATCTCTCTCTCTTCATATTGTTCCACTAAAATGTATGTCGAAGATCACAATACATTTTAGTACTTCCGAGATGGATTGCAAATGGTGTATTGTGTGCCTCCATCATAATCTTGTACTTCAAATCAGTCGTTAGGAACACAAAGTCTAGAGTGGACTCAAAGTATTCCTTCTTCATCAATTCTCGCTTAGGAATAGCACCTTCTTGTACTTTCTTCTTCATACGCATGATCACCCGTGCGGTGGGTGGCTTGAGCAACCTTAACTTTTCTATTAAAGTTGGCTCTGTCGTATACTTGACATCATCGCACTCATTCACTGCATATGATCTTCTACTCAATGCATCGCCTACCACGTTCGCTTTTCGGGATGGTATTGAATAGTGTGGTCGTAGTCTTTCAATAGCTCGAGCCAGCGTCGGCACGCCGCGTGTTGAGTTCTTTTTGAGTGAAGAAATATTTAAGGCTTTTATGGTCTGAATATATCTCCACTTTCTCCCCATATAGATAGTGCCTCCATAAATTTAGCGCGAAAACGACTGCTGCCAACTCTAGATTATGAGTAGGATAATTCCTCTCATATTCTTTAAGTTGTCGCGAGGCATAGGCTATGACTTTCCCACGTTGCATGAGAACACATCCCAACCCTTTGCCCGAAGCATCGCTGTAGATAACAAATCCATCCGTACCAGATGGTATTGTTAGAACAGGTGCCGAAATGAGTCTCCTCTTGAGCTCTTGGAAACTCTTCTCACATTCCTCGCTCCATATGAATTTTATATCTTTTCGAGTCAGCTGAGTTAATGGAGTAGCGATTTGAGAAAATCCTTCCACGAATCTCCGATAATAACCAAATTAAGCCCTGAGTTACGTCTTGGTCACCAACTTCGGTTTCTCCCAACTTTGTATTGCTTGAAACTTCGCCGGGTCCACAGATACTCCATGTTTCGACACCACGTGCCCAAGGAATGCTACTTCCTCAAGCCAGAACTCGCATTTCTTCAATTTGGCATATAGTTTGTTTTCACGAAGCCTTTGGAGTACCAGCTTCAAATGGTGCTCTAGACAACAACGAATTGATCCAAATATTCTTTGAAAACTCGGTTCATCATATCCATGAAAGTCGCAGAAGCATTAGTCAATCCAAAAGACATGACTAAAAATTCATAATGCCCGTACCGAGTTCTAAAGGCAGTCTTTGGAATATCCTCAGTTCTAATCTTCAGCTGATGATATCCAGAACGAAGATTGATTTTTGAAAAGAATTGTGCTCCTTGCAACTAGTCAAACAAGTCATCAATACGAGGTAGAGGATACATATTCTTGATGGTGACATGGTTCAATTCCCGATAGTCAATATAAAGTCGCATACTACCGTCTTTCTTCTTCTTTACTGAATAAAAGCAGGAGCACCCCGAGGAGATGTACTAGACGAATGAAACCAATGTCCAACAATTCACGTAGTTGGACCTTTAACTCTGAAGTTCAATAGGAGCCATTCGATATGGGGTTTTAGAAATGGGCTTTGTACCGGGTTCAAGATCAATAAAGAATTCAACTTCACGTTAAGGGAAATCGGAAGGAAGTTCTTGAAATCGTCGGGAAAGTCAATAACAACAGAATATTATTCAAATTTGATGTGTCTTTATTCAAATCCATAACATGGGCTAAGAAAGCTCGACATCCATTTTTCAATAAGCGAATAGCTTTATGATTAGATATGGCGGTGATTGATTTTAATGGTTTAGTTTGCTTGAATTTAAATACAAAGGTTGGTTAGGAATATAAAACTAACAAACTTACGAAAACAATCAATTTTGGCATGATGAGTAGTTAACAATCAATCCCTAAAATCACATCAAAAGCAAGTATCTTTAAAGAGATAAGTTCAACGGGTAAGGTGATGGTGCCAACTTGAATCAAACAAGATTTATAAGCGATGGATGTGATGAAAGTTTCTCTAACGGAGTTTCCACGAGATAGGTCAAAGTCTAATTTCTCCGAGTCAAGTTTAAGCGTTGAGCCTGGCGAGAAGAGATAAATGAATGGGTAAGACCAGATCAAGTAAGGTATAAACTTCGCAAGAATTTATAAATAACTTACATGATCACCTCGTTTGGGTTCCTCGCATTTTGACCGATCACAACAAACGCTCTTCCGAACCAGATTGACTTTGACTTTTACGGGAATGATCTTTTGAGTCACCGTCCCCATTGAACTAGGTTTCGCTATCAGTATAATCTCGAAAGCGATATGTCCTTCCTTTCCACAATTATAGCATACCTTGAGCTATTGTTGTGGGCGGTTTGGACTTATATGTCCCTCTTTTTCGTATTTATAAGATACGATAGGTGGTCGTCCCCTCCCTTGGAACCGATTCTTTGTAAGCCTTTCATCGTCTTCACATAGTCGTTATTAAATCTCCTCTTTTTAAAATCTCATCTCGACTCGCTTCTTCTATTTTCATGGCCATGATTACCACGGAGTGGTTACCATTTTGTCCGTCTTTTCTTTCTCCATTGGTTATCGTTGTTTTGTTATTTCTTATCTCCTAGGTATTATCACGGTTGTGGTCCCTCGGTTGGCCGTACTTTCGTTATCTCGCTCTAATAATTGAGCCCTATTTACAACATCCGAATAGAGAAAATTTTGAGAAATGAGATCTCGACGTATGTCGGGTTTCAAACCTCTAAGAAACATCCGCGTCATCGTTCCTCATTCTCCACCAAATGAGGTGCAAACACTGGATAACTCTCGCAAACTTTGCCTCGTCTTTGGGACACCGTCATGTTATTACGCTCCAGTCTAATAAACTCCACTTCCTTCATATAGCCGAACACTTTCGGGAAAGTATTTGTCATTAAATAGTTTATGAAATGTCTCCCAAGACATCTTTGAGCGCAATTTGGATGGAGTGCGCTTCTGACCTCCCCCCGATCAGATACGCCTCGCATGCTGAACATAAAAGGTGGCGAATGGAACCTCTCTGTTCCTCCGTGCATCCCAAGATATCGAATATCTTGGTAATTTTTCTTGACCCATGTTTCCGTATGATCGGATCTGGCTTTCCCTTAAATTCGGTGGTCCCAACTCTTTGAATCGCTTGCATTTGTGACAACAGAAATTGCTATCATTTCCTCCTATATTTTGAACACGAGTCTCCCAAATGCGATTTTGCATGAAGCGCAAAAAGCTTCTAAACATCCCTCGTTCATCATCGCTTTCGGTTTGGTGTTGTTCACGGGAGGAAGATTGCCGACACTGTACACGTTCTCCTCGTTGGTGAGTACAGGCGTCTCACGGTCTCATTTCCATTATTAATATTCTCGATTCGACATTCTCAAATCTTGTCATAAAATAAGGGTTAATTAAAGAAATCAATATATCACATAATATCCCTATATACTAACTAACTAACAAATAAGCTTAGGTAGGACACCTTTAGCGAAGGATTTACTCGTCTCTCCCTCCTAGTTCTATTCCCGATCTCCGCCGGAGATCATATCCTAAGCTACGATACTAACTATGGCGCCCCAAAATAGGTATACATCACCCATTCAGAGTTGTCAATACATGGTACAAAAATAACTACAACTTTATTATTACAACAGTAAAACTGTGAGTTTGAATACAAATGTCAGAAGAGTTTTCAAGAACTCAAGAGGAGACTCATTTCGCACTGTTACGATAATACCATCTGCTAGGAGGATTTGTCATCTACTGATGATCTTGAGCAAAGGGTTGGGATGTGTTCTCATGCAACATGGAAAAGTCATAGCCTATGCCTCAAGACAACTCAAAGAATATGAGAGGAATAATCCTACTCATGATCTAGAGTTGGCAGTTGTTGTCTTCGCATTAAAGATTTGGAGGCATTACTTGTATGGGGAGAAGGTGGAGATCTTTACGGATCATAAAAGCCTCAAATATTTCTTTACTCAAAAGGAACTCAACATGCAACAACGACGTTGGCTTGAACTGTTGAAAGATTATGATCATACCATCCAATACCATCCTGGAAAAGCGAACGTGGTAGTGACGCAGCGAGTAGAAGATCATACGCAAAGACGAGTGCGATATTGTCAATATAAAGGCCCATATTGTGTGACTTGCAAAGGATGGAGATAGAGTTAAAAACTCCAAGGACCCATGTGATGATGGAGAATATACGAGTAGAATCGATTTTAATCGATAAAGTTAAAAAGCTCAATTTCGATTCTGGACTGAGGTGATGCGATGAGGAAGAAAGTGCAAGAAGGTGCTATGGAAGAAAGAATCGATGAAGAAGGAATACTTGAGTCAACTCCAGACTTTTGTGTTCTAACGACCACGATTTAAAGTATAAAATCATGATGGAGGCGCCACAACACACCGCTTTTGTAATCCATCACAGGAGTACCGAAATGTATCATGATATTCGTCATACATTTTGGTGGAGCAATATGAGAGAGAGATAGCGTTGTTTATTTCAAGGTGTCTAACTTGTCAACGAGTTAAAGCGGAGCATCAAGTACCAAAAGGTCCATTGCAACCACTTGAAATTCCAGAATGGAAGTAGGAACACATTACCATGGATTTCATTCACGGTCTTCCTAACGTTTTCTCAAGGCATAGATGCGATTTGGGTCATTGTTGATAGATTGACCAAGTCCGCTTTCATTTCTTACCGATACTGAGAAACTTATACATGAACGTCTTGCTTTCGTATGTACATAAACAAGATTGTAAAGGCGCATGGTATGCCTTAGGTATCCATAGTTTCGATCGAGACCCAAGATTCACTTCACGATTTTAGGTTAGTTTGCAAAAAGCTATGGAGCGCAGATTTACGATTTAGCTTTCGGCATATCATCCTCGGGCAGACGAGCAATCGGAGAGGACTATTCAAACTCTTGAAAATCTATTAAGACTCTGTGTCCTTGATTTCAAGGGAAGTTGGGACAAGTTCTTACCATTGGTGGAGTTTTCCTACAACAAGCGGTTATCAAGCAAGTATTGGCATGGCTCCATTCGAGCGTTGTATGGAATAAAGTGTCGCTTCTCGGTATCTTTGGGATGAGGTGGGTGAAGCAGCGTTGTTGGGAGCGGAGTTGGTACGTATGACTACGTAAAAGATTCAAACGATCCGACAACGTATAAAAACCTCACAAGATTGACAAAAAGAGTTATGTTGATCTTCATCGAAAGGGCGTGGAATTCGATATAGGAGATCATGTGTGTTGTTGCGTGTTCTTCCATGGAAAGGAGTTACGAGATTTGGAAAGAGAGGAAAACTCAATCCTCGATTCATACGCCCATTTTAATCCTCGATCGAGTAGGGCGTAGCCTATAGACTAGCTTTACCGCCAAGTATGTCTCGTGTTCATAACGTTTTTCACATATCCATGTTACGTAAATATTTGAAAGACCCGAACCACATTATTGAGTTAGAACCGGACGAAATAGCGAAATATTTGACGTATGAAGAGGTTCATGTTCAAATCTTGGATAAGAAGGAACATATTCTACGCTCCAAGGTTATACCTCAAGTCAAAGTTTTGTGGAGAAACCACGATGTTGAGGAAATGACTTGGGAGTTTGAATCTGAAATGAAATCAAGGTATCCTTACCTCTTCGACATACCAGGTACGTACCCTAATTTCGAGGGCGAAATTTCATAAGAAGGGGAGTAATTACTGAAACATATCTCTTATATTATTGATTCAATTATTGTCACAGTATCATCTGTATAATATGTTATATTATTAAATCAATAATTGAGACGACAAGTTATAAATGATTAATAATTGTTGAAAGATTAAATATGTGTTGATTAAAAATAAAATGATTTGTGGTAATATTTATTCAATCCTTGATGTATATAAAGAGTCTATTATGAGACGTTTGTGGTAAGTTTGGTTATTTTATGGGGGGGGCCCATATGTCATCATCTAAGAGTCTCTTCGTCAATAGTAATTACCTTCGTCAATAGTAATTACCTTCATCGATAAGTAACTACCTTTACCAGACGTCAAACCACTTGCCGTTTCATATTACTGAAAGGTCGAACCAATTGTCGTTTCACATTCTGAGCGTCAAATCACTTTTCTTTTCACATCACCGGTCGTCGAAGCCACTTGCCTTTTCACATTTCAAGTGCTAAGCTAAAAATCTTCTATAAATAGAGGCCTAGTGCTTCATTATTTTTCACTTAATTCATTCAAGTTATAGAGAAAGTATAGAGAGAGAATAAGAGAAGAAGAAGAGTATTACGTTACTACACTTCTTTGCATTATTCAATCTACTACTAATGTAAGGGGTGTTATTCTTTCTTATTCATGAAGAGAAGCATTGTTATTCCATTGCTTATTATTACATTGGAATAACTTTGTATCTGTGGTTTACCTATACTTGGTGACATTCTTCTATTATTCTATTGGAACATCACATGCGTGTGTTTTTACAGGACTGGTTAAAATCTTTATTATTATACATTTTGCAACATCCACGTCACGTGTGTTTTATCAGGGGACCGGGTTAAAATCCTTATTATTATACGTTGGAACATCTTGTGCATGTGTTTTTTACACCATACGGTTCCGTCTTATTATTATTTTGGAACATCATCCGGTGCAAATATTGCACGACTGGTTCCGTTATTATTATTATGTTGGAATAACTTTGTACATGCAAGCACTACGCATGCATGGTGATTTCTTTTGTTATTCCATTCTTTATTATACTCAGTTGATTAAAGTTTTGACGTCTATACTCCATGAAATTAGTAGAATATCCTTGATATTTGTGCTTCATCCAGTATCTTTTCATAAAAATATTCTTCTGATCATTCTTGAATTTTACTCTATAAAGCAGTATCATGTTGACAATTTGGACATTATTAGTTCCTGGATAAATTAATTCTTGAACTTGTTTTATTGAATTCTTATATCATTGTCATCATCCTCATGTTTATATTATGTTGAAAGACATCGTGGCTTTGTAGTGCATAGATGGACTTGGTATGATTATGATGAGGGATTATTCGGTTGTAATCATGGTAGTAATGTTACAAATGATGTGGTAAAGTTATCATTGGCCCGTTGTGCATTGATGGACGAGTTGTTGGCATGATCATGACTATTAATGAATACACGAATGTCCTTGGCTGTAGTGCATGGATAATTTATGGTCGTGATACTAAAGAATATCCTTGGCCGTAGTGCATGGGTGATTTGATGATGTGGATTATTTATTGTCGAGTCCCAATGATAAAAGTCGTGAAAAACCTTTTAAATCATAAAAGATAGTAGATTTTATTCTCTCTTGACTCTTTTAAAGGATTGTTTGTTCATTGCGCAGTTAAACTTGATGTTGTTATATTTTATCGGTTTAACACTATGAAGGCTAACGATAATTTATTACGCATTATCTTTGTCATAATATTTCTTCTTTGGGCTAATTGAGCTCACCCTTTCTTTTCTTTATTCTCTTGAAATGAGAACATAGCGAGGGGACTAATCGAGAAGCGGAGTGGCGGTCAAAGGATAGCATTAGTAGTCCTCACTATTCCGTGAAATAGTGTGTTAATAATTGTAATGAGGACTCCTTTTGAGTTTCTATAATCTCTCGTAGACAATAATTGTATTCAAACTCACGAGTTATGTTTTGTCGTATTGTACCTACGGCATTGTATTAGTAAGTTGTATTTGAATTTTATACCATGTATCGGCGACCCAAGATGGGTGATGTATACCTAATTTTGGGGCGTCTACAAATGACGAGAGTTAGAATCGAAATGAAATCAAGGTATCCTTACCTCTTCAATATATCGTCATACGTACCCTAATTTCGAGGCGAAATTTCATAAGAATGGGAGATTATAAAACCCCAATTTGTTTTGAATAAAAGCGAATTTTCTATAAATATTATTTTGAATATTATAGAGTGAAATTGATATAATGTTATAGTTGTGGGTAATATTTATAAATTTTGCAAAATACATGAAGTTGTTATATAATATTCGATTGGTAGGAGAATATTACGTTTTAACGAGGAATATTAAATACAACGGCACAATCATTGGTGGACCCTATAATGGAATAATTGCCGGATTGAGAAAGCGACAAAAATACTTTATGAAAATAACGACGGAAGTTTCAGACCGTTGTTGAAACACCCGGTGTTAAAAAATGCGATGTCTGGCGTGGTTGCATAGTAGCATACGGTATTAATTATTGATGCTTACGTGATAAGTCACTTTCGGTTTTGTTGGTATTATTAATGTAATAATACGAGAAAATCTTTTATATAAAACATAATACTTTTATAAAGTTATTCTATAAATAGAATATATTATATTACATTATGCATAGTGTTGCATAGTGTTTGCATAGTATTTTGCATAGTAAAATCTTTTTATATAAAGCAGAATACTTTTATAAAGTTATACATTTTATTAGACAATAATTAGAATATATTATATTTTATTATGCATAGTATTTGCATAGTGCTTGCGTAGTGCTTGCATAGTGTTTGCATAGTAAAATCTTTTATAAAGTTATTCGTTTTATTAGATTATAAATAGAATATATTATATTTTATTTAAAAGATTTTGCTTTAAATATGGACCGTCAGATTAAAGTAAATCGATCTCGATAGTTCATGAGTTAATTCTTATACGATCCATTTTTCTATAAATGAAGCTCATTCCTTCATTATTTTCTTACGAATTCACTTTGAAACTTTAGAGATAAACCATAGAGAGAAAAAAAAGTATTACGCTACTACTTACTACTTATATATCCAAAGACTTTCTTCTTAAGGTAGGAATATTAAATTGTTGTATTCGTAAGGGATGTTATTCTTTTGTATTCATGAAGAGAACTTATGTTATTCCATTCTTTATTATTCTATTGGAATAACTTTTGTATGTGTGAGCTACCCTATACTTGGTGACATTCTTCTATTATTAAAAGTCTTTACTATTACATTTGGAATATCACATGCACATGCATTTTTCTGTGGGACACGGTTAAAATCTTTATTATTATTACTGTTGTAATATCACGTCTGCATGCGTTTCTGTGGGACTGATTAAAATCCTTATTAGTGTAATTCTATGTATGTGCACACCTAGAGGGGGTGAATAGGTGGTTAAGCTAAAAGTGATAAGCGGTGAAAACTTTTGAAAAATTTTACTGCTACGGTATAATTCAAACATTTCATTTATATGCTTTTAGTGTCTACTTTAGCTTATGTTCTTCGTTTACGATTATCGAGATGACTACACACATGCGCTTTAGTCACGGATAGTAGCGTGAATAACAAAAGCGGTCTGCGAGCGTGAATGCGAGTTAAAGAGATAAACAAAAAGTAAAAATCACACCAAGATTTTTTACGTGGTTCAATCCCCTATCCTCTAATCTAGTGGCCTAATCACATCCAATCCCAACTAGGATTGGAGACTCTTTTTATTTCAATTTAACAATTAAATACAAAATAACTCCCTGTTTGAGAAAGCTTTCAGGTTGGACACATTTGCCCCCTTGCACCTCTCGATCCTTACCTCACCTTTGAGACCTCTGCCTTCTTCTGCGACCTTGAAAGCTTGTTTACAAATAGATCCTATCAACTCTAGATAGACCAAGCCGATACACGGCTTAAACTAAGAACAAGGATATTGATTCTGATTATCAAGTTTCCGGCATAATCTGATTTAAGAACAATACAAAATAGTTCTTTGGAAAGAAACTTAGAATTATTTATTGAATGGAGCGTATGAGACTAATTGAAGCTTTTTAAGTTCTTTCTTCCAATAGAATGACGGGAGAGAGATATATATATAGTAAGCGCTTCCAGCGGCTATGAGATGGTTGATTCCATGAAATCCTCGAATACGAAATCGACACCAAATCAATAGATATATTGTTTCCTTGATAAGCTCAATAGAAAAGATATGATATCAATCATCGATATGAAGGGATCGAAAGATATGGTTTGTTAACAATATACTATATTTAGAGCATATACCTTTTTGAAGCTTCTAGAACAAATTTGAATCAACTAATCGGTTGACAAAATTTATTCCCTGTCGATCAATTGAGATAAGATTACATGATAATCATGCGATATATATTTATATGGACTATTATATGTAACCATAATGTCCACCCACAATCCATGCATATAATATATTATATATTGCCAATATTCATGCATATTATATTATCATATTATAACAAACCATGAACCATGCACATATCTAATATACTTAAATTAGTCATCATTCAAAACATCGTAAAATCAAAAACCAACATTCTCCCCTTTTGATGATGACAATTTATGCACCAACATGCTCCCCTAAGTATATGGCTCCCCTAAATTTATGCATATTAAGGAGCAAAAGAAAATTACTTTATCAAATAACCATCATTGCATATTCCAGCATAATATAGTATCTCAATATCAATATGAATACCAATTGAACCAAGTTAATTATACCCAAATATCTCTCCCCTTTGTCATTATCAAAAGAAATAAATCATCAAGTTATATCTCTCCCCTTTGTCATCAACAAAAATAATTCATATCAATTTAGTTGAAGTTGGTTATCTTACTCCATTTGCCAAATAAAAAAAAGAATAAGTGCAAAGATAAAGAATATCGTTGGAGCGAGTTTATAACAAAATCACATATAACAAGTAAACAAAATGATCATACCTTTGCGATTTGTTAACTATATATATATATATATATATATATATATATATATATATATATATATATATATATATATATATATATATATGGGGAGGATCTCAACAGAGAAAAAATAAGCGGACGTAATAAAAGAGCGGACCGAAGGCAAAAAAATAACACGGGTGGGTTTAACCCGCGTGTTTTTTGCGAGTTAAACTTAATAAAAGCGTGTTTTTGCCTTGGTCCGTTATTTGATCTCGCTTATTAATCAGGATCGATTTTAGAACAACTCTATATATATATATATATCAACATTTTGTTACCAATAATAACTTGATAGTTGAGCTCCTTAATGTAGTCTCTCAAAGTAAAGTATCATTCGTCTCGTTTTGACCTTGAGATATCTACAAAATAGACAAATCTTCTCTACCTTTTGGTACCCAAATTTTCTTGGGTCCATTTGGGTTAATAGCATATAAATCACATTTCTTTACCCAAATTTGTTTTATTCTAATTTTATTACAATTAAAATCAAAATGACCTTTAAAACCACATTTTTTACAAGTAACAAGCGGTGAACAATAAAGTGGTTTATGCCTTGATTTCTTATTAATCATTCTAATATTATTATTAGTCCTATTTTTCACATTTGTAATAGGATTATACCCGATCCTTGTTTATCAAATTTGGACCTTTGTGCCCCCTAACATAATATTTAGGTTCTCTTCTCCTTGCACAAATTTAGCAAGAGATCATTTTTAAAGATCTTTATTTACGTATTTATTACATTATCATCATGTTGCATATTCATAATTTTCCATCATTAAAAACATCTATGCATACATCTCTCATTTTCAATTTTTCTTTTAAACTTTGATTTTCATTTTAAGATATTCATTTTCTTTTCTTTCTTGATAAGTGACTCAACTTCATTCATTTAGCTCATTCTGTGATTCTTAAAATAAGCAATTTACTTTTTAAGCCTTTGATTTTCATTTTGTAAAGCAAGATAATCAGATGTAGATATTTCAAAATTTTCATGAAAATTCGTTACCTCAAGTTGATCATCGTCTTCTAGTCCCATGAAACATAATTGGCCAATTTCTTCATCTTGTTTTATTTTGGACTTACTCCTTGGAGTTGAGATGCCTTCTTGATTCTTCCTTTGTTTCTTTCTTTGAAGTAGTCTCTCGAGTTTTCTTGAGAGCATTTCAATTTTTTCTTCAAAATCTTCATTATTGCCTTACATGTAGCTTTCAAACTTGTAGAGCCAAGGTCTTCTTCTTAGGTGCCTCATCTTCTTCATCGTACAATTTTAATTGGTTTCAAACTCTTGAGTTCTCCAAATAAGTTAAGAGTTTCCATTGTGCTAATTGTGGTGAGGTCTTGAAGTGTAGTAACCTTTGGGAGCGAATCGCTTTGGCATGACTACGAGAAGCTTTCGGTTGATTTCCTTTTGATCGATCTTTCGTTCGAGCATCTTAGAGAATTCATTAGAGTAAGAAATCTTGTTTGGGCATCTCTAATTGATTCATTTTCTCAATTTGAATAGTTCATATTCATGCATTAACATCTTAGCTTGACTTCCTTCACCTTAGTAGTTCCTCGTGGCTCATGATGATTGTGTCCCAAATTTCCTTAGCGTAGTAGTACAAGAAGAGACTTTATCTATCTACGGTGAACCATGCCACTTAAAAGTGTATTCATGGCCTTGGAATTATAAGATACCATATACAATTCATTTGAGTCCATTTCCATGAGATTCTTTGGCTTGTCATCATCATGTCATGAATGGTGGTCCATTTTCGACAACCCACCATTCCGTGGGTCACGGTTAAGAAAAATCTTCATTTTGAACTTCCAAAAGTTGAAGTTTTCACTTCAGAACAACAGCGGTGGACTACTTGTGGGGTGACCTTCTTGAAAGTTTAGGTGTGTCATAGGATCTTCCCTACGACTGCTGACGATCAATATTAGTAAAGCCTTGCTTTGATACCAAATGTAATTCTATGTATATGCGCACCTAGAGGGGGTGAATAGGTGGTTAAGCTAAAAGTGATAAGCGGTGAAAACTTTTTGAAATTTTTTTTGCTACGGTATAATTAGAATATTCCTTTTATGCGCTTTAATGTCTGCTTTAGCTTATGTTCTTCGTTTACGATTATCAGACGGCATTTACACACCATGCGCTTTAGTGTCTGGATAGTGGCGTGAATAACAAAAGCGATGCGAGCGTGAATGGCGATTAAAGAGATAAAAAAAGTAAAAATCACACCAAGATTTTTTCGTGGTTCAAATCCCTATCCTCTAATCTAGTGGCTAATCCACATCCAATCCCAACTAGGATTGGAGACTCTTTTATTTCAATTTAACTTAATTAAATACAAAATAACTCCTGTTTGAAAGCTTTCCGTTGGACACATTGCCCCTTCTTACACCTCTTGATCCTTCTCACTTGCTTGAGACCTCTGCCTTCTATGACCTTGAAAGCTTGTTTACAAAAGATCTATCAACTCTAGATAGACCAAGCCGATACACTGCGGCAAACTAAGAACAAGGATATTGATTCTGATTATCAAGTTTCCAACATAATCTGATTTAAGAACAATACAAAATGGTTCTTGGAAAGAAACTTAGATTTGCTATTGAATGGAACGTATGAGACTAATTGAAGCTTTTTTAAGTTCTTTCTTCCAATAGCCGAGTAGGAGAGATATATATAGTAGCGCTACCAACGGCTATGAGATGGTTGATTCCATGAAATCCTCGATCACAAGAAATAAACACCAAATCAATAGATATATTGTTTCCTTGATAAGCTCAATAGAAAAGATATGATATCAATCATCTGATATGAAGGGATACGAAAGATATGGTTTGTTAACAATATACTATATTTAGAGCATATACCTTTTGAAGCTTCTAGAACAAATTTGAATCAACTAATCAGTTGACCAAAATTTATTCCCTGTCAATCAATTGAGATAAAATTACAGCAATCATGCAATATATATTTATATGGACTGTTATATGTAACCATAATGTCCACCCATAATCCATGCATATAATATAATATTATATATTGCCAATATTCATGCATATTATATTATCATATTATAACAAACCATGAACCATGCACATGTCTAATATACTTAAATCAGTCATCATTCAAAACATCATAAAATCAAAAATCAACAATTAGTAGTATTACATTTGGAATAACTTTAATACATATTACATTTGAAATACCGCATGCATGGTGATTTCATTGTTATTCCATTCTTTATTATTACATTGGAACATCACAGCCGATTGCAAATTTACTTTGACTTTGGTTCATTATTTAGTATTATTTACATTGGAATAACTGAATAACATCTGATTATTTATCTGCATGCATTGTGATTTTTTTGTTATTCCATTCTTTATTATACTCGGTTGGTTAAAGTTTTGAGTTTTTATACTCCATGAAATTAGTGGAATATCCTTGATAATTTGCGCTTCATCGATATCTTTTCATGGAAATATTCTTTTGAGCATTCTTGAATTTTACTCTACTGGCGATATCATGTTGACAATTTGGACGTTATTGGTTCTTGAACAAATTAATTCTTGAACTTGTTTTATTGAATTCTTATATCATTGTCATCATCCTCATATTTATCTTTTTTGAAAGTCATCGTGGCTGTAGTGCGTAGATGGACTTGGTATGATTATGACCGAGGATTATTCGGTGTAATAATGGTAGTAATATTACAAATGATGTGGTAAAAAGTCCTCGTTGGCCGTAGTGCATTGATGGGCCGAGTTGTTAGCATGATCATGACCATTAATGAATACACAAATATTCTTGGCCCGTAGTGCATGGATAATTATGGTCGTGATACTAAAGAATATCCTTGGTAGTAGTGCGGGGTGATTCGATGATGTGGATTATTTATTAAAATTTGAGTCTCGGTGATAAAAGTAAATGAAAAACCTTTTAAATCATAGAAGATAGTAGATTTTATTCTTTACTTGACTCTTACAATGGATTGCTTATTTTCGCTTCTGATTAAACTTGATGTTTGTTATATTGTATCGGTTTAACTTTGTTTAAGGCTAATGATAATTTATTACGCATTATCTTAGTCATAATATTTCTTATTGGGCTAGTTGAGCTCACCCTTTCTTTCCTTTGTTCTCTTGAGGAAATAAGAGCGTTAGCGAGGGGACTAGTCGGGGAGCGGAGTGATGGTGGGATGATAGTATTAGCTAGTAGTCCTTACTATTACATTAAATAGTGTGACAATAAATGTAATGAGGACTCATTCTGAGAGTGGATATTGTATAGAAGACAGTATTTGTATTTAAACTCACAGTTCTCTTGTTGTATAATTAAGATTGTATTTATGTTCTATACCATGTATTTGGCGACTCAGAATAGGTGATGTATACCTATTTTGGGGGCGTCCTGAGAGTGCTTCTGAGGCGGCAAACACAGCAATAGGTTTGGCATGAGCCAATTTTTTATTTTATTTTTATTTTTTTTAGAACTCTCAAATAATTTATACGATTTATTGGAACTGAAATTTTTACAGAATCCAGTGATTTGAATGTCATTTGAATACATATAAAAAACAGAACAGTAAAAAAAAAAAAAATTGGCCGGTTGCCAACCCGATCACTAAAAACCGGTCCCGTAGCATTTCTAAATCCTCAATTGATGTTGTCCCTGAATCCGTGATTCACCTCAACAAACTACAGTATTACTTTTTTTTTTTGAAAGCCTCACTTTTTGGGAATTAAATACAATATAATTTCATAATCAAATACATCATCACTATTATAATTTTAAGAACAAAAAACTTTTTTTTAAAGCCTCACTTTTTAGGGAATACAATATAATTTTATAATTAAATACACCATCACTATTATAATTTCAAGAACAAAAAAATAAAATCACCTGAAGTAAGAATAAAACCTGAAACCTAAAGTTCACAATAACTCATCCTTAACCACTAAATTAAAACATCATCGGCCACCGGCAACAATTTTAACATAGTAGGAAAATAGTTGAAAATATTAGACTTCCTATAATTGCATTTTGAATTTAAGTCTTGATGTTGATTTGAAATTGTCAAAAAAACTTTAACATAGTAGGTAAGGAGTTGAATGTATTAGACTTTCTGAAAATTGATGCAACTTCCAAATTATTAAATATTTCAAATATGTGGAATTCCTTTCTGATTAAAACTGGTTTAATTCTCAGTGTGTATATAAAATTGTCAAAAAAAAACTATAACATGGTAGGAAAGGAGTTGAATGTATTAGACTTTCTGGAAAATAATGCAAGTTCCAAAATTTGAATAAATTTCAAATGTGTGGAATTGCATTTTAATCAAAGCTGGTTTAAGTCTCAATGTTGACAACAAAATGTCAGAAAATACAATTATGTAAGTTCCAAATTATTAAATATTTCAAATACTATGTGAAATTGCATTCTGATCAAAGCTGGTTTAAGTGTCAGTGTTAATATGAAATTGTCATCACCAGATCAAATCATTTGAAAATAATGTCAGATAGAACCCCGATAAATAGTTCCATTAAGACGGAACTTGTATATATGCTGATCAAATTCCCCCAATGTTATTCCTGCTACAAGTCTTTAGATCATCCTCCTCCTAACTTCCATAATTTAGGTGTAGGTTTGGTGAACATGAGTTCATTCCAATAGCTCTCAAGGAAAATACAAGCCCAGATCATAATAGCAGTTTCTGAAACTCAATATATTACTCTATATAGATAAACACCAGACAAGTAATTCATCATCATCTAAATAGTTGCTGCAATTATCCAAAAACAGCACTGTAATGAATCCATTGCCCTTCCATTGCAATCAGCAAATCATATTCTATTCAAGAACAACTTGGGTTCCAAGGAAGAAAAAGCTTTTTGTTCATATCATCAATGTGACCCAATCGACAGATTAACAGAATAATGAACACACAAGTACACATTTCTAGAGATTAGTCAAAAGTATTCAGTCTACAAGGTAAAATATGTCATCAGGCCAATTCAAACTTGCTTTATTTATCTGCAAAATTAAGGACCTGCACACCTACCAACTCAAATTTCTCCTATAAAGTCATACCCAGGTACGAGGTCTGAAAGTCCATCATTATTTATGTTTGCATCATGCTAAACTGGACTCTAGACAACTGCTGCGGAATGGTGGATATAACAGGCCCATATCTCTGCCACCAAAAGTAAATAAAGAATGCATATTGCATAAGAACCACAACAGTAGAACATGAAGATTATAAAATATGGGAACAAACATGCAAGGTTTTTACGATTTCTAAGACCACATTGATAGAGACAACAATTAAAGGTAAACTAAATAATACAATCCAATACAAATTCACGTAAATATGTTAATAAAATAAAATAAAATTTAGACCATCTAATTGAAGTTTCAAGTAGGCAGCCTGTCAACATTTTTGATAAGTAATACAATCCGATATGAATTCACCGTACCTGAACATTATCATAGAGTTCAAACAACGGGACAGCAAGAAGTTTCAAATTTTTTGGCACTGCGAAATACTCTCTCTCAGACAAATGAACAAGGAAAAGCTTCTTACACTCCTTCATTAACAGAAAAGGTGTCATGTAATAATATTAGCCAAAGGTGAGGATGAACTGATAACAGGGAGTTCCAAAATACATTCAGAAGGGGGAAAAAATATATGAATTGACCTCATATGAGTTCCGTTTGTACTTTACCTTGGGTTTTGTTATATGGGGAGGGCAGTACGGGTACATTACGGTTTCAAAATTTGGCCTCCACCAGATAGCCACACACTCACCTATCTACAATCATGTAATTGAAGATTAATGAATCCTTCAGCAATATATTACAAGACACAAAAATGATAGACCCTTGAAAAAACAAAAAGTAAGAAATATGAGTTTCACGTCTTAGCGCAAAGTTTTGATCTCAGCCCTGTAAATATAGCATCCTGTTGTACTCTTTTTTTATATATATATAAAGTGGAGTTTCCCGGCCTTACGACCAGACTATGTCTCCCCTCCCCGAACAAGGCTTTCAATAACAGGCTTACACCTGCGTTCCGTGACCCCTGTGCTTGATGTCAATGGGAGTCGAACTCAAGACCTCCGGGTTTACGGTTGATCCCAAGTTTTCCCTTAAATCATTGAGTCAAGCGACGGGATTAATCCTATTGTACTTCTCCTCAGTAATTTCTTCTGTAACCACTACTCTCAGACAAGCTTTCAATCATGCTTTCACATCCATTTATCATAATTTTGTCCCTTAAACTTATGTTCACACATTAAATTGTAGTAGGAAGTAGTACCTGCCATTCTGGCTGTACACCAGGAGATGTAGCAGCGAGTTTGCTGGAGAGTTTTCATTTCAAGCCCTCAATTTCTGAAACATCGAGAGAAAAACATAGATGTTGATATTAGAAGCAAAATAAAAATTATATATATATATATATATATATATATATATATATATATATTTGAAAACTAACTGCCCTCAGAAAGTACAGACCATGATGAAAAGTTATGAGAAACGCAATACATTAAATATATTACCATTCTCTCCTGGCTTAAGACGCCCACCAGGAAGTTTACAAAAAGTGTTTCCAATTTGCAGCAGAAGAATATGGGGATGATTATGTTCCTGTACCTGCAATACCAAAACCATGTTGTGCTATATAACTTGCATTGGAAAAGACTACTAAATATGAACAACATTTTGACTTTTCCTCACATTAAAAGTGTTTATAAATTTAGAAAAAGAAATTATCATGAAATAATTTAGTGAAACTGATATTGTAATACCCGTAAATTTTATGATTTAATATTATTATTAAATAGAGCCGGTGAATTATTTATTTTATAAATGCTTACGTGGCATGAGGGGAGTAACTCAATTGTATTAAAATTGAACTCTTAATGATTGCTAGGATGTGGAGAATTATGATAGGTTCATGAAATGTCTTGTGTGAGACAAGGATGGACTTAGTGAAGGATGATTAAGTATTTGCATGTTTAAAGTCCAAATAATAAATTGGGAGTCTAGCCCAATAAGTTAATTGATGGACTTTTGAGTTAGCCCAATAAACTTGGGATATTTAGAATCCAATTCGGAATCCAACCAAATAGTTAAGCGAGAGTACAAGGTATTGGTTAAATTAAAATGTGGCGTGAGGTAGATGAGGCGACCGAGTAGCCCCCTTGTCTATGTCTCGAGATCTGTTCTCTTGTCCCCAAATTAGGATCACCAAGTACAAAGAACGGTAGCCTAAACTCTCTTACGCAAACTTCAAGTCGCTAATCCTAGGCATGCGTGGCTAGGTGAGTGGTTTGGTATGGGTGGGTTGAACAACTCCTTAAGTAACCATTGTTCATTTCTATTGCACCATGAATCCCAACATTGGGTAAAGCAAAGTGTCTAGTCCATATTTTCTCTTTAAATACAAGCCACCGAGGCGATCTGTTTTAGTGATAAGAGTGTTGGAGAAATGCGAGTAAAGAATTCTTAGTTCTTTAAGCATTACCAAATCGATTGTGTGAGATATCAAGGTTAAAGCTCGAGAAGGTATAATTTCTACTCAGTTCTTAACTTGAGTCTTGTTGATTCTCGTTTTTGATTAATAGGTCAAGTATGATGAATTAGCATGATATAGGGTGTTTAGAAAGTTTACCTTCGTGCGTGAATACGTTAAAATTATGCGGAATCAAGTTGCTACTCGCAAAAGCGAGCATGTTCACCGCTTACGAAATCCATGGGTGCAACATTTGACCGTGCTTAAGAACCAATGATGGGTTCGGTCGTGTTAGACCGTGTATTAAGAAATTCCCTTAGGTTGTATACATATAGTAAAGTCTTAATGAAATTAACCCTTGACGAACTTAAACTTTGTCGAAATAGTGTATCAAGTCTCGAAAAGGAGTCGGGCCGGACAAAGCGTGATGTCTTTTGGACAAAGCACGATGTCTTCGGACAGAGCGTGATGTCTTGACAAAGCGCGATGTCTTGGACGAAGCATGTTGTCTTGGACAAAATCGTAATATCTTCGGACATGGCGAGATGTCACAGGACTCGGAGACAACATCATAACTTGATATAAGGATGGATTAATAAATACTCCTATCTTTGTTATAAACTATTAGTACGAATAAGTTCTAAGTAGAGAATTTTACTAACCGGAAAATAAATCTAATGCTTGCAAACACATCGTAGAAAAAGGTCGATTGGGATTAATAGGCGTTATGGTCTACTTAAAGCAATGAACCTCTTAGAACTTGAGGAAGAAAGATTATGAATAAACTAGCAAAGTGGTCGATAGTATGAGCATGTTAGGTATGCAGTTATGAGTTTTGATGGAGTACAATGAGATAGAAAGAAAAAAATGTGTTATGTGTACATGTTGTTGATATATATCAAGTGTGTTTGGCTAATGAATACCTATACTTACATGAATAGGAAGAGGATATAGTTCGTTGAGGTGATTTTTATATTTATTAGTAGTAATCAGCGCTAAAAGGCAAGTTTCTATCCCTAAAAATTTGTTACTTATATTATGTAAGTTTCTATCCTAAAAAACTTGTTACTTATATCATGCAAGTTTTCTATCCCTAACTTATTGTTATTGTTGAGCAAGTTCCCTAACCTCACTCAAATTTACATTGAGCAAGTATCAGAACACTATTATTATTGTGTTGCAAAGTTCCTTAATTCACACACTTTATCGTTGAATTGTTGTCATATCAATCATATTTTATCAAGAAAATATACCGCTTATTCGAAAATCACTTGTATACCTTGGCGTTGTTGTAAGCGTTGGACTTATCATTCCTAAATGCATGATGAAAAAGCATCTAAGCCCCTCGATTGAATTAGACTATTATTATGAGTTAAAGAGCTATCAAACCGATTGATTTGGTGCGGATATCGTAAATCTCTTGAGATGAACAACCCTCATAGAAGGGAAATTATATATTGTCGAGAAGGCAAGCGTACATACATAAGTATGATTAAATGTTATGCATAGCGTAGGGTACTTTAAGTGATCACTGTTGTACTTTCGTTTGTATTGGATTACTGGTGAAATCATTGTTAATTCTAGTAAGAGTTCTTAGTCCTTAGTGGTACGTCTTTCGATTACTCATTCGTGTTGAACCTCGAAATGGATAAATCGATATTTTGTTGATATCCTTGATCTATAACGACTCTATTGAATACTCTTGATATCCTTAAACTATCAATTATTATTATACCTTGAAAGATTCAAATGCTATATAGCTAGCATTTCTTCTAGCTATATTACTTCTTTGGGCAAACTTGTTGCTCATTCTTGATTCTAAAACATTACGATTAAGGCGAGGAGCAAGGCGGTACTTCAGGAAAGGACAAGGGAAAGGGAAAGGGTAAGGCGACAGAATAACTTAGTCCTTAAGACTAGAAGTATTATTATTATTGTTATGATTGTTATGATGTATTCAAGAATGATTAAGCTATGTTAAGCTAATCACAGAATTGTTGTAGTAATGGTTACGGTATCTTGGGACGTGAATATTTATATTACATCAATGTAAATTATTCTATTATTTCCATTGTTAATGATTTTGTAAGATATTTGTAGTAGCACGTGATGCACCAAAAATTCGAGATATGGGTGTCTGAATTTTGGGGGCGTCACAGATATAGTTTATGTTTATATTAAGTGCTGGCAGAGGGATAGCATATTAATGTTGACTCTGCAATAACATGGACATATACTCAACTCAACTTAGTTTGTTGGTAAACTAAAAGAAACATATCCACTACAAATTACAAAGAGCTAACAGCCTAACATGATGTATAACCTCTAGAGAAGACACCATGTTCCGCTACTGAATTCCCATAGAATAAATGGCACTAGGATCACAATTTTTTACACGCTACAGTGTTCCAAAAATTGAAGATATTTGACATGATACTAAACACAATTCAAATGAACATCTATAGAAAAAATCTTGTAACATTCAAAGTTTGATCTTTCAAACTATCAACTTGTCTAGTTATTCTCACAAAAAATGACTGACACAAAGCATTACAATTTTTACGTAAAGAATGAGACAAATAAAAATGTACTACGTTGAATTACTAAGCATACAAAGATTTTAAGAATCAGAAAGCTAATCAACAACTTACGCCTTTTGTATTCTTTTTTTTCTTAAATAATGTTTGTTTTGCAATAGCACTAGTTATATATCCAGAGGGGATGCAATACTGCGAAATTATCACTTTAACCGGTTGTGGTGTGTAATAGTGTTAGTTTAGCATATATATGCTAATCATAAGCTATCACAGAACATCTTCAAACATAAATAACTAAATATTACAGAGTTATGTAATTGTTTTAATTTAGAAACTAGTTAATTAAGGAAGACACAGCCCAAATATGATATATGTTGATAACTGAAGTTTAATAGCTTAATCCGAATATATTCAATAACATGATCATAGAAATCTATCAATGCAGATGGCTTGTGTTTGTACCAGTAATATTCCTTCAACGCTAGTCCTCATGCCCTCTTTCATATAACTGCAAAACCCATTAAGTTTAAAAAGTATCGCATTGAAACAAAAGGAAGTAGTAAAAGAATGGGGAAAATGTCAGTAGACAGTAATCAATAGGATAATCGAATTATGATTGGATCGATCTAGGGTTTCGCGATAAAGCTAATATATACTAGCATTTTTAGCTTAAAAATTTATCCAGGGTTTTAGAAGAATTGAGTAGATTTATATTCTAGTTTATCTAATTTATACTTTAAATGAAAATAAAATAAAACAACAAGGTACTCACTTGACTTTCATGCGAGCAAGACGATCAGCAACGGAAGTGTCTTTCTCCATCTTGGGCTCCTTCGTTCCGAAGGTGTAGCTAGACAGTGGGTATATATTAACCACCGGCGAAGTCACCATTTTCTCTCTCTTTAGACACTATCTTTCTCTCTTCTTACAATTTGCCGGTCGGCCGGTCCGACACGGAGGGCTACGGGGAAGAGGGAGGGGGAACGCAATTTTTTGAAGTGCGGAGGTATTTGTATTTACAGTGCGTTTATTAAATTGTTTAATGAGAGAAGTTAGGGATTGTTTGACTGCTTTAATAACGGCATGTTTAAAAAATACCGCTACTATCACATAATAATGGTGGCTTATATAATTCACACATACATATTTGTGATTTATGGGCCCTATATATCAGGCGAAAATTCACAATATGTATGTGTGTATGTGACTATTATGTAAGTATTTTTTATATGATAGTAGTATTGGTGATGTTTAAATACTACTAGTACTTATAAGTTATAAGTACTTTTTCACCGTTCAAGTATTTATATGTGATTTATTTTTAACTTATAAATTGACTTGTAATTTATAAGTTATTTCAAAATAAATAGGTTTAACTGAATATAAATACCAAGTCATTTTTAATATTCCTAACAACTTATTTTAATCTATAAGTCATTTTAATAAAATACTCCCTCCGTCTCAAGATAAAAGTTCTTATTACTATTTTGGGTTGTCCCATGTTAAATGTCCTCTTTCTTTTAATAATCAAATTTTTACACATTTTTTCCTATTATACTCATATCATTAAATATCTCATACTTTTCTTATTCTAATTCTCTCTCCATATTTAATGACATTATTATGGACAATTTTGTCATTTTATTCCTCTTCTTAATATGCGTGAAAAGTCCACCAGGATTTTTATTTTGGGACGGAGGGAGTATAATTCACAATTTTTTCAAATTTAATTTACGAATTATACATTAAAATATTGTCAGACATTATTTTTATAAGTCAAATCTTAAAATTAAAATAACTTATAAGTTATTTAAAATTATAATTCAGGTCGTTTTAAAATAAATCATTGCCAAATATGCTTAAGAATTTTTAATTTGCCTTTATTTTTTGTCATGACAATACAAAGCATTGTTCAATATCTACTTTTATTTGTGACTTGTGAGTTTTAAAGGGAATGGAAAAATAAAATGAACAAAATTGAAGTATTTCCAGTAAATATTCAAATTGATAAAAAAAAAAATTATTCAAATGGGAATTTGAAGGTTTATTTTTTTTGGTGTGAGTTTTATTTATTTTAGGACTTTGTTATAATTTATACTATTCTCAAATCAAATTCTTATAATTAGAAAGTTCGACCCTCTACTAGTGATAAAACTAAAAAATGTGTGTTATCAATTAACACAAAATAGACTCTATTTTTTATTACTAAAAATTGACACATTATTTAGACAAAATATTTTTTTGTTGATTTGGATTGAAAGCGGGAGATATATGGAAGATTAATATATTAATTATATTAATTCCGATAAATAAAAAATTATAAAATTATATAAAAAGTATTCAAAATAACTAGAATCAATTAGTTTCAACGATTCATTAATTTTAACTAAAAATCTTATATTTGCTTTATATAGATATAAAGATAGAGAGAGAAAAAAAACTTTAATTTTTGTAATTGTGTCAAATAAGTTGATGGGGGAAAAAAAGACACCCCACCTCAAAATGAGAAAATGGGCTAAAAATAAAGTTTAAACTTTGCATCTCGTCTTTTTTTAGAAGTTTTTTTTTAGAATTTAATAAGGTGAAGAATTCTTAGTTTACTTACATGTCCTAATTAATATTGAAGCGAGTTCCATTTTATATTGATTAACCTCAAATGATAGATACTGGTTTTTTTTTTTAATTTCATATTAGCGGTGAAATAAATTAATTTTTTGATTCATATTATTACAATGTTTTATTTTATGACTTATTCATTTGTCGCACAAAAAAAACTTTTGAATTTATAGCAGAAAGAGATTTCTCTAATGACAACACTTTTAAGTTTTAAGACTGCCCAATATTCTTTTCTTTTCCAAATATTTTTACGAATACACTTTTGTGATATATAAATATGTTTTTCTGAAATTACAATTTAAAAATTAAGAGGTTACTTCTTGTTATAGTTAAATGTGAAAGACATCTTTTGGTCAAAATGAACCGCTCTTTACTATTTATTATCTATTTATTCTCTAGATAATATTCTCTTCATAAAATAAAAAAAATTAATGATTTATAAAAATGGTATAAAATATGACTAGAAAAAGAAAATGACATGTGATTTTTCAACAAAAAATAGCTTTTTTATATAAATACAATATTCATAAGAAATACCCATTTTTATTGATTAGTACCTTTATTTATTGTTATTTATGATTCACATTTATATATATAGAATTCGTCGTTATGTTATAGAAATCTAATTAGTTGGACTTAATAAAAAAAGAATCCAACAAAAGACCTTTTTATCACGGTCTATTTTCTTGGTTCTACATTTATTTTATAAAGAATAAGATACAGCAAAGGGTTTAAGAACCCATTGTCTAATGAAAACTTTAATTTTTTTCTACTAATCTGTCAAACTCGAGTAAAGAATACTCCAAAATTTCATTTTAAAATTTGAATGAGACTAGTAATTAAAGTTATTAATCTATTAAAGGATACGTGGTTTGATAAAAGAGATCTTAGTTATTTAAAAAAAAAAAAATTACTCCTTTCGATAAATATCGATATATAGAAAATCAAGTTAATTTTATATAAAATGTCAAATATTATAGCATTTTCTATAAATAAGTGTTTTTTTAATTGAAATAGAAAATAATAATTCAATTTCATAATGATTTTGGAACAAACTAACTAAAAGTTCTTATTTTATTAGGATAAGTTTTTGTCACGCGTTACTTCAAATATTCCAGAAAATTAGGGGCTTCAAAGTTTTACTAACAAGCAAATAACTTGACTTTGAGAAATAAAAGGGGAGCACTAGCCGCAATCAAACTAAAGCGCTAACACGCAATAAATGTCATTTACTATAGATGACTAATAACATAGTATAGTTTTTGCTTTATCGTAATCAATTATGTGATTGAATAATAGAAATGTTATTTTGTAGTAGAAACTTGGAGAGACAAACAGAGAAGGGACCCTTTCATATCTGCTAACTTCTAGGATGAGAAGTATGTTCCTTGATTTTGTGGCAAGAAGAGTTCCAGCCTTTGTTGCCCCTCGATAAAGTGAGTTTACTTGGGGAACTGACATTATGCGGAGGTCGACTGATCAATATGAATCTCGAGAGAGCGGGTGGTTGATTGTTGCCTCCTTGTTAATGTATGTGAAAAAGAGTACCAAACTCATATTTGGTCGGTCATAAGTTAATTCAAAGAACGAGAGTCGGCTTCATTAAGTTTGTTGTTCCTCAGTAATTCAGTGATAGAACGGTTGACTGTTAACTGACTGACTGTATTCTTTTTATTTTATTTTTAAACTTGTAGTTTTTATTTTTAAATTAGAAGTAATAGTTTAGTAGTAAAAATCTCTTAATTTAACTATAAGGTCACATTTTAAGTATAATATTAACACTAGTCAAAATTCAGCAGACAATATAATTTCCCCTTAATTTTTCTCATGGACCCTTTCTCATGTTCTCCATACACCATATGATTTAAATAAAATAATAATATATATTGTAAAAGTTTATTTTGATTTTTTGATTGTCAGTTACATGAATACGTATTAGTGATAACCTTTTTGAAGATATGTGTAATAAGTGAGATCCTCCTATGATTTATACTAATTTCATACTCCCTCCGTCCCAGGATAAAAGTCCTTATTACTATTTTGGGGTTAAATGTAAGACCCCGAAATTTATGAAATGAAAGTATTCAATTTTTCTTATAATTATTATTCAGTAAATGGTTAAATTGATAAAAGGTTAAAGTTAAGGGTGATATATGAATTTTTTCAAAATACGCAAGTGGTTATAAAATATTCATTGTTGTCGGAGAATATTCGTTTGGTCATGGAATATTCTTTCTCGTCTGGGGAATATTAAATACGTGGTATGCAACCATTTGTGGGTCCCATAATGAATAACTTTGTTGGATGAAGAAAAGCGACAAAATTGAGTTTTTACAAATAATGGCGTAATCATTCTTAACTGTTAACTTTGTTGGAATACCGGTGGGAAAAGTAAAATGTCTGGCGTTGTTGTTGCGACAAGAATAACTTACGGTATTACCTGATATTTTGAATTATTGATTCTTACGTGAAGGCCTACTCAATAATTGTTACGGTAATTCTTTTGTTCAATATTTTATTTTATTGATTCAATAATTCTTTGCGTTGATAGTTTATATTATTGTTGTTTGATAATTATCAACGCACAATATTTCCCATTATCGGATCAATAATTCATATTATTTGAATAATATTATTAGATAGCATTATTGACAATGTCTAGAAAGTTACGTCAAGGAGAGGTTTGGTCACCTAATGGCGTCGATGAAGGAGAAATTCTTATTAGAAAGCCCCTCTTTCACGAGGAGCTGCTGGTTGTCATAATTGTGATTACTGTAATATTATTTGTGAATAATTAATTATTGATTTATATGATAAAGAAATATTTATTTGATGCGGATATAAATGATGAATTTATTTATGCGGTTATAAACGAATGAATTAATGTTGAGGTGTTTTATCAGTATTTTGTCGGATTGGAGGTATTAAAAGATCAAATCGGTGTTCTTAAAGCTCTATTGCGTGAGTTATAATTTTGATCTGACCGTTGGATCATTATAATTTTTGGATATGTTATACATATATGAGTTAAGTATATGTCCACAAATTTTGAACAATTGAAAATTAACGCATGATTTGTTATGAATTTTAAAAGGTGTTGAAACGATGTTTAAAATCATCCGTTTGTGGATTTCGGATATTTTTGGTTTGAAATTTGGAAAAACTCAAAGCTAAAAAGTTGTAGAGAATTCGATTTCAGTCAGAATAGACATAAAATTTGTATTTTTCTGATAAACAGACTATTTTCTATGAATTATTGAAGTTTCGAAAAATAAAATATTTTGTATTAAAATTGGGTGGGACCCACTTTTGTTTTTATTAAACATGTGGGCTGATTTTGTTCAAAGTTGGCATGTTGATGGCTGGCTTTCTGGTGGCTGGTAGGTGGCGTAGAAGAAAGAAATAAAATATTATATTTTATTAATTTAGTCTCCTTTTGCGTTCTAGCATTTTCCTATAAATAGGTGTTTATGTTAGAATTAAAAATCACACCAGAAACAAATTTTTTTTCTCTCTATATTATCAAGCATATTTTTGAGAGTATTTAGATGCTTTGAGAGTTGCTATTTAGTAGAAGTTTCATTCAATTTTTCATCCGATATTCAAGTCAGAAGTACTGCTCTTTTGAGGTAAGGGATTTTGATGAAGTTATTATGTTTTTCAGTTCGTACTTCTTTCGTCCTTCAGAAAATTCTAGAAAAATTTGAAATTATATTTTGATGAGTTTTATTGATTGTGTCCAAAAATGGTGATTTTTGGATGTATAGATTAAGAGTTATGAATTTTACGGAAAATACTATTTTAAAAGTAGCAGCTTATAACTCCTTGTGGTTAACTCCAAAATTGATGAAATTTTATTGGGAGTACATCTATATAATATCAGTGTACTTTCTGTGAATTTGAATTTTTAGATAAAAGTACAATTTATGATAAATATCTAAATATTCGGCGGTTTTGGCCATATGAAAAATAGTAAATGAATTTTAAAAATTCTGAGAAAAAATATATGTTCAATATGAAACTATATTATGCTAAATCCCAGAAAAGAAATATTTTTGGAACTGATTTGGTATTTTTCATGAAAATGAGCTAGTTGTGAGTAAATGAATTAAATATGTTATGTGAAATAAGAAAATTGGAAAATATGATTTTATGGCTTGAGAATCATACATGAGTTATATGCAGATTTTTGATGAGGGTTTTGGTTATTGGTGATGAAATCTTATGATTTTGGCATTTTAGAATGATTAAATGCATTATTTAGTATAGTGTAAACAATTAAAATAAATTATTTATAAGTTTAAGAAATGTTATTTCAATATCATTATACCGAAATATTGGTATGGATTTTATTGTGAAATTTCTACCTTTTGGTGTCGGGTTTACTATTCATGAGTTCTTATTCACTTAATTCTTATTCATGAGTTCTTATTCATAAAGTTACTATTCATGGGTTCTTATTCATGAGATTCTTATTCATAACAAAATTGGTTTCTTTTTCTAACCAAATTATAGTTGATTTATAAATATTACTCTTGAGATTAAAACTGTATGTTAATCATATTATTTTATCATATATAACATTTTTATAACCCTAATGATGATATTTTTCTTTGACTTGAGTGTAAAGATGGATAGATTTTTGGTATGATCATGACTATGGGTTCTCTTTGGCCAGTAGTGCAAAGTTGAATTGTTGACTGGTATGATCATGACCATTGAATTTATAATTGAATATCTTTAGCTTAAGTGCAAAGGTGAATTGATCAACATGGTTATAATTATTGTTTATATAAATTCGAAATGATTATATTATTTCTTTGAGATAGTAATATTTTGGCTTTGTAGTGCAAATATGAGCTGTTGATGAATATATTTGGCTGTGGTGCAAAAATATAAGCTGTTGAGGAATATCTTTGCTTGTGTAGTGCTGAGATGAATTGTTGATGAATATCTTTGGCCCGTAGTGCAAAGATGACATGTTGTTGAATATCTTTGGCGATGGTGCAAAGATGAGCAGTGTTGAGATGAACATGACCATTTGGTGATACAAATAAATATCTTTGGTAGTAGTCACGAAGATGAAGTTATTAGTATGATTATGAGCAGGAAATGTGATTTTGTGTAAGTGTAACCATGATTTTTGATGTTTGAGGTAAAGATAGGTGATGAAAATTATCTTAGATCACGGATGAGAAGAGAATTTAGAACTACAATTATGATTATGAGTTATTCATATGATTGTGGACGAGCTGTTGATTGATGTTCTGAGGATAAAACATTGTTGGTGGATTTTTAACATAGAAGATAATAGACTTTATGGTCTATTTGACTCTTCTAATGGATTGCTTTCGTTCCCTTTCGCAACTATGGTTGAAATTTTTATCATCTACCATATGTTCTAAATCTACGATTTATTATTGATGAATCTTTATTGATAATTTAATTATCTTTAGTCATGATATTCTTTCTTGAAGCTAGTTGTGTTTCACCCTTTTGCTTCACAATTCCTTTCGGGTAATAAGAGTGTAATTTGAATTCGGGGAGTAATGAGGGAATAAAGCGGTGGTCATAATTTAGTAGTTATATTTGGTGAATCAACTAGAGTGAGGTGAACCCAACGTTGGAAGGGTGTTTTGCCACTATCATACAAGATGTCTAATGACATACAACCTCGTATCATCATAAGACAGGGGATGTGCTCATCCACTTGCGAGAGTATATATCTGAGCACTACCTATATAATCTTGGTGTTTGGTTGAAGTATAATTCTCAATTTAGAGCGGTGGAGATAATGATATGTCAAGAGAAGACTCACCATTGGGAAGAATATGATAGTAATCTTCTCGTTTTTCTTTGAGGTCTATTAATTGACCAAGGATAATTACGTGGCTATATGATATTTATCATAACCTGAGACGCGTGGCCTCCCAAATGTCTGAAGGTTTTCTTGAGTACTTCCCAAAGATTCTAATTTCTAAAAGCGGTTTTTGACTATACCTTTATATAAGGTGTCATTGTTACGTCTTTATCCAAGGTTGGGATGAGAGTCGCGGTTGGTATATATTTGTATCAAACTCACAACATATGTGTTGTTGTATTTTGCACGACAATTGTTGTAATAAAGTTGTAGTTGTTTTCTGTACCATGTATTTGGCGACTCAAAATGGGTTGGATGGAATGGACCTATTTTGGGGTTGTCACATTAAATGTCCACTTTCTTTTAATAACCAAACTTTTACACATTTTTTTCTATTATGCCCGTATCATTAAATATCTCATACATTTCTTATTCTAATTCTCTCTTCATATTTAATGACATTATTATGGGTAATTTTATCATTTTATTTCTCTTCTTAATATGCGTGAAAAGTCCATCAGGACTTTTATCCTGGGACGGAGGGAGTACTATATTGATAAACTTTACAATTATAATTTGACATAAATTTATCACAATACATAGCGATACCAATTTAAATATATTCTTAGAATTGAATTATAATAGCATATATTTTTAAAAAAAATAAAAGAAAAAAGTTTGTGATTGAATAATAGAAATGTTACTTTGTAGTAGAAACTTGGAGAGCCAAACAGAGAAGGGACCCTTTCATACATGCTAACTTCTAGGATGATAAGTATGTTCCATGATTTTTTAGCAAGAAGAGTTTCGGCCTTTGTTGTCCCTCGGTAAAGTGAGTTTACTTGGGAAACTGACATTATGCGGGGGTCGATTGATCAATATGAATCTCGAGAGAACGGGTGGTTGATTGTTGCCTCCTTGTTAATGTATGTGAAAAAGAGTACCAAACTCCTTTTTGTTCGGTCATAAGTTAATCCAAAGAACGAGAGTCGGCTTCATTAAGTTTGTTGTTCCTCAGTAATTCAGTGGTACAACGGTTGATTGTTAACTTACTGACTGATTTTTTTTTTTTAAACTTGTAGTTTTTATTTTTAAATTAGAAGTAATAGTTTAGTAGTAAAAATCTCTTAATTTAACTATAAGGTCACATTTCGAGTATAATATTAACACTAGTCAAAAATCAGCAGATAATATAATTTCCCTTAATTTTTCTCATGGACCCTTTCTCATGTTCTCCATACACCATATGATTTTAATAGAAAAATAATATATATTGCAAAAATTTACGTCGATTTTTTGATTGTCAGTTACATGAATAAATATTAGTGGTAATCTTTTTGAAGATATGTGTAATAAGTGAGACCCTCCTATAATTTATACTAATTTCATATATTGATAAGCTTTACAATTGTAATTTGACATAAATTTATCACAATATATAACAATACCAATTTAAATATATTTTTAGAATTGAATTATAATAACATATATTTTTTAAAAAAAGAAAAGAAAAAAGTTTGTGAATTTTTTGGGGTAAAAATAAAAAAGACAAAAAGTCTTTAATTTTTTAGCTATGTTTTCCTTTAACAAAAATAAGAAGATTTAAAAAGAAAAGAAGTTACTTAATTAAGTCAATATTTCATAATTATCAACCACTTCTTATTTGACAAAATCGACTCTTTTTAAAATGAAAATAAAGATATTATAAAAAGGTATATAACTAGTATAATTTTTTAAAAGATATAATTTTTCAACTGTACCACTACGAAGAACATGCAAAAATATTTGAAGATATGCATTTTTATATGATTTGATGATGTCTCACGATCAGAATCTTTGCCATTTTCATTTCATATTAATGAAAGTTTAATAAATTTAATGTGTTCAAAAACTGTACTTATTTTATAAGATTATAATAATATCTTATTTAAGATTGTAATAATTTTTGAATAATGCTAGAGAAACAAATTATTTAATAAAAAATTTCAAATTGTTAATGTGGCATATTCCAACTCAACTATATTAATTAATAAATGGCTTCAATGTAATCTTGAAACAATTTTTTGATCGATATCTTTGAGGTAGAATATGTCATATTAATAATTTATAAAATAGTTTTTGTGTGTAGCATTATTCATTTTATTTTATTTTGTTATTATTATTATTATTATTATTATTATTATTATTATTATTTATCTTTATTTGTATAATTTTAAGACTAGTATTAATCCCACACTACAAATACTTTATAAGCGGGTTGAAAAGAATAGAAAACTTAAATTAGAGCAGAAAAGAAAAGAATAGAAATCAAGTTTTTTAACATATTGTTTTGAGTTTTTAATAGAAAAGAATAGAAAATTTAAAATTGAGGACATAGTTATAATTTAAAATTTATTATATTAAAAGTTGAGGATAAATGGGAATTATAAAAAATATTATTAATTTTTTTCCATTATTCATTTAACTATTTTATTATTATTATTTTTTATTTTTTTCGTTTATTGTATAATAATTTTTTTTAAAAGGCTAGTCATTTTAAAATTAGAACCCACAGCGTTAAAGAGGAAGTCTTCATTCTCCCCAGTCATGAAGAAGAAAATATAGCGCGCCAAAGCAACAATCCTGTTTATAAATCTGCCCTCAATTGTATTTAGCTACAAACACAATCATGGGGAAGCAGAAGCAACAGGTCCTTTCCCTTCTTTGCTCCCAAACCCAAAACAATACTAAACCCTCATCTCCATCTTCAACTTCAATTTCATCACCATCTCAATCAACTCCTCAGAACCCTCCAACTCATCCTCCGAAAATCTCAGCCACTGTCAATTTCTCACCATCCAAACGCCTTCTTACCTCCCAACTCATCTCTCCCACTAAGCCCTCCAAAAACCCCAAACTCTCTCCCCATACCCACAACCCTATCCCCCCTCTTCCCAATCCCACCCTTCACCAAAAATTCCTAGATAAACTTCTTGAACAATCTCATGACCTTCTAGAACCTTCAAAATCCTCAAACTTGAATCCTAAATACACCCCACTAGAGCAGCAGGTGGTTGAACTTAAAGCTAAGTACCCAGATGTTCTTTTAATGGTTGAAGTTGGGTACAAGTTTCGATTTTTTGGGGAAGATGCGGAAAATGCTGCTAGGGTTTTGGGTATTTATGCCCATATGGATCATAATTTTTTGACAGCAAGTGTACCCACTTTTAGGTTGAATGTTCATGTTAGAAGGCTTGTGAGTGCTGGGTATAAGGTGGGTGTTGTGAAACAGACCGAGACGGCTGCAATTAAGGCTCACGGGTCGAACAGGTTGGGACCCTTCTGTCGCGGGTTATCGGCATTGTACACCAAGGCCACATTGGAGGCAGCAGAGGATGTGGGGGATGGAGAAGAAGGGTGTGGGTCATCTAGTAATTATTTGGTTTGTGTTGTTGAGAAGGGGATAATTCTTGAAAATGTGGATTGTGGGATTGACAGTGGCTTTGATGTGAAGATTGGGATTGTTGCAGTTGAAATTTCGACTGGGGATGTTATCTATGGGGAGTTCAATGATAATTTTATGAGGGCGGGCCTTGAGGCTCTGATTTTGAGCTTGTCTCCTGCCGAGTTGCTTCTTGGGGAACCCCTCTCCCAACAAAGTCAGAAGGTAGCTTTAGCTTACATGAAGTTTATATATTTGGTAAAAAAAAAAATTGCAATAGAAATTTCCAGTTTGTTACTTCTATATTTCGAACATCATTATTATAACCTATCATTTTAAGAATGAAGTTCTCTGTATTAGTTACACACAATGCTCTTTTCTGTCATTGGAGGGAGTGTTAAACTGCAGTGTTTATAGATCCTAGCGAGGATAATAATTTTAATATATATCTGCTTACTTTTGTTGTGAAAATAACCGATTTCAATTAACTAATTGTAATATTGTTTACTCCCTCCGTTTTATAGAAGTTTTAGAGTTATGCACAAGAATTAAGGAAATAATTGTATAACATTAAATATAGTATTAATTGTCTATAATACCATTTACTATATACTTATCTCATAATCTGTAACAATTTCTCATGAGGGGTAATTTTGGAAAGATTGTGGTAAATTATCCTAGATTATATAAATCGTCAAATAATTTTGGAAAAATTAAATCATCTAAAACGTCATATATTATGGGATGGAGGGAGTATTTAATATGATACTCTGAAGTGACAATGACCATCCTCAATTTACTCTAGAATATTTATCCATGAATTTCCTTTTTCAGTGCGGTAACCTTTCATTCCTAATATTTTAACTCTTGAGCTGCTCGTGTATTTCGAAGATGTAGTAACTATATATAATTTTTGTAGACTTTTTGTTAACAACTGAACATAAAATGTGGTTTGTATATGCGCATTTGATAAATATAACTGCAACACTTATTTCTATTTATCTAGCTGACTGGACGGGATATTTTATTTATAGTTACTATTAGCATATGCTGGACCCAGCTCAAATGTTCGTGTGGAGCATGCCTCAAGAGATTGCTTCAATTATGGTGGTGCACTTGCTGAAGTAATGTCTTTATATGAGAACATGAGTGACAACCAATTAATGGATAATTGTCAGGAGGGAGAAACAGAGGAGAAAAAACAAGGAAATAACCAACTAGAAATTGAGGTATGTTATTGAGTTATATCTTGTATGTTAGTAGTGTACTATGCTGAGGTTTGGAAGTTTATTTGTTTGAGCTTGCAAGCCAACTAATTTTACATGATTGATTGTCACTTGTTTCTGGTCCACGAATATGGAATATTTCCGTATGCTTTATCCTACTGCTATATTTTGCGTGGTTATTATTTATGCCGTGCACCTTGTGCTGACATAAATGTTATACGTTGAGAAGTATTATCTTACACGTGAGCTATTTTTCGTCCCTTAATTATATTTTAATGCTTTTCAGTGATGTTTGTAGCAGAAATATGTGCAAAGTTGGTTTAACTATACCTATACATATATATTTGTATACGTATGCAGGTCAGCAACTCGATAAAGCAATTTGAGAATTTTACTTGGTTGGAAAAGCAAGTTTTATTCTTCCATTTTCCTTTGTTCAGAAAAAAACTAGCATGACTTCCTCCATCCACATTATTTTTGGTTTACCTCTTGACCTTCCCCCGTATGATCCTTCATATTCTCGCGTACTATGGGGAAAAATTGGTTTAGGCACGTACAAATAAATTAATTTACTTTGTGTATATGTAAGTCGTGAACAAATGCTCATATAATTGCATATATACGTGGTATTCACATGTTTATAGGCATAATTATGTCAAGGTGTATATATATTGTTGCTTGGTTGCATGATCCCTGAATGTTTATTAGTAAAATGGCTTAATGAAAACAATTCTATTTCTTTTTAGAATTTGTATACTATTATATTCTCTTCTACAATCATCTGTGAAGAAGAGAGTACAAACTTCTAAACTTGTGAAAATACTGAATATGCATTCCAACTTTAGTATTTTCAAAACAGGTAGAGCATTGTGAGTGTCTTATTTATTATATCTTCCTGCTAGTTTTACTTAGAGGTCATTAGTTGTCATTTTTCATATGTTATTTTTATTCTTTTTTCTTGTATATCTTTTTTTATTTTGAAGGGAATTATGGCCATGCCTGATATAGCTGTCCAAGCATTAGCCTTAACCATTCGTCACCTGAGGCAATTTGGTTTTGAAAGAATTCTGTGCTTGGGTGCTTCATTTCGACCATACTCTGCTAACATGGAGATGACCCTGTCTGCCAATGCTATGCAACAATTAGAGGTATATTATATTTCAGTATGCCTTAAATAGTTTAATGATGGGGTATGTTTCAGGTCACTTCTATGGTATAGGATTTTGTGCTTTGCTTTAGTGATGTGACCAAACTGATATGATTTGTCTAGGCAACTGAGTTATTTTACATCCATCTTGTCAGTTGCAATATTTGCAAAACAATACTTGCCTCGGTGGAATAGTATTGTGTAAAGAGGAATTTGATATGTTTACCTCTGATGCCAGAAAACTCTCGTCCTGTGTGAAAAGCTGGTGGGGATAAAGTAGGTGAAAGTATTGTTTTTTAATGCAAGTACCAGGAATTTCCTATGGAATAAGTCTGATGAATACAACATTGCCTTTCACAATGAGCAGAGATTTCTATGATCTTCAATATGAAATCTTGGACCTTAGCTTTCATTTAGAATGTGTATGATTAAGGACATTTTGGTAATAATTCAATAAGCAACTCAACTGATTAGAAAAGTGAGGACGAACTTGCTTACCAAAAAAGTCATTTTTGCTCCAATTAAGACACTGTTCAGTAATTTTTTTAGCACCCAACTCTCTGACCAAAAAGGGGAAAAAGCTAGTAAGTTGTTAGTAAGAGTTATCAAACATGCTCTTAGTTTCATTAATATTATTTTCAATTTTTTTATTATTCCGAATATTTTAAGTTTCCCTTCTTTAATGATGGGTTTAACTTTTAACTGCATTTAGGTTTTGAGGAATAACTCTGATGGGTCTGAGTCCGGCTCCTTTCTGCAAAGTATGAACAACACTCTTACTATATTTGGATCAAGGCTTCTGAGGCACTGGGTATGGGGTGCACTTGATCTGATTTATTGATTTTGCGACTCTTATTAGTATTTCTTGACCTATAGCACTTGGTGCTATTGCGTGGAACAGGTGACTCACCCTTTATGTGATAGAAACACGATCTACGCCCGTCTTGATGCTGTTTCTGAGATTGCAGAATCAATGGTTTCTTACAAAGCTTCTCACGATTACAACCTTGACAAGGGAGGCTCTGATGTTACTATTGTGCAACTGAAGGTACATCATGTGCTTTCTTCAGTTCTGACTAGTTTAGGAAGGTCGCCTGATGTTCAGCGTGGAATAACCAGAATATTTCATCGAACAGCTACAGCATCTGAGGTAACAAGTGTCTCTAAATTTTTTGCATCTATCTCTCTATATATGCGTGTGTGATTTACATATGTTGCTAAAATGTTTCTGACACTGAAAACTTAACTTACTTCCCCCATGTCACTAACTCTGTGGATGTGGGACAAAAGAGGAGGGGATGCTTGGACAGTTTAAACATCTATATTATACCAGTCTGGTTATAGTGGACATCAGCTATATATTTCCCTATCAATTTGCATACTTAGTAACTGATGATGGTTTCTGCTTATAATCGGATGGTACAGTTCATTAAAATCATTCAAGCTATCTTAGTTGCTGGAAAGCAACTTCAGGAGCTTCTCATTGAAGAAGAGGACAACAAGCACAACCTGAAAATGAATACTGTGCACTCTGTGTTGTTAAGGAAGTTAATTTTGACAGCTTCATCATCCAGTGTAATTGGCACTGCTGCAAAACTTTTGTCTAGCCTAAGCGAAGATGCTGCTGGTAAACAGGACCTTCAAAACTTATTCATCATTAACGATGGACAATTTTCCGAGGTTTCTTGAACAGTAGTCTTTGAAATTAAATTTAAATCCTGCTCTATATATGACCTTCAAATTTTAATTTCTAATAGTTGCTGAATTAATTCTGTTATGGGCAGGTTTCTATAGCCAGAACAAAAGTTCAGTTAGCAAAGGAGAAACTAGATTTACTAATTGTTTTGTATCGCAAACAGCTTGGTAATCGCAATTTGGAATTCATGAGTGTTTCTGGAACCACACACTTGATTGAGGTACTTTTAATTGAGAATCAAGATCCTTGTTATGTTTTTATACATTGAAAGATCAAATGTTTCAGTTCAGCACGCCCTTTCACCTTTGTCTAGTCTGTCAGTTTGTACTTTTACGGATCCCCTTTCTGATTGGTTCTTGATTCACCTGTATGGATTTCAATTAGACGATGGTTTTATTTGCCAATTAAGAAATATATCTAGTCACCGGTGTCCGTGAAAATGAAATTAGATTGAATTACCTCTCAATGATCTTGAATCGGATCAATATCATGAATAACAATATCTGAGCTATCAAATCAATTCGCCGGTCATTTCATTTAGTTGGTGTTTGACATGGATTTGGCTTCTGTCCTAGCTTGTCTTCTTCTCTGTTGGATTGAACCTTTCGGGTGTGATTGTGGGGCTGGCAGTCATATATAAAGTAAATTATAGTTTTATAGTGCAATTTGACTAATAGTAATCAGGGATGTAATTGTTGCCCAACTTGCTTATCAAAATCTTTCCCTTTTCCTTAATAGACTGTACATAATTGATTTCTGGCAGAAAATTGTCCCAAACTTCAATCCTTCTAAATTAATATTGTTATTTTTTTATCTCTTAGTGATAAAATTGTGTGCTTAATGTTTCCAGGCATCAAATCACAGGCTTTTCTTGATGTCTTGGTCTTTATGTCTTTTTTGGCACTGCTTTTTGTGTATCTAATTGATCGTCACTCTAGTGCAGGTGCCTGTAGATGTGAAGGTTCCTTCCAACTGGGTGAAGGTAAATAGTACCAAGAAAACTGTACGCTATCATCCACCTGAAGTATTGACTGCTGTACAACAGTTATCACTAGTTAATGAGGAGCTCATTCTTGTCTGTCAATCTGCTTGGGATAGTTTTCTTAAGGATTTCAGTAGATACTACTCTGAATTTCAAGCTGCTGTTCAAGCACTAGCTGCTTTGGATTGTCTACATTCATTTGCCATTCTTTCACGAAATAAGGTTTTGTCTTGGAGGATTATTGAAGTTATACTTATTGCTTAGTGGATGTTAATAATTCTCTGATCTTCTCGGTTGCAGAATTATGTTCGTCCACTTTTCGTGAATGACAGTGAACCTGTTCAGATAGACATCCGTTCTGGTCGTCATCCGGTATGTAAATAGCAAACTGGCTTCCCAGTCTTTTGATCATCTTTTTTTGTCGTGGAAACAGATTGCTTGCGAAGTGTTTAAATTTGACCAACTCAAAAGTTTTACAAGTTGACTAATTTTTCCACCCATGTATGATCGATCATAATATACTTGCCTTGAAAAACAATGGAAGAAATCACCCGTCAGATCCCTAAGAGGTTGAACTAAGCTTAGACTTAAATATGGCTAGTTTTTGATTCAACACATTCTCATTGCAACTATATCAGTGGACTGGCTAAATAGAAATTAGTTCCCACCCCACCCCCCTTTTTTTTTCTTCCCATGTGATTATTGCATGTTAAATCTTATAGACTTTACAGTCTTTTCAGTTATTTAATAATATTCATATGTTTTTCTTTAATGCTTTCATCTGACTAGGTTCTGCAGAGTATATTACAAGATAACTTTGTCCCAAACGATACAAATTTGCATGCAGAAAGTGAGTATTGTCAGATCATTACTGGACCAAATATGGGGGGAAAGAGTTGTTATATACGCCAAGTTGCTCTCATTGCTATTATGGCTCAGGTAAAAGCCCTATTTAATGCTCACATTTGTATTCTATTTCTATATCTATGTACAAAAGGAGTGTCAACTGTATCTCTCAAATCTAGCTGAAATGTAACTTGTCATTATTTTGTCAAGGAGCCTCTAAGATCGTACTTGTTACTATATGTGGTACGTCTGGTGAGAAGGAAGAAAAAGGTAGGGAAAGAGGAAATTTTCCTTGTTTTTTACCAAGGAAAGGGGAAAATGAAGGAGGTCATTACATTAAAAAAAAGGAAATATTAGAGAAAGAAATCTGGGAGAATGAATTTTCTTTCCAGGACCAGCTAAAATTGAGTGAAAGAAGGCAAGAGAAAGGAAAGTGCCGATGTCTTTTTGGCCTTTCTGAAAAGCACTAATCTGTTAAATATAATGGTTTGTATAATAAAATGTCGTTCCATTCTTTTCTTCCCTCTCTCTTTATAACAACCAAGCATCAAGAGGGAAGCTTGCCTCTCCTTCTATATGGATACACTTTCAGTATGTCATATTTTTGCATACCTTCCATTTTATTTATCACTCCTATCAAACTGAATGTGAAGATAACCGAATGCAGTTACATTGTATATTCCAAAATTATTAGTGTGATTAATATTTATAATCCCTCCATCCTGCAAAGTATGTCCTATGTTTTTTAGTGTGTTCAGCACGGATTTTAAGATGTGCCAAAAACACATTTACACGCTATACTTTCTTGTTTCTTTTCTTTCCCATTGCATTTCATGTGTATCATGTTTAGAATGGATTGTTCTAAGCAGTCTCTCCCGTTCAACCAGTAAGATTTGAAATAATTATCTTGAAGTCTGAAAGTTTTGCACCATGAGTTTTAGTTAACAAAAAGATTTTTTCTTGATCACAAGTTCATTGATTGTATCCTCTGATCCCTCTAGGTTGGTTCCTTTGTACCAGCATGTTCTGCAAAACTACATGTGTTGGATGGCATTTACACTAGAATGGGTGCTTCTGACAGTATCCAGCAAGGAAGGAGCACCTTTTTAGAAGAATTGAGTGAGGCTTCTCACATACTTCACAGTTGTTCATCCCGCTCATTAGTTATCATCGATGAGCTTGGGAGAGGCACTAGTACACATGATGGTGTAGCAATTGCTTACGCTACATTGCAATATCTTCTTGAGAAGAAAAGATGCATGATCCTGTTTGTCACGCATTACCCTAAAATTGTTGACTTAAAAGTTCAATTCCCGGGGTCTGTAGGGGCGTACCATGTTTCTTATCTGACGTCAAAGAAAGATACTTCTACAAACTCAATTTCAGATCATAGAGTTGAAAGCATGGACTACGAAGATGTCATTTACCTTTATAAGCTTGTGCCTGGTGTTTCAGAGAGGAGTTTTGGATTTAAAGTCGCTCAGGTTGCTCAGGTTAGTTGTATTCTCCCTCTGCCTCTCTGAGTGGAACCAACTTGTGACAATTACCTTCAGGCAGAAGTTTGCAAAAGCAAGAATGTTATGGGATTTGGTGATATTTATAAGCAAACAAACATTAGATTCACTGGAGTTTTATCTTGAAAAAAGTATATATAACAAAAGGAGTTGTTCATTTTCCCGGATGTATATTGAGGCTGTGTGAAAAGCTGGGGTTACTCTTTATTTACTATCTTATTGTTTTTGTGTTTTGCATCTTCCCTGTAGCTACCTTCTTCATGTATTGGTCAAGCCATAAGCATGGCTGCAAAGCTGGAAGTAGCAGTAAGCAACAGAGGGAAGAACAGGCTTACTCAGAATTGTTCAAAAGAAACAGTTATGCCAGATAACGAAGCAGAACAGGCCCACAAGAATTTCATGCGTCATCTTAATTACACCTATGCAGGAGATACTGAGGACCTAAGAGAACTCTGTGAAGCTTACAGGGAGGTCTTTTTGAACATAAACTTGGCTATTTTAGGAGATGGTGATCTTGAGAAGAGCTTCCAGTTTTTGAAGCATGCTAAAAGTCTTGCATTGGAGTTGATAAATAGGTAAAGAGACGTGTTTTTAGCCTACTCCTTTTCTATTTTGATGCCATGTCCATTCATCACATAATGCACGCAGTCAGGAAGTTTGAGCTCTATCTACTACATTGTTACTTTGGTTTTTTTGGAGCTGTCAGGTTTTCTGCGGGATGAGATGCATCGTAATTACCTTAAAGGATTTCTTTCAACTGAATGTTGTGCTTGGTGAGATCCCATACTAATGCTTGTATAGTCAACTATTTTGATGGACTTAATAGTGTAAGTTCCCAGCTAATCGTCATGCATCGCCACCCCCAACTCTAGCTGAGAAGCACCCTCTATCCCTCCCTTTCTATTTGGGGAGTCTACCTTTGATTCTTCCCATCCTTTCATCTGGTCAACAACCAACAAAAGCATCACATACACAAGTGTTCTCAGAACCATGTAATAAGTTTTTTTTTCCCCTGCTGATTAGCTTGCCTCACTTGCAAAGTTTCAATTGTCTTCAACAATTGGGAGTCACATATCAGTTCCCTTTGTAAACTTGTTGTTTACTCATTCTTGTCCTTTTCAGATAATCGTGAGTGGAGACGAAGATAGCCTCTTTTAAGGAAACAGCGATGAATACATTGTAAATGGTATTTGGTAGAAATGTTGAAATACTTGTCTCGTTTTGTTTGTAACAAGACGTTCATTGCATTTCGTTTCTATAATAAAGGAGCTATTTTGGGTTTAAGGAAATTTTATTGAAACACCGCCCCTCACCCCCCACCCCTCACCCCCCACCCCTCACCCCTCACCCCTCACCCCTTCTCTTCTTCTATCTGTCTGTCTCACTCTTTTCCTTTTTATTTTATTTTATTTCAGTTGTACATCAGATCTGGAGGAACAAGGAGCATGTTCAGAACAGTGGGTTGCTGGCTGATTGGGATAGACAGGATCCGGTTAGCATGAAGTTTAATTTTTTGTAAGTTGATCAATTGACCAATAGAATGATGACACACATAGAACCTCGTCTGCGTGTCAGCACTCTATTGGCCAATTGACCAACTTATCCAAAAATAAACTTCATGCTAATCACTTCCGGATAGTCACCATAGGTAGAATGGTACAAATGAAAGCTATGGAGGATCACATACTAGTTCATTTTAGGGTTTTTTTCTTGGAGGCTGCAGATGAAATTCCAGTTGTGTAATTTGTCCAGAATCAATATGGGAATTAATTATTATCTGCAATGAGATTTTGTATATTAATTATTAATTATGTCAAAACGACAAAGGGAGATGAGTAAAATGGATGATTTACTCAATTGGTTAAGTTGTAGAAGAATCATTTTAGGTACTACTCGCTTCTGCCAATACGTTTTTTGTTTTATTTTTTGACTTGAACAAATAAATTAGTAATATTTACAAAGATAATTTTTACAAGTTCCTTCTATCCCTTAATATTAATAGATGTAATGTATTATAACCTCTTATTTTTAATTATAAAATTGTTATTAATTTATTAATTTTTTTTAAGTAAGTATGTTATATTTTTAAATTTAAATTTAATCAATACATATTGTAACTTATTTAGAAAAAAATACTATTACTTATAAAATTAATTATTTTTATAATTCTTAGCTTAAATTATTAAGTTTGAGAATGCATCAAATTGACTTATAAAATTAATAATAATCTTATAATTTATAAAAGACAGTATAATTTATCAATTGTATTTTTCTTGTAAAATAACTTTTATTTTATTTTAAATTATAAGTATATAGAGTGATTATTGAATGGATTGAAAGCTGCAAATGTACATAAGATTAATATTAACTTTTAAAAGTTAATTTGTGATATTTTTAAATTAAAAATTAATTTGATTCATTTGAATTTTGAAAATAATAAATTTTATAATATTTATAATTATATGGACATAAATTAAATAAATTTATATCAATTTTAAATTTGAATACGCTTGAAATTAATTTTTAAAAAATAAGTCAATATTAATTTTATAATTTGAAAATGAAGTAGTAAAAAAGCCATGTGACAATAATGTCAAAATGTATATGATTGATAAGTTGTCCACTTAAATGAAGGTATGAAATGTCATTTTGCATATATAGAGAACGGTCTTTTAACTCCATCGCACTATGGAGTAAAATCTTATATAGAGATTAAAATAGAGAGTTAAATAAGAATAAGAAAACTGTTGGATAATGATTTGTTGATGTATTCTTCAAATTTGGGGATAGAGAATTTATTGAATAAACTGTTATGAATGGTCTAAAAAAATTATAAAAATATAAGTGGAAAAATAAGATAAAATAATTATTAATATAAAAATAGAATATTTATTGTAGAACATCTAAAAAGGAAATTAGGGTGTTTAATGGTGGACGGATGGAGTACATTTTTGTGCTATTGCCTATGAAGTAAGGTGGTGTTTGATAAAATTGAGTGTTAAGACTTGAACAGTTTAGACGTCTAAATAATATAGAGCATGTAAGACCCCAACTTATTATAAATAAAATTGAATTTTCCTTTATTCATTATTCTAAATTAATAAGGGTTAATTTGATATAATTTTTTGGTTATGAGTGAAATGTGCAATGTTTACAAAATATGCAAGTGGTTATAAAATAATCATTGTTGTCGGGGAATATTCATTTGGTCGTGGAATATTCTTTTGTCGGGGGAATATTCGTGACGTCGGCCTTGATCAATCATGGGCCCCATAACAAAATAAGCGCTTCGGATGAAGAAAATGACAAGTTTGAGCTTTTATAAATAATCGTATAGTTATTCTTCACAAGATTAACACTTGTTAGAATACCCGTTAGTTAAAATACGAGAATACGCGTGGTCGCGACAAGCGATTACACTGCAGATTTACATAAGATTGTTGAATTATTGATTCGTACGTAAGAAGGCACTACTCAATAATTGTTACGATAATTCTCATTCATTATTTTATTTTATTGATTGATAATTGTTGCGTTGATATTTATATTATTATGTTTCAATAATTGTCACTTGACAAGATATTTTCATTATCGGATCAATAATTCATATTATTTGAATAATATTATCGAGATAACATTATTGGCAATGTCTAGAAAGTTACATCAAGGAGAGGTTTGGTCACCTAATCAATGCCAAGAAGGAGAAATCCTTATTGGAAAGCCCCTCTTTCTGAGGAACGGCACGGTTGTCGATCTTTGTGATTACGTAATATTATTTTAAATAATTAATTATTGATTATTATGATAAAGAACATATTTATTTTATGTGGATATAGATGGAGAAAATTTTTAATGTGACAATTGTTGAAAATTAATATTTTATCTTTTTCTGATAAAATAATTCATTTAAATATATTATTAACGGTGATATTTTTACAATGAATGTGGGATACATGAGTATATGAGGAGGAAGAGTATTTTTGTGGCATTAAATGTTTAACACATGTTTTGTGTGTCGGTGGACACAATTCTTGTGAAAATTGATTATGAATCGTCATAAAATCGTCCGTTTATGGATTTTGGTCAATTTCTGTTTGGAATTTGGAAAAACTTTCTTCTGTAAAGTTGTAGAGAATGAAATTTCCATGGAAAGTCGCTTGAGTTTTGAATTTTTCGATAACCGAGCTATTTTCTACGAATTGTTGAAGTTTCGGAAAATAAAATGATTTTTATTAAATTAATGGGTGGGACCCACTTTTTGGTTGGTGAGTAATTCAAATGGGCTGTTGGAAATTTTTCCAAGGTGGTGGCTGGTCATGGTCTATATAGCATGCGTAGGAAATTTTGATTAATAATAATATTATTTTATTATTTAGTCTCTTTGGCGTTCTAACATTTTCCTATAAAATAGAGGCTAAGTTAGAATTGAAAATCACACCGTAAACTAAGTTTTCTCTCTTTCTCTCTAAATTATCGAGCGTATTCTTGTGAGTATACTTTGAGTGTTGCTATATCTGATGCGGGTTCATCAAGACTATACCGAAATTCAAATAAGAAATCACGGTTATTTTGAGGTAAGGGTATTATTTTCTTCTTAAATGATATTTTTCTTCTTCAATATCATTATGCCAAGTATTGGTGAACTTTTTTATCAAATTTGGAACTTGTTGTGTTGGAGTTCTTATTCACGATATCGACTATTTATTCACGATATCGACATTATTCACGAATCTGACCTTTATTCAATTGAAAAATAAAATTTTTTCTTTTTGTCCAAAATATCTATTCGGATACTAGCTTTGATTGTATCCATGTTTTGATCATTCTTGAATTTTACACCAATATGATTATTTTTGAGGTATTTTTGGACATGGGTAAAAAAAAGTACTGAATCCTTAATCCTTAATCCTTGTCATTTTGTTTCTTTGGATTCGTTCCTTTAAAATTTTTTCATCATCCTCGATCCTTAATGGTGATACTTGATGAATATCTTTGGCTGTAGTGCAAAGATGAATGATTAAATCGATGAATCTTTTGGCCGTAGTGCAAAGATGAAGCAGTGTTGAGATAACATGACCAATTGGTGATTTAAATGAATATCTTTGGCTGTAGTGAAAAGATGAATATTGATTGTTATTCTGAGGATAAAATATTGATGATGGACTTTTAAACCTTAAAAGACAAGTAGAATTCTTTCTCTACGTGACTCTTCTAATGGATTCTTTGTTTAATTGCATTTGTTGATCTAAAACTTGTTGTCTATTGTATTCTATTAGATTTTTCCTGTTGAAGACTAACGATAATTTGTTGTATATTATCTTAGTCATAATATTCTTTATCGGGCTAGTTGAGCTCACCCTTTTCTTTTTTGTTCCATTTTTCTTTCTCGGGAGGTGAGAACATAGTAGGATCGAGTCTGGGGTATGGAGTGATGGTTCAGGAAGATGTTTTAATTGCCCTTACTATTTACGTAAAATAGTGTATGAATAATTAATGAGGACTTATTTGGGTGTGTATATTGTCTGAAGACAATATTTGTATTTAAACTCACGGTTGTATTGTCGTATTCTACACGACATCCAGTATTATCAAAGTTGTAGTTGCTTTTATACCTTGTATTTTGGCGACTTCGAGAATGGGTGTTGTATACCTATTTTGGGGGCGTCATGGTTGGTATCAGAGCTTAGGAATATGATCTCTGGCGGAGATCGGGGAATAGAACTAGGAGGGGAGAGACGAGTAAATCCTTCGCTAGTGTGTCCTACCTAAGCTTATTTGTTGGTCGGTCATAATATATGATATTATGTGATATGTTAATTTGTTTAATTAACCCTTATTTTATGGCAGTATTTAAGAATGAAGAACGTTAAGAATGGAGTTTATGAGACTGTGGAACAACCTTTAGTCGCAAACCAAGAGAACGTGCGACAGGAAGGTAATATTCCTCCTGTAAACAACACTACCGAACAAACGATGAACGATGGAATGTTTAGGAGCTTTTTGCGATTCATGCAAAATCGCATACAAAGGAGACTCGTGTATAAAATACGGTGGAAATGATGGCAACGCGCATCATTCGTCACACACCCAAGCGATCAAGGAGTTGGGACCACCAGATTTCCATGAAAAGCCGGATCCGATCAAGGCAGAAACGTGGGTCAAGAAAATTACCAAAATATTTGATGTCTTGGGATGCACGGAGGAACAGAAGGTTCCATTCGCCACCTTTATGTTTTCAGTGGTGAAGCAGACATTGGTGGGAATCGTGAAGGCGTACTGAGATGAGATGCACTTAACATGTCTTGGGAAAGATTTCAGAAACTGTTCAATGACAAGTACTTTCCAGAAAGTATTCGTCATATGAAGGAGGTAGAGTTTATTAGACTCGAACAGAACAACATGACGGTGTCTCAGTACGAGGCAAAGTTCGCAGAGTTATCCAGGTTTGCACCTCATTTGGTGGAGAATGAGGAACGAATGACGCGTATGTTTCTGAGAGGTCTAAAACCAGAGATTTGTCACTGTATTCAGATGTTGTCAACAGGGCTCAGTTATTAGAGCGAGATAGTGAGTATACTCAACCGAGGGACCACAATCAGGGTAGTCATCAGAACGATGATAACCAGCGAGGAGGAAAGAATACGGACAAAGGCGGTAACCACTCAGGTGGTAATCGTGGACATGATAATAGGAGAGGTGACTCAAGTGGAAATTTCAGAAAGAGAAGATTCAACAATGGACGGAAGATATCAACAAGCAAAGACCAACACCAACAACAAATGCTAGGGGAGGAGAAAGCGACCGCCGATTAGATGTTACAAATGCGGAAGGAGGGACATATCAAGCAAAACGGCCCACAACAATCCAAGGTATGTTACAACCGTGGAAAGGAAGGTCACATTTCTCGAGATTGTCTTATAAGCGAAACCAAGTTCAATGGAGTGGTGATTCCAAGGGTCGTCCGGATAAGGCCAAATCACGGTTCTCGGAAGAAGCGTTTGTCGTGGATGGACAAAACGTAAAGGAACCCAAACGAGGTGATCACGGGTAAGCTAATCTTGAATTCTTGCTTGAAGTTTATACCTTACTAGATCTGGGGTTCTACCCATTCTTTTATCTCTCCCGCTTATGCTCAACGTTTAAACTTGACTCAGGAGAAATTAGACTTTGATTTATCTGTTGAAACTCCGTTGGGTGAAACCTTCGTTACATCTACGGTTTATAAATCTTGCATGATCCAAGTTGGCACTATCACATTACCTGTTGATCTTATCTCTTTAAAGATACTTGCTTTTGATGTGATTTTAGGAATTGATTGGTTAACCACTCATCATGCCAAAATTGATTGTTTTCGTAAGGTGGTTAGTTTTCATATTCCTAATCAACCTATCATACGAATTCAAACCACTAAACCACTAAAATTAGCCACTGTCATATCAAGCCACAAAGCTATTCGTTTATTGAAAAACGGATGTCAAGCTTTCTTAGCCCATGTTATGGATTTGAATAAAGACAAGTCAGATTTGAATAATATTTCTGTGGTTAAAGAATTTCCGGATGTATTTCCCGAAGAACTTCCTGGTTTACCCCGTAACGTGATGTTGAATTCTTTATTGACCTTGAACCGTATACAAACCCATTTCTAAAACCCCATATCGAATGGCTCTATTGAACTTCGGGAGTTAAAAGTCCAACTACGAGAATTATTAGACATCGGTTTCATTCGTCCCAAGACGTCTCCTTGGTGTCCTCTGTTTTATTCGTAAAGAAGAAAGAGCGGAGTATGCGATTTGTATGAGTAATCTGAGAATTGAACCATGTCACCATCAAGAATAGTATCCGCTACCTCGCATTGATGACCTGTTCGATCCATTACAAGGAGCACAATTCTTTTCAAAGATCGATCTCAGATTCGGATATCATCAATTTGAAGATTAAAGCGAGGATATTCCAAAAGCGGCATTCGAGGACCCGATACGCATTATGAATTCTTGGTCATGTCTTTTGGATTGACTAATGCTCCCGCCGCTTTCATGGATATGATGAACCGTGTATTTAAGGAATATTTGGATCGATTCGTTGTTGTCTTTATTGATGACATCCTCATCTATTCCAAAAATAGTGAAGATCATGAGCACCATTTGAATTCGGTACTACAAAGACTTCGTGAATACAAGCTTTATGCCAAAAAGTGAAGAAATGTGAGTTACGGCTTGAGGAAGTAGCATTCCTTGGGCACGTGGTGTCAAAACAAGGAGTATCTGTTGAATCTTGCCAAGATTGAAGCAATACAAAGTTGGAAGAACCAAAATCGGTGGATCAAGACGCAGACTTTTACGGGCTTTGGTTATTATCGGAGATTTGTGGAAGGATTTTCTCGAATCGTTACTCGATTAACTCGGTGACTCGGAAGGATGCAAAATTCTTATGGAGCGAGGAATGCGAGAAGAGCTTCCAAGAGCTCAAGAGAGAGACTCATTTTAAGACTGTTTCGACAATACCATCCGGTTCGGATGGATTTGTTATCTACAACGATGCTTACGGCAAGGGGTTAGGATGTGTTCTCATGCAACATGGGAAAGTCATAGTTTATGCCTCACGACAACTCAAAGAATATGAGAGGAATTATCCTACTCGTGATCCGGAGTCAAGCGGCAATCGTGTTCGCGTTGAAGATATGGAGACACTACTTATGCGGGGAGAAAGTAGAGATTTATACGGATCATAAAAGCCTCAAATATTTCTTCACCCAAAAAGAACTCAACATGCGGCAACGACGTTATTTGGAGTCATTAAAAGATTACGATCATACTATTCAATATCATCCTGGAAAAGCTTAACGTAGTAGTTGGCGCATTGAGTAGAAGATCATATGCAAGTCGAAAAGCGATATTGTCAACGCAAAGGCCCATTTTGTATGACTTGCAAAGGATGGAGGTAGAATTAAAGACTCTGGGACCCACATAATGATGACGAATATACGAGTAGAACCAGGCTTTAATCGATAAAGTTAAAAGTTCGCTCAAGCTACGGACCGGGGGGGCGTCATTATGAAGAAGAAAGTGCAAGAAGGAGCTATTCCGGAAGCAAGAATTGATGAAGAAGGAATACTTAGATTCAACTCCAGACTTTGCGTTCCTAACGACTTTGATTTGAAGCATAGAATCATGATGGAGGCACACAACACACCGTTTGCAATCCATCTTGGGAGTACCAAAATGTATCATGATATTCGATATACATTTTGGTGGAAAAATATGAAGAGAGAGATCTCGGAGTTTATCTCGAGGTGTTTAACTTGTCAACGAGTAAAGGCGGAGCATCAAGTGCCAAAGGGTCCATTGCAACCACTTGAGATTAGGAATGGAAGTGGGAACACATTACAATGGATTTCAAGTTCTGGTCTTCCCAAAGTTTCTCAAGGCATAGATGCGATTTGGGTTATTGTTGATAGATTAACCAAGTCCGCTTATTTCTTACCTATACGAGAAACTTATTCCTTGAACGTCTTGTTCGTATGTCATGCGTGAATGAGATTGTGCGATTGCATGGCATGCCAAGTATCCATAGTTTTGGATCGTGACCCAAGATTCACTTCAAGATTTTGGGTTAGTTTTGCGAGAAAGCTATGGGCACGGATTTACGATTGATTCAAAGATACCATCCTCAAAACAGGACGGACAATTAGAGAGGACTATTCAAACCTTGAAGATCTATTAAGACTCGTGTTCTAGATTTCAAAGGAAGTTGGGATAAGATACTTGCCATTGGTGGAATTCTCTTTACAACAACAGTTATCAAGCAAGTATAGACATGGCTCCATTTGAGGCATTGTATGGACGAAAAATGTCGATTCTCTCGAAGATCTTTGGGACGAGGTGGGAGAAACAACATTGTTGGGACTCGAATTAATGACGCATGACTACAAAAAGATCCAAATGATTCGACAACGATTCAAACTTCATAAGATCGACATAAAAGAGTTATGCTAATCTTCATAGAAAGGACGTGGAGTTTAATATGGAGATCATGTATTGTTACGTATTGCTCCATGGAAAGGAGTTACAAGATTGGGGAAAAGAGGAAAGCTCAATCCAAGGTTTGTTGGTCCATTTGAGATTCTCGATCGAATAGGAAACGTAGCCTATAGACTCGCGTTACCTCCAAGTATGTCTCGTGTTCACAATGTATTCCACATATCTATGCTTCAGAATATGTGAAAGACCGAACCACATTATTGCGTTAGAACTGCACGAGATAATCAAGATTTAACATACGAGGAGATACTGCTGAGATTTTGGATAGGAAAAAAGCATGTCTTACGCACGAAGGTTATACCACAAGTTAAGGTTTTGTGGAGAAACCATGCAATTGAGGAAATGACATGGGAGTTGGAATCGGAGATGAAAGCGAGGTACCATCACCTTTTCGATACACCAGGTACGTACGTCAATTTCGAGGACGAAATTTCATAAGGAGGAGAGGTTGTATGACCCCAACTTATTATAAATAAAATTGAATTTTCCTTTATTCATTATTCTAAATTAATAAGGGTTAATTTGATATAATTCTTTCGTTATGAGTGAAATGTGCAAAGTTTACAAAATATGCAAGTGGTTATAAAATAATCATTGTTGTCGGAGAATATTCATTTGGTCGTGGAATATTCTTTTTGTGGGGAATATTAAATGCGTCAGTAGCGATCAATTGTGGGGCCCCATAACAAAATAACTCGGATGAAAAAAATGACAAGTTTGAGCTTTTATAAATAACACAGCGTAGTTATTACTGAATTAATAATTGTTAGAATACCGGTGGTTAAAATACGATAATACGCGTGGTTCTTACGAGTTACAATACGGTGATTACCGACAAGATTGTTGAATTATTGATTCGACGTAAGAAGGCACTTTACTCAATAATTATTACATGAATTACTTGCTCATTATTTTATTTTATTGATTCAATAATTGTTGCGTTGATATTTATATTATTATGTTTCAATAATTGTCATTTTACAAGATTTTTCATTATCGGATCAATAATTCATATTATTTGAATAATATTATCGAGATAACATTATTGGCAATGTCTAGAAAGTTACATCAAGAGAGGTTTGGTCACCTAATTGCGGCGAAGAAGGAGAAATCCTTATTGGAAAGCCCCTCTTTCTGAGGAACTACCGGTTGTCGATCTTGTGATTACATAATATTATTTTAAATAATTAATTATTGATTATTATGATAAAGAACATATTTATTTTATATGGATATAGATGGAGAAAATTTTTAATGTGACAATTGTTGAAAATTAATATTTTATCTTTTTCAAATTGACCAAAATCCATAAACGCACGATTTTACAGTCTATAATCAATTTTCGGTCAAGAATTGTGTCCACCGACACACAAAACATGTGTTAAACATTTAATGCCACAAAAATACTCTTCCTCCTCATATACTCATGTATCCCACATTCATTGTAAAAATATCACCGTTAATAATATATTTAAATGAATTATTACCGAGCTATTTTCTACGAATTGTTGAAGTTTCAGAAAATAAAATGATTTTTATTAAATTAATGGGTGGGACCCACTTTTTGGTTGGTGAGTAATTCACATGGGGGCCGGAAATTTTTCCAAGGTGGTGGTCGGTCATGGTCTATATAGCATACGTAGGAAATTTTGATTAATAATAATATTATTTTATTATTTAGTCTCCTTTCAGGCTCTAACATTTTTCCTATAAATAGAGGCTAAGTTAGAATTGAAAATCACACGTAAACTAAGTTTTCTCTTTCTCTCTCTAAATTATCGGTTTATTCTTGTGAGTATACTTTGAGTGTTGTTATACTGGTGTGGGTTTTTCACAAAGACTATATCCGAAATTCAAATGTAAGTACGGTTATTTTGAGGTAAGTGGGTATTATTTTCTTCTTAAATGATATTTTTTCTTCAATATCATTATGTCAAGTATTGGTGAACTTTTTATCAAATTTGGAACTTGTTGTGTCGGGGGGTTCTTATTCACGATATCAAGACTTTATTCACGATATCTGAGACTATTCATAGAAAAATAAAAAATTTCTTTTTGTCAAAATATCTATTCTGGATACTAGCTTTGATTGTATCCATGTTTTGATCATTCTTGAATTTTACACCAATATGATTATTTTCGAGGTATTTTTGGACATGGGTAAAACAAAGTACGAATCCTTAATCCTTAATCCTTGTCATTTTGTTTCACTGGATTCGTTCCTTTAAAAATGTTTTTCATCATCCTCAGTCCTTAATGGTGATACTTGATGAATATCTTTGGCACGTAGTAGTAAAAAAGATAAATGATTAAACCTGATGAATCTCTTTGCCCGTAGTGCAGAAAGATGAGCAGTGTTGAGATGAACATGACCAATTTGGTGATTTAAATGAATATCTTTGGCACTGTAGTGCAAAGATGAATATTGATTGTTGTTACAGGATAAAATATTGATGATGGACTTTTAAACCTTAAAAGACGGTAGAATTCTTTCTACGTGACTCTTCAATGGATTGTTGTTTCACCGCATTTGTTGATCTAAAACTTGTTGTCTATTGTATTCTATTAGATTTTTCCTGTTGAAGACTAACGATAATTTGTTGTATATTATCTTAGTCATAATATTCTTTCTTCGGGCTAGTTGAGCTCACCCTTTTCTTTTTGTTCCATTTTTCTTCTCGGAGGTGAGAACATAGTAGGATCGAGTCGGGGTATGGAGTGATGGTTCTAGGAAGATATTTTAATCATCCTTACTATTTTCGTAAAATAGTGTATGAATAATTAATGAGGACTTATTTGGTGTGTATATTGTACAGAAGACAATATTTGTATTTAAACTCACAGGTTGTATTGTCGTATTCTACACGACATACATCATTATCAAAGTTGTAGTTGTTTTTATACCTTGTATTTTGGCGACTCAGAATGGGTGTTGTATACCTATTTTGGGGGCGTCACAGAGCATCTGAATAGAATTGTATCTGAATGAAAAAATGTTGTTTGATAATTATTTTTTCAAAATGTCTGAATAACATGTTTTTACTATTTTAACCCTCTTCTTCTCATTTTCTTCTTCTTCCTCCTCCTCCTCCCCCATCCGGATCATCCCGCCCCATCCCATCCCTCCTCCTCCTCCTCTCTCCCTCCTCCCCCACCCATCTCCTCCTCCTCGCGCCTCGCCCCCGCCTCGCCCTTTTGCCCTTACTCAGATTCATCGAATTGTGAGCGAGAAGGCCATGGATATTCTTAGAAAATGGAACTGCTTCGACCTTACCTTGTGTAGGAGAGAAAATTGATGTTGGTAAAGATGTTAATGAAGAGAGTTGGGTGTTGTTCGACCTTGGGTTTTGGTCGACTCTGAAATTGGTTTAAATTGCTATTTTCTTTTGCTGCATCTCGTTCTTTTACTGCTATGAAGAGAGTTTGCTGCATCTAGTTTATTTTGCTGCATCTCAAAAGTGCCTACTTTAGATTAGAAAATTAGATTATTGAATGATTTGTAGTGAAATGATTAATCTCATTTGGGAAAAAGAGATTTTTTGGCACGAGAAAGCAGAATAGGAGATTGGATTTGGTATGTTGGTAATATTGAAAATTGATAATATTGAAGAGGGTATTTGTGTCTAAAAAATAACAAAGTCATTAAGAGGCATGTCTGAATAATTTAGATTTAATTTTCTATCTCAACTATTTAGAAGCATTAAGAGGTAACAAAAAAAAACAACATTTATCCTCTTAGCGAATAAGATGTGGTCTATTAAGACCTCTTAAGAGGTAAAAAAACAACACCTAACTCAAGTATATGGTTAAATATAAAAAAATAAAAAGGGGAAAATATGTCATCAATACAGCAAAATCTATGACCTAGGGGTTTCGAATTTGAGGGTTGTTTAACCTCTCGAATTTAGCCACTGAAGGTTCCATCAGATATTCAGCGAGACTGGGTACAGGTTCATAGTTTATTGTTAGTTTTTACTAATTTTTATCTCCTTCGGTATATATCATCTCTCCTATACTGTCTTATTGTTAGAGTTTTCAATATCTGGTGGGTTTATTTCCTAAAATTGATGGAATATGATCAATTGTTGAACGAAACAATGCATCAGGGATGTGGTTAAAGTATGTTGGATTTGCCCTTGCGTTTGTTTAGGCCTCTAGGGTTTGATTTGAATTAATCCAAGCTGGAAATGTAAGTTTGATTTTTATTTTTCAGACAAGCCTAGAAATTTAGTTTTCTGGTAGTATTAAATGGTAGGACAATTCTGGAAAATTCTATAGTGTATCATTCTTAGGTAATATTTGGAATGTCGGAGGCAAAAGCATTGTTCAATGCATACATATTTAGCTGTGGAAATGTAAGTGGTTTGTTACTTTTTTGTCTTAAACAAAGAGGATTGCCTATTCGGTGCACGTGATATTTAGTGTTTCTTCCTCTGAAATTTCATATTGCTGCTAGGGTAATTTACACTCTGCCCTTAAAGCTTGGTTGGATTAGTTTTTCGTACTGGACTCAGTTATTTGGTGTCAGAAATACTTTATTAATTAAATTTACTGACCGTGGACATTAAAAGAAGGAAAATGCGAACTTTCCTTTATTCATATTGTTTGGAAGACCTTAGGTGTCCTAATATCTTTTGTGTTGGATTTGTTGCGCTAATACAATAGAGATAAGGTAGTTTAAGTGGTTTATATGGCCTAGTGATTAGCAGTCTGTTCAATTAAACTGATAAAAAAAAAGTTCCAATTGCATGGAGTTGGTTATCCTTTTGCCACACATAGCTTTGTTAAAACACAAGTTGTCATGATTAGCAGCTACTGTATCCATCCATGTCAATAATGGTGGTCTTACTCTTCATCAGCCATTATCATCACTGATCATGTTATAGTTCTCTTTGATATCATGCTGATCTTGAAAGTATCATCTCGCTCACTCACACACTCACACTCACACTCACACTCACACACACACACACACACACACACACACACACACACACATTCTCTCAGTCTCTCTCTCTCTCTGATTGTTCATCAGTATGTTTTTTAGAAGTGTTTACTTAATTCTTTGAATCTTTTTTTAAATACGTTTATACACATTAGTTTTGCAATATACGTACTAGGTAGTAGGTATTACCTTACTTTTTTTATGATGTAGGTGCAACGTTGGAATTCGATGTTGCAAAGATTTCAAGGTGTAGACAAATGGATATCATCAAAAAGAAAAATTTAGAGGTACCGAGTAAAGAACTTGAGGAAGAAAACCACGAGCATACTGTAGAATGTGTTCCTCGAACTATTCTGAATAGTGGTGATAGTGATAGTGACAGTGAGGATCCCGAAGAGGATCCTGAGGAGGAGCCTGAAGATGATCTAGAAGTGGAGCCTGTCAAGGATTTAGAAGAAGAAATAGAAGATAAACTGGAAGAAGGTTCCAATGTGGAGCATGAAGAAGATCCAGAAGAGGATTCAAGTGAAGAACCAGAGGAGCAATCAGATGTGGAATGTGTTACTACATCCCTTCCATGCCATAAAACTTTTGCAAGTGAAAAACTAACTGAAGATCCAGATGAGGATCCTTCTGAAGAGTATTTGTCTGAGCCATATTCTATGAATGACCCTGAGGAAATTGTTAAACAAGAAGAGGATTTTGGGTATGCTGCTGCTGCTCTACATAGTAAATTGGAAATGCCTGAGGCTGTTGTTGGCGATGAGAGTGGTTCTAGAAAACAGGATAATACTGGTTCTGGGAAACGGAGGCGTAGTAGATGGGACCAAGAGCGTGAAGAAGACAGGGAAACAGTTAAAGGTGATAGAAAAGGTAAAAAACGTAAAACAAGGTGGGATACTGATGATTCACGATTGAAATTTTTGGTTATAGATCCAGAGTTTCAGGGACTGAAATCAAAACTTGCAGAAATTAACAGTAAACTAGAAAGATCTGAGGTTCATGATGACAGGCCCGAGGCAGAAAGGTCTCCTTCTCCTCAACCAGTATACAATAACCTAGGGATAAGAATAAATACACGTGAAGTAAGGCTCCGTAACAAACTCATCCAGGAACGTCAACGGATCATTTCGAAGTTGATGAAGAAGAATCCTACCTTTAAAACTAAAAAGCACAAGAATAAATTTTGTAAAAAAGTATATATACCAGTTGAAGAATACCCAACATATAACTTTATTGGCCTGATACTAGGACCAAAAGGAAACACACAAAAGAGGATGGAGAAGGAAACTGGTGCGACAATTCGGCTGAGAGGTAAAGGCTCCAACAAAACATCACAGAAAGCTGATCGATCTGACGATGAAAATTTGCACGTCTTCATCGAGGCAGGTAGTCAAAAATCTCTAGATTCTGCTGTATCAATGGTTAAGAAACTGCTAATTCCACCGGAAGAGGGAATGAGTGATCACAAACGAGCCCAATTAGAGGAACTTGCAAAACTCAAACAAGGGAATTTGATGGCCTCATGCAATGTCTGCAATGACCCGGGACACAATCACTATGCCTGTCCTTATAAGAAATCTACATTGAAGGCCTCCTGTGACACATGTGGAAGCTTTTGCCATCCCACATCTGGTTGTCCCTTGACCTCTTCTCCCCTGGGAAGCAACCCCCCACAGAATTCTTCTAGGCTTGACTTTGGTTCAGCTCCAAAAACAAAAGGCAAATCCTACAAGGAAATCAATGCTGCAAACCTCTATGTTGGATATCTTCCTCAAGCTGTGGATGACAATCGGTTGAGGGAGATTTTTTCTCCATTTGGAACGATCACTCAGTCGAGAGTGGCAAGGGATCATACCACTGGTTTAAGTAAATGCCATGGATTTGTCAGATTTGATACTCCCTCTGCTGCGTCCTTGGCCATTAGTCACATGAATGGGCACCGAATAGATGGTCACATGCTGGCAGTAAGAGTAGCTGGTCCTCCACCAACCATAGGATCTTCATCCATGAACCTTCTTGTGGCATACCCTGGACCTCTAGCAGCTATTCCCAGTGTTCCAAGCTGGCAAGGTCCGCCTCAGTATATGATGCCACAAGCACAAGTGTCCTTCCCAAATGGTGTAGGCTTAGGTTTGCCGCGCCCTTCATCAGTATTCTTGGAGCACAAGAGTCAATTTCCTCAGACTGGGGTAACAGTTATTCCTCCTCAAGTATTCTCCTCGGGGACCATCGAGTCAAACTCAAAGACTGCATTCTCAGCCCCTGGTTCGGGTGCAATGTTTCCCGGTGATCCTGACTATTCCAGCGGTCCGGCTGCAATGTTTCCCGGTGATCCTGACTATCCTGGTGGTTCAGAATTCCAGTCATACTTTTCCGCGCGAACGTTATAGCCTCCCCCTCAATGTTGCAGATCAATTGAATGTGGACAATGAACCTTTAAATCCATTTGATCTTCTTTAGCCTCCCAGTTAATGCTACGTTTGGATTGAAGTAATAATGGTGGGAATGAAATGACTTATTTCTATGGAATGGAAAAAATTGTGTTTGGTTGCGATTGGAATGGATTGAACTATTATTTTATTTTTGTTATTTTCGATTGAAATTTAACATTCTTGCCCAAGATTTCATGCCCAAAGCTTTATGAGTAATTTTTTTTATCATTGAGCCATGAGGGTCTTGGGCGAGGAAGAGTATAGAATAATTCATTTCAACTAGAATGGAATGGATCATTCTAATCTCCATTACATTCTTTCCTTCAATCCAAATTCAACATTCAAAAGTGTATTGTTGTGTGAATTATAATATAATTGTGGAATAGTTGTATTCTTCATTTCTAATTTCTTAACTCTTAAATCTGGATAACATTTTTCCTATTTCATTTTTTCTGATTTTCCTTTTTTAGTTACTTGTGAGTATTGAATGGGCTTACTAGTGGCTTTATTCAGAAAGTAAGGGAAAAGGGAGCTGAAAAGATGAAAAGGAAAGGTGAACGAAAAATAAATTATTGTAAGAATATTTAAGTTTTAATGACATTTAAATACTCCTATGCATCCTTTAAAATAAATACTAATAAATAAATAAAAGAAAATTAAATATTACCCTCTCCGTCCTACAATTTTCTTGTTCTCCCTTGTGAAAGGTAATTATGTCATTTAGTAGAATTTATTGGTAATACTCGTTTTTTTATGTAATTATACGGGGCTGGAACTTTTTTTTTACTCTCCTTTTTTTACTTTTCTTAAATGTGTAAAATATGTACTTTACTCGTAAAGAGGGTATAGTACCTTTTTGTTATTTTGAAATAACAAGGTTGTACAGGACTCTTGAAACATTGATTATAATAAATTTTAGGATAATGAATTTTTCTGAAGAGTTTAATAACGCCAAATTTTAATATTTATGGGAAAATAAAGAAAACAGGTACTAGCCATTCAGGATTTGGATCGAGTGTTTGTAAATATATTGATGAGGATATATAATGAAGCCATTTTCCACTTGCTTTCCATTTCCCTCTTTTACTCGATTATGATATTTCCTCTGCAGATAGAACCCAATATTCAACTAAACTGGATTGAGTAAAGGCAGTTTGCTTAGTTATAGATTAAAGGCTATTTGCAAACTTATACATCACAGAAGAGTATAACATAAAGACTAGTTTTTCAGACAAAGGTAGTTGACAGATCAATCAAGAGTTCTTCAGTTCTCTCCCTAATGCAAGCAGTCAGTCGTAGCTCCCTCGGTCGTTTTCCGAGTCACTCAAGTCGATCACATCAACAGATGGAACGTTGGCTCCTTGACATTTTGAAACATTACGGCAGGGACGCATTTGTGGGGAAGGGCTCAATAGATCAATCACTTCTGTTTTGTGCTCACTTGAAGCAGTTACAAGACAAACTTTGTCAGCAACCCTTTCAACATTGCTGTTTGACTCTATATCAAGCGGAAGGGTTTGATTTATTCGACCAACTCCGGTTCCAGCATTCATTTTCTGTGTCACTGATTGTCTAGTCAAATAGGCCTTACTAGCGGCGATGTTTTCACATTCAATGTCGAGCAGCAGCTCTTGCAGCTTCTTGTCAATTGCACTGACCGGAGGAGCTGTCTTCTCAGATTTCTTTACTCGTGGTTTACGATGATTCTGTTTCTTCGCTTGAGCTCTTCTCTCCTCCTCAAACTCCAGAACCTTTTCAGGACAAGCACTGTGTGGAAAGGAAAAAGGAGAAGCTTCTCAGTCACCTCAAGTCCTCAAATTTAACCTATGGCACTTGCACTTGCAATTGCAAGCAGAGAGAAGCACTTCTGAAGTACTGGTTGGGCTAAAGGACATTTTTTAGGCTAGCTACAACTAATAGTACTGACTACTGAGCTAAACAGCCATGTTAACAGTAGCATGGTCAATAAGTGAACCTAACTTGAACAAAAACATGCAATGGATGCATGGCAACGACACAACAACCTGCAACTCAACATGGATATGATGGACCTAAATAAGTGAAACAGCAAAAACGAATTTCATTCTGCCAACTTTTAAGTTGTTTGGATCTAGGAACAGGCTAGGTTGAGTTTGTGCTGTTGTACGAAGATTCCTTTTTGAACTTTTCATAAGAGAAAATTTGATTAGTTGGATATCAAGATTCCCTACTACAAATGTAACTTTTGTAAATGTAGTCTACAATTATAAATGTTGTCTACTGCTTCGGCATGTTGTCAGACACTTCAGAGAACAAAGCTTTTGAGAAAACAAGGTCACACAATAGCACTATTAACTCAATTCAACAAATACATACCCAGCTTCAAGGAATACATATCACCTTTACATCACTACAAGCAAAGAAAATTAGGAGTACTGTGATGATAATTACCTCTCTATGAGATCAGCAGGCACTATAGAGGTTTTAAGTCCATCAATTTTTTCCCAGGAAACCTCGAAGCATTCTTTGCCCTGAATTTTCCTGTGCTTGATAATATCTGATATAGGACACCTAACTGGCATCTGTAGTCAAGAAAGAGTGGTCAGATCATATCAAGGATTGAGGAAAAAAATGGTTCAATAGAGTGTGACAGAATCAAATAAAGTCATATTTGCAAAGGTAGCATCATAACCCCAGAAAGTGACAAAACAAGTTGTTCAGCCATGAATTTCACTCAACCAAACTTGGTCAGAAATTATACACGTTTAACAAGATCATACTGTTCTAGGATCATATCGCTATCTTAAACAGCAATACCTTGTCCAATGGAGGCCGAAGTCCTAGATCAGATGAAGTAGAACGCAAATTGGCAAACTTCCTTAACTCTCTTTCTGCAATCTTCGGGAGGATATACTCATCTGATCATTAAATCATGAAAATTTTGTAGAAAGAGTAATTAGGCCAAGGTATCTTTTTAGATAAATAAAAAATCAAATCAAATCATGATCCCCCATTGAAAGACCTCATAATCTTCTCCCCACCTATGGTTTCAGCTTTCAGATTACAGTTGCATGCATTTGCGCAAGATCTAAAATTTTACAATGATAATAAGTTGGGAAATGTAAAGCAAAAAATAAGGATGAACCGTTGCAAATGTTGCTTTCAAAATCATCAGAGACCAATATCAAAGAAGGGACATCAGATTGATTCATCATTCTGTGAATTTGCAACCAAGTTAAATTGATAATAGCAGCTTACTAAACAACAAAACAAGATAAATAACACTGGTCATGATCATTTAACAAGTGTGACTAAGAGTCCAAAGAAAAGTTCCAGGATTGTTCCACATGTACATGGAAGCAACACTCCAAAAAGTCTTTACCACTGTAACTTGTAAACCCACAACTGATCCAACAGTCAACCAAAAGATACATGAAAAGCACTAAAGAAATCTAACCCAAGCAAAATAACATGAATGTTAAATAAAACACTACCAAATAGAAAATAAGGTTTGAATGAACATACTGTCTATTGTATGCATCACATAAGTGAATATGACTACATATTTAAGTTTATGTAGCGAAGGAACTTGCCTGTTTTTTCTGGAGGCCACTCAAAAAATTGAGCACATACTTGCTGAAGTTTGGAGCGATCAAACGGAAGGAGACCAAGAGCCCTGCAAGATTTAAGTAGAACTAAATTTTTCTCTCAAAACTCTGGCTCTTTTGCCAATTTCAGTACATGGGTAGTTCAGGTGTTAAGAAGAATGTAAAATGAAAATTCTATAACCCTCATTTATGTGCACCAATTATTTAAGAACAGAAAATGATTAGACTAAAGCAGCAAGGCAAAGAACTTAACCGATGCACAACATTAGAGTCCGCCAAGTGGCATTTTGGTCTCAGATATGCTTCAATCACTGGCAAGAACTGGTTGTCTCTTTGCAAACCAAGTTTACATCCTAATAAACAAATATATTACAAGGAAAGTTAGCTGCACTCTTACTTTCAAACTCAAAGCTTAAATCAACAATAACCAAAATGTACAAAGGAGTTTTCTCAATTCACAGCTATTTTAAAAACAATGCAGGTCTACTATAGAATTGCAGAAATGTTAAGTTCTTTATTATTTAACCTGTAACTTAGTTTTACACATACAATAAATCCTGGAAGCATAAAGGCTAAAGAGAATGCAATTTTTCTGTTAAAGTACAGACTAGAAACTTTCAAGAAGCGGAGAAAAAGAGAGCCAATTATGTAGCAAACTGGGGAATTAAATTCATAACCGATGCAATGCAATGCAGGGTATGGTATGGAATGTTATTAATTACTAATGCAAGCTTTTGATTACTTCACCATTTTCATTAATTGCATGATCCGTGCAGTTCTCTTTGTCAATGCATCTGAGAACCTGACTGTGTTTCTTTGAACCCTTTGACTTCTTTGCAAATGATAATCCCTCTGATGCAATCCGCTGAAGAACAGAATTTTCACCAGCTGACTTCACAATCTGGCATGCCGATTCCTGTGCCAGGAGGAAGAAATGTTACAGCATTAGGTGTCCATACAATCAGCCTGATGCTTATAAAAGGGAAAATTCAAGTCAGAGAATGAAAATTGGGTGTCTGCGCAAGCAGAGAAGCATAATTTATATTTACCTGACCAAGTCCATGGACACCTGCTGAGTAATCACTTCCAAGAAGAATGGCCAGAGTAATCTGAAAAATGAATATTATCCCCTGTTACTGGCTATACAAACCCCATCTCACTAAATATATTACAAACAGAAAGGTTGGATCTATCACAAATGAACACCAAATATGGAAATTCCAATCAACAGTAAACAAATTATGTGCAAGAGAAAATGTTACCCAACATCAACTACCAAAGCTGATGCTTCTAGATGTTACACATGTAACTAATGAATAAAATCTACTAAAGAGCAGCAATTTCTTCAGCAGCACGTTATGTCATCCTTGCCTTGAAATATACTAAATAACACGGCTCACTAAGAGTGAGAACATTTCCACCAATCAAATTGAATAGATCTATTTTGGTGGTGAACTAAAACCCCAGCCCCAAAAGCAACTTGTGAACCTATTACACATTACAACATAATTCAAGAACAATCCATGAAATATTAGTGGAATGCAGCATACAGAATCACGTTCTTGCTAACACATCACTTTTATGACCCATAATCAATATAGGAAAAAGAAAAAGGAAGGGACGTCATCTGTAAGAAGCAACAATTCTTGAACATTGAAAAAGGCATCTACTTGGGGAGTTTAATGAGTGGAAAGTAGATTACCAAGGAGTTCCTACCAAAACCAAGTTTTCTCTCAATGTCATTCATCTCATAACAGATAACATAACCACCTTCACCTGAATCATCAGCTATTAATTAGCAATATCATAGTATATGACAAATAAGAAACCAAAAAAAGAGAGGAGTATTATTTGAACAAGCAAAAGATCAAAAACTATTAAAAGAAAAACAAAAAACTCACCAAGGCATATATCTCTATACACTGTTCTTGCACCAAACAAAAATACATCAGAATCCGAAGTGAAGCATCCATCCTGATAATCACAACAATAATATTAAGAAAAACAAAAGAAAATAAAATGAGATGGAGGCCACTTTGAATTTCTTTTAAATCTCTAATAACTCCAAAAAAAATTATGATATAACGAGTTTCACTTACACATAATGATTCTGAGTTTAACAATGCACATTGAGCTTCAGCTTCCTCAATGCTGAGTATTAAAAAGCAATTTCAGGAGTTACTTGAGAACCTTTCTATAGTGTACGCAATCATATCTTACGGAAATATTCAAATACTCTTGTAAGATTCAAATTTTGACAAAATCATTGTTTTACTAGAAAAAAAATAAAGGACAATAAACTATCAATTTTGTTAATAGAAGACATGCAAGTGAAATTTTGGTTGCAGTTTTTTAATAAAAAAATGGATAAAGAAAGTTTACTGACAAAGCTAACACTGGCACTACAAAAGTTGTCTCTCTGATGGCTGACCAAATTGAGGAACCAAAAGGAGTATATAAGTTGTCAGTTTGCATTGGAAAAATATTATACAGACCATAGTTGTCACGGCGTCACGGCGAGATGCGGCGGACGCCTAGGCGATAAGGCACCCACCAAAGCGTTCATATGGCGACTTGTCGTTAACTAGAATTTATACATTATTTGTTTTACTTCAAAAACATATTCAACAATAAAATTTTATATACATTAAAACACAAAACATAATAACTAACACTATGAAATACAATTAAATACACAATTATATGAATACTTCACAATTAAAATTTAAAAATAAAACATTTGACATTGAAAATTAGTAGAACAAGTTAACAAACACTACGTAGAGAATAAATGATCAACCAAGTCAACAATCATCACACATTACAAGTAATAAATAAAAATTACACCATATAGCTAGTCCATGGGTTATGATGAGTCATGGGTACAAAATAACTTGATCACTTAACTTGGGCCAGCTACCAAGGGGTAAGCCTTGGCAGCTCGACGTCCAAGGCGTTGCCTTCTTCCTCTCTAGCGCCAGGACGCCTAGTCGTCACCTAGGCGACGCCATGACAACTATGATACAAACCGTTTCAATAGATAAGAAGTGCAAACACATATCCATGTAAAAAATGATATCAATAATCTTACTACTAAAAATCATTTTCGTATTTGTTATTCTTATTAAGTGGAGGAGTGCAAGTCAAATCAAATGAAATAATTTGCAGTTATAGATTACCCAACGATGCAAGGAATCCCAAGTGTCATGCTAAGGACTCTAGCCTCTTTTATCATACAAGAAAACTCTGATCCCATATTCCTTTGAAGTGACGTAGCTTTATGTGAACCTGTTTCATCTTGAGAAACCTACCTTAACCAAAAAAATATAGATTAAATACAGGCAAACGGTTCACCTGACATAAAAATAGCCACATAGATGATGTAAAGAAGAATAATATGAACATTGAAATACAACTAAAGATATTCATATTCCTACCGCACTTTCTGAATTCAAACGCCTTCTGTAAGTCGATAATTTAATAGAAGGAATCGATCCATCTATCGATCAACACAAATCACCAAAAGTACAAGAATAAAGTCATCAATAATTGGGAAGGGGAAAAATTTCACAAGTAGATTTATAATGTTAGAATTAATATCAGACATTCAAAATCCAAACCCAACCAATGGATGAAAACTTAAGATATGGAAGCATAAAGAAAGATTTACAAGAAAAAATCTCGCAAAAAACAAGAATCAGCAATTAATGTACCAACATCCTGAGGTATATCAAAAGAAGCATGACAGTAATAAACCAAGAAGTAAGTTTTGTACAGATCAGGGTATGGATAACTTAAAAGGCTAAAACATTCCAATTATAATAAACCTTTGAACTGGTCAAAATCGAATCGGTCACTGGTTTGACAATCTGGCCGGTTCAACCAGTGATCCAACGATTTTGTCTGGTTTTTAAAGTTATCCATCCGGTGTGATAGACCTAGTCGGCTCATATTTTTGATCGGTTTCAGTTGAACCGATGGTTCTGAACCTGGTTTCAAAAACATTGGACACATATCATTGTAACGACCCGACCCAAATCAAACCTAGAATAAGGCTCACTTAACGTCCTAATAGATTCTTCTATGTCATCTTAACCCACCAAAACCAATCCAGAAGGTCATGATTGAAAGTTATATGTTAGTAGCTTGGGACCCTATATACATCTTTAAATTATCTAACATGTTCTAGGTGAGACTAGGGTGTTCAATCATAATGCCACATTACATTATAAACATCATCCCAGTTTGGTTGTATGCTTCATCACTTTGTTCCTCCTCCTGTAAGGCTTTCACTTCTCTATCCATTGTTTTAGCATCATGTCGTAGCCAACCAGTAATAAATCTTATAACAGAAACTATATCCACCAGTAGTAAATCTTATAATGGAGACTATACCTCCTTAATGTACTGCCCTCCCTCGTGTCCCCCGCTACCCCAATCACCAATACTCAATAATATTACCACGCATTTACACGTTATCGCCCGCGAACCTGGGGGACAAGGTATAATTCAGTTCGAATTCCTTGGTGCATTCCACGTCGGGGGTCGTTGTATTATTGGTGAATGCTGATCCGAACTCTAATTCAGAGTTAAGTATAAAGCTGCCCAAAGGTAATTGGGTCTATACTTTGAGGTTGAATTAGAGTTTCTTATATTGTGTTATATAAGGAGGGGATTTTGCATTGTATGATGTATGAAAATTCAAAAAAAAAATAGTTCCGCACAACGTTTGGGTAATCACGTAAATTTTGTATCTTGTGTGATTATGTTGTTCCGTTGAGGAATACTCGGGGACGTTCCTGAACATGGGTTCACGACTGGGGAACTTCCGTCGTCATTCGTCCAGTGTTTTAACGTGATTCCCTAAAGAATACCAATACCCATTTTGAATTACCCATATTCTCAAATTGTTGTGAATCAAGACATTTAGGCCTTTTCTGGAACTATGAAAAAGGAACATAAAAACACCCAAAGAAAAATAAAACAAAGTAAAAAAACAAAACCCACTTGATGAATTGAAATATAGAAATATACGCTTTTACAAAACCTTGAACAAGAATACTAAATCTTCAAAAAAAATCTGATTTTTCTTTACATGTCGTTTTAATGTGGATTAACTGAACAAAAGAAAGTGGCACCTGCAACCAAGATGAGGGTACAATTCAAAGCAATGAGAGCTCTTAGGCGGTGAAAGAGTCCACTGAGATAAACTTTACCCTTCATGGGACAGTGTGACTTGTTTACTTTTTTAAGCTGAACCATCCAACATGACAGATCTATGCACACCCTCTTGTTCCTATTAGTATTATAACCCAATCAAACAAAAAAAATCATGTTACGAGTACCTACAGTTGTCCAATTCCACTTTAAAAAAAAATTAAAACTAAATTTGAGATGAAAAAAGGGAAAATTGGGGGGAGAAAACTTACTGGAGATGGTCCAGAGGTAGAGTTTTCTTGCAGGATTCCAAGATGTCCCAAAGGTGTTTCACCCCCATATCTTCTGCTACTTATTCACTAGTGTTCATACCCGAAGTCAGCAACTTTAACACTTATATCAGAGAGAGAGAGGGGGAGAGACTTGAGGGATGAGAGGGAAAAAGTTAGGACAACGGAAGTCGAAGTTTTCGAAAAATGGGATCGCTTTGCCATAAATAAATTGCTGTTTGGTTTTACATTATATTCAAAATTACAGGAGTAGGTTTGGTAGGACGGGAGAAATCATAAACTGCCCTGCCCTACCCTTTAATGAGAAATCAAGCAACTTGTTATAAAACTTTAGCGAAATATATAAATATACTCTAATAATTGTTGCATAAATTTAGCGAAATATATAAATATACTCTAATAATTGTTGCATAAATTTAGAGAGAATAAACAAAAAAAGAGAGAGAAATTCTTTCAGAGGAATTCTTATTCTTTATTCTTCACTATCACTGCCTTTATATAGGCAAAGGAAAAAGGAAGAAGGAAGAGTGAAAAGGAAGAGAAGGAGTCACGGGGGAAAGGAAAGCAGAAGAAGCAAGTGTTCCCTCCTCAAGACGGAATCACTACATGCATTATAACACTTCCCCTGATTCCCTACGATAAAAGATTATGTCTCATTAAAAACCTTGTTAAGAAAACCCAGTGGAAAAAATTTAACGAAGAAAAAAAGAGTACATATCTTTTACATAAATATCTTAATTATTTATCTCGTTAAAACCGCATCGAGAAAAAACCCATTGGGATAAAAATCGTGACTAAGAAAAAAATGCGATCTTCCCCAAAAGGAATTCATTACTTCTTAATGAAATGTTGTCATAAGTCTTTCGATTCGACACATTCCAATCCTTTTTAGAAGTTTTTCAAGCGTTGCATTTGGTAGCGACTTTGTGAATAAGTCGGCTAGATTATCACATGATCGAATTTGATGCACATCTATATCACCCTTCTTTTGTAGCTGTGTGTGAAGAAGAATTTAGGTGAAATATGCTTTGTTCATCTCCTTTGATGTAACCTCCTCTAAGTTGAAAGCAATGCATGCGGTGTTATCCTCATCTGAAATTGTAGGAATGTCTTTGATTGATGGTAATCCACATGATTTTTGAATATCTTTGAATAATTGATCTCAACCAAATACACTCTTTCTTTGCTTCGTATATAGCGAGAATCTACGAGTGATTGAAGATGTAGCTGTCATGGTTTTCTTTGTGGATTTCGAGGAGATAGCAGGTGTCACGATATGTAAATACATAACTTTGTTTGTGATCTTCCATTGTGTGGATCGATAAATATCCTGCAAGCATACCTGAACCAATTCATGACGTTGAATTTCTTGGATAAAATAACCCAAGATCAATACTTCCACGAAGGTATCTCAAAATGTATTTGATCCCATCCCAATGTCTCTTAGTAGGAGAAGAACTGTATCTTGCTAACAAGTTAACAGCAAAAGTAATATCAGGTCGTGTATAGTTTGCAAGATACATAAGAGCACATATTGCATTTAGGTATGGGACTTTAGGTCCAAGAACTTCTTCCCCACTTTCTAGAGGCCGAAATGGATCTTTATCAACTTCTAAAGATCGAACAACCATCGGGGTAGTCAAATGATGAGCTTTATCCATATAAAAGCATCGAGAATCTTTTTGACATATGTGGATTGATGAACAAAATTCCGGATGCTAAATGCTCCACTTGTATTCCCAAGCGAATTTTGTCTTTCCAAGATCTTTCATTTCAAATTCATCCTTTAAATAAGTAGCAGTTCTTGTGAGTTCTTCAGGAGTAACTACAAGATTCAAATCATCCACATATACAAAGAATGATGGAAAATCCACTTTGCGATTTCTTAATAAAAACACATGGACATACTTGATCATTTATATATCCATCTTTTATTAAATAATCACTAAGTCAATTATACCACATCTGACGAATTTGTTTTCAACCCATACAATGAAGCGTTGTAACTTGATTGAATATATATGACGTGGCCTTTGTGATTGACCATTTTCAATCCTTGAGGATTCTCATATAAATCTCCTTCGTCAAGTGAGCCATATAAAGTATCTTGATTACAACATCCATCGACGTGTTTCCAAACCTTCCATGGTTGCCATACCTATCGAAAGCGAAAAAGTGACTCCATCCATTCTTTGGAGTATGTATCTTGATAATCAATACGAGTTTTTATGAAAACCCTTGAGCTACAAGTCGGGCTTTGTATCTCACAATTTCATTTTTCTCATTTCGCTTTCGTACAAATACCCATTTATTTCCAACTGGGATTACACCCAGCGGTGTTTGGACTACTGGTTCAAATACTTTTCTTTTCAATAGAGATTGTAGCTCAGTTTGAATAACATCTTTTCATTTTGGCCAATCTTTTCTTTTTCGATATTCCTCCACGTTTTGTGGTTCAGGATCCGTGTCAGGAATCAAAGTAATATCTGATGCTATAGAGAAAACAAATATGTCATCAATCATGACTTTGCTTCGATCCCATATTTTTTCATCATGTACATAATTTATTGAGATCTCTTGGTGTTCATCTCTTATCCCTTTACTGAGATTTTGAACCTCTCCTGGGGCTATTCACACTCTTTGAATATGTGCTGCTTCTGGAGCGGTTTGTACCTCTTCTAGGGCTATTCCCACTATTGGAATAAGTGCTACTTCTGGAGCGGGTATTCCTTCAAGGATTCCCTTATTTGCTTTTGATTTTCGTGGTACAATGTCTTTTACACCAACCGGTCTTCCACGCTTCTGGCGTGGTTTAGATTCTTCTATTATCTTATTCGTCAATTCTCCAGGAATTGATTTTTCAATAGGTATTTCTATCCTTGCTGGAGTATTCACTGCAAGTGTATGTGACTTTATCACTTTTCTAGCATCATTAAATGCATCTGGCATTTGATTTGCAATATTTTGTAAATGAACAATTCTTTGAACTTCAATTTCACATTGTCGTGTACGAGGATCAAGTGAATTTAAATCTGATGCATTCCATGATATTTCAGAGGGTTTTTTATTTAAAACTTTCCCTCCTCCTAATGTTGGAAATACAGATTCATCAAAATGACAATTTATATAACGTGCAGTAAAAACATCTCCAGTTAAAGGTTCAAGATATCTAATAATAGAAGGAGAATCAAAACCAATATAAATACCTATTCTTTGTTGGGCTCCCATTTTAGTTCTTTGTGGAGGTGCAATTGGAACATATACTGCACTTTCAAAAACTCGAAAGTATGATATGTTGGGTATCTGTCCAAGAACTAACTGTAAAGGAGAAAATTTATGAAGAGCCGTTGGTCTTACTCAAATGATGACTGCAGCATGAAGAATTGCATGACCCCAAACTGAGGTAGGTAAGTTAGCCCTTAACATTAATGGTCGTGCAATTAGTTGAAGTCTTTTTATTAAAGATTAAATTTAAACATTTTTTGTGTATGAATATTAGAGATGAGAATGCTCAATGGAAATTCTAATAGTCATATAAAAATCATTAAAAGTCATTGATGAAAATTCAGCTGCGTTATCAAGTCGAATTGACTTGATTGGATGATCAGAGAACTGAGCCCGTAACTTGATTATTTGAGCTAGAAGTTTTGAGAAGGCAAAGTTTCGAGAAGAGAGAAGACAAACATGAGACCATCTAGTTGAAGCATCTATTAAAACCATGAAATATCGAAATGGGCCAGACAATGGGTGAATAGGTCCACAAATGTCTCCTTGAATTCTTTCTAGGAATTTTGGGACTTCTTTATAAAATTTTACTGGTGATGGTCGAATAATTAATTTTCCTCGAGAACACGCAACACAAGAAAATTCAGTACTAGGAAAAACCCTTTTATCTTTGAGAGGATGACCCGTTAGAATTTTCAATAATACGATGCATCATAGAAGTACTGGATGGCCAAGAGTCTTTCATGCCAAAGCATAAAGGATTTGGGATCTATGATTTTGGAATCATAACGATGTATGAGACTCAATTGCTCTAATTTTCATAGTATATAATCCGGAAGAAATTGAATGAAATTTTCTAAGATATTCTTTTTTCCAGAAATAATAGAAGTAATGAGAAGATATTCATTATCATTCTCATTGGTTGTTTCAATGTGAAAACCATTTAGTCGAATATCTTTAAAACTAAGCAAATTTCTTCTTGATTTACTAGAATATAGAGCATTTTTGATAAAAACTTGTGTCTCATTTGGTAGCAAGAAACTAGCTTTTTCAAATCCCTCGATTAAATTTGATGTGCCAGAGATAGTTCCTACATTTCCCTTAGCTTTGATCAGTTGTGAAAAATATTTCTCACTTCGAAGGATTATATGAGTTGTTACACTGTCTGCTAAATATATATCCTCTATATCCATTAAAAATGGTCTGACACATATAAAAACATAAATAAGAAAAGTTACATTTCAAATATAATTTTATTCATGAGAAACACATATCACATATAGAATGAAAACTAATAATATTATACATGCAGGATGTTTAATTAAAACAAGAAATTAAACGATATCCCAAAAGATACTTTCAGAAGGTTCAGTAATATCAACAACTTTTTCCTCATTGTTGGTCATTGGTGAATCATCAACAATATTCAATTGATGATTAACAAAGTATGTTTACGCCTCCATTACTTTTTCTTTTGAGACTCCTAGAATAAATTAGCAGATGCCTGCTGCGTCACGTGCAGTCGCGACAATGCCCTTTCATCCCACACCTAAAAACAAACATCCGGTTTGTTCTTTATCGATCAGTCTTGCATTTTCTTTATTTTTACCCGACCCAAACACTTGCCATACGGTGGCACGAATTATCACGATTACGGAATTTGTTGTTACGATGGCCTCGTTTATTCTTTTTCGTCCCCAAGGCTTTTTATTATATGACCATCTATTGTCACGTTTATTCTGCTTTGGAATGACGTCTTTGTTAATATCCCAAGAATGGGGTAGCACCCGTTGGCCGTACTTGATGATTTTTCAACAACAATTCATTATTCTTTTCTGCAACCAGGAGAATAGACAATATGTCACTAAATTTTGTGAACTTACTCTGTCTATATTGTTGCGACAGAATCATGTTGGTGGGATAAAAAGTTGAGAGCGTTTTCTCTAATATTTAGGATTCAGAAACTGAATCTCCTCACAAAGTCAAAGTAGAGGTTATTCTATAAACATTGGAACTATATTCCGTAATTGATTTGTAATCTTGTAGCCTTAAATTAAGCCACTCAAATTTGGCATTAGGGAGAACAATCAATTTTTGGTGGTCAAATCTTTCCTTAAGTTGTGTCCATAAAGATAAAGGATCTTTGACTGTTAAATACTCAGTCTTTAATCCTTCATCAATATGGTGACAAAGAAAAATTATGGCTTTTGCATTTTGTGTCAAGAAGTAATTTGTATTTTACGATTGATGGTCTTTTTCTAACTCATTTGCACTAAGGTGCAATTCTGCATCAAGTGCCCAAGCCAAATAATTGTCTCCAGAGATTTTCAAAATAGAAAAATGTAAGACCCCAAATTATTAATAAATGAAATTTAATTTCCTCTATTTATCATTTTGAAATAGTAAGGGTTGATTTGATTAATGTGGTTAGTTATGGGTAAAATGTGCAAATATTTCAAATAAGCAAGTGGTTATAAAATACTCATTGTTGTCGGGGAATATTCGTTTGGTCGTGGAATATTCTTGTTGTAGGGAATATTAAATGCGATGGTAGCGATCTTTTTGTGGTCCCCATAATGGAAAGCGATTGGATGAAGAAAAGACAAGTATGAGTTGTTTATAAATAGCGTGCGTAGTTATTTACCAATTAATCTATTGGAATACCCGGGTGGTTAAAAACACGATGTCTGGCCATGTTGCCGATGGCTTACGCAGTATTGCACCAATTATTGATTCTTACGTAAGAAGGCACTACTCAATAATTGTTACGATAATTCTTATTCAAATTATTTTATTTTATTGATTCAATAATTGCGGCGTTAATTTTTTTATATTCTTTGTTGTTTCAATAATTGTCACTACACAAGATTTTCCATTATCGAAGCAATAATTCATGTTATCTGAATAATATTATTAGAAAACATTATTGACAATGTCTAGAAAGTTACATCTAAGGAGAGGTTTGGTCACCTAATGCTTGCTAGGTAAGGAGAAATTCTTATTGGAAAGCCCCTCTTTCCTGGAGCGGCTGGTTGCCCGATCTTGTGATTCTGTAATATTATTTGTGAATAATTAATTATTGATTTATATGATGAGAAAAATATTGATTTTATGTGGATATAGATGGAGAAATTTTTTTTAAGTGATAATTGTTAAAAATTGATATTTTATCTTTTCTGATAAAATAACATTTTATTATATTATTCTAATATAATAATGGGGATATTTTTACAATGAATGTGGGATATATGAGTATATGAGGATGAGGAGTATTTTTGTTGCAAAAGTTGTTTAAAACATGTTAAACAAGTCCGTGGGCCCATTTCTTGACTGAAATTTGATTATAGCCTGTAAAATCGCCCGTTTATGGATTTCGGTCAATTTCTGTATGGAATTTAGAAAAATATTCTTCTGCAAAGTTGTAGAGAATTGAATTTCCTATTAAAAATCACGAGATTCAAATTTTTTAATAAAATGGATATTTATTATGAATTATTGAAGTTCTGAAGTTCCGAAATAATTGATTTTTGGAAGTTTTAATTATTTTTAATATAAAAAACATTTTTGTTGTTTATGGAAATGTGTTAGGTGTTTGAGATCAGCTGGTAGGATGGCGTAGAAGATTTATTATATATATTAATATTATATTAAATTTTTTGCTTTGGTGTTCTAAGTATTTTCCTATAAATAGGGTGCTTAGGTTAGAATTGAAAATCACACAAGAAACTAAAGATTTCTCTCTCTTTCTCTCTCGATATATTGAGCGTATTCTTGTGAGTATTTTAGTACTTTGAGTATTGTTATACGGTCTGCAAGTCCTTTCAAAGACTATATCCGATTATACCCGATCAAATACTATCCTTTTTAGGTAAGGGATGTTATTTTATTCATAAATGATATTATTTCTTCAATATCATTATGCTGAAATATTGGTTGGAACTTTTTATCAAATTTGGAACTTTTTTATGTCGGGATTACTATTCATGAGTTACTATTTATGAGTTACTATTCACGAGTACTATTCACGAAGCATGATGATATTTTTGTGAAATTTTTATCTTTTAGTGTGAGATTCTTATTCACGTATCGCATAATTATTCACGAATCTGACACTATTCACAAAAAAATTAAATTTTCTTTTCTCGTGTCCAAGATTATGCTGTTATGATTCCTATCTTTGATTGGATCTATGCTTTAGTCTTCATTCTTGAATTTTACTCCACTCAAGTTATTTATGAAGTATTTTTGAACTTGGATTGTTTAAAGTACGAATCCTTAATATTTGTTCTTTTGTTTCACTTTGGATTGTTTTTTTTTAAAATATTTTCATCATCCTCACCCCTAAATGATGATATATAACTGAATATCTTTGGCTGTGGTGCAAAGATGAATGATTTTATAATGAATATCTTTGGCGTAGTAGTGCAAAGATGAACAGTGTTTAGATGAACATGATTAATCGATGAATATCTTTGGCTTCGTAGTGCAAAGATGACTATTTAATTTATGATGTATATTGATTGATATTACGAGGATAAAATATCGATGATGGACTTTTAAATTCATAGATGATAGTAGATTTCATTCTCTACTTAACTCTTTTAATGAATTGTTGTTTAGTTGCGATTGTTGATCTAAAACTTGTTGTCTATTGTATTCTATCGATTTTTCCTGTTGAAGACTAAGGATAATTTGTTGTACATTATCTTAGTCATAAAATTCTTTACTGGGCTAGTTGAGCTCACCCTTTTCCTTTTTATTCCATTTTTCTTCTCAGGAGACGAGAATATAGCGGGAAGTCGGGGTGTGGAGTAATGGTTCAAGACAGTTGTTTTAGTAGTCCTCACCATTTTATAAAATAGTGTATCAATAATTGTAATGAGGACTTATTTGAGTGTGAATATTGTCTAGAAGACAATATTTGTATTTAAACTCACAGTTTATGTGTTGTCGTATTTTGCACGACAATTGTATTAATGAAGTTGTAGTTGTTTCTGTACCATGTATTTGGCGACTCAGAATGGGTGATGTATACCTATTTTGGGCGCGTCACAAAAAATCTATTTTTGCCAAGTTTGTCATCTATTTTGAGTTAAAACACAATTTTATTATTTATTAAAACAATAAATAATTACATGTATGAAATATGAAAAATAAACTACATCACGATCTCAAGTGGTGATAAAATGCAAATATAAATATTCTTATATTTATGTTATTAGCATAATGCAAATGGATCTTCACCCGGCATGCGGTAGTTCGCATAGACAGATTATTCCAACAGAATAATAAATAACGGAACCAGGTCATGCGTAAACGCTTGCAGCGAGGATATTCCAATGAATAATAAATAATGGGAAAGGTCCCGGCAGTAAAAGCGCATGCAGACAGGATATTCCGACATAATAATGAAGAATGGAATAATAGAAGAATTTCACCATGTATGCGGTACTTCGTATATACAGGTTATTCCAATATAATAATAAATTGCAAGAATTTAAAGGCAATTATAAGAATAAAATTATATTATTGGTGGCATAGTCAAACCGATTATATAATAATAAATTGCAAGAATTTAATTTTACCGTCTCAGTTGGTTAGAGCCTCGTGCTGATAACGTGTTATAAAACTTTAGCGAAATATATAAATATACTCTTATAATTGCTGCATAAATTTAGAGAGAATAAGCAAGAGAAAAGAGAGAGAAATTCTTTCAGAGAAATTCTTATTCTTTATTCTTCACTATCACTTCCTTTATATAGGCAAAGGAAAAAAGAAGAAGGAAGAGTGAAAAGGAAGAGAAGGAGTCACGGGGGAAAGGAAAGCAGAAGAAGCAAGTGTTCCCTCCTCAGGAGGGAATCACTACATGCATTATAACACAACTGTTAATATTTATCGCAATGTTCTCCTATGTGAGAGTGAGACTCAATTACTAATCTTGTGATGAATATAAAATTTATAAAAATATCATATTTTTAGTAAGAGTTATACATAATTTTAGTGAATCAATCAATACAATACAAGTATATAACAAGTTGAAATGAGATTTTATCCAAATTAATTTGGTTAGTCAGACATCAACTCATAATTCTCAAATACAAATTACATAATTATAATAATACATGTTTAAATTCAATAAATATATATAATTATAATTTGATGTATATACATACATGAATTTCATAATAAAATAAAAAGTTATAAATAAAACATTAATGTCATATATATACATAATAATATAAAAGACGAACTTATAAATGTATTATTTTGATAAATAAAAAGTATATAAGAACAAAAAAATTGTAATTCACTAAATATGTAATTGTATGTAATGAATAAATGTAAATTATAAGTCAAAATGTCAAATCAATAGTAATCGTTATTATTTTATCTTTTATGACATATTTCATTACGGACATAATAAGTTAATATATTTTCTGGTCTGGTGGGCGTAATGAAAAACATTCAAATTGACATAATCCTATTACCACAATATATGTCAAACCAATGCAATAGTTTATTACATTGAAAAATTATTATATTAATTTGATGTTAACCAAAAGGTATCTAAATGTATTACTCTTCATGTTTCTCTTTCACTTATCTCTACTCCTTTTTTTCCCGGTCAAGGCCATGGTAGTAGAGCGGTTGGGGATTAGAACATATTGAAATTTTGTAAAAGTAAATTTTATTTTTAAAGGGTCGTATATTAGACTTTGTACATTGTCTATACAACAGATAGTATAATATAGAATGGACATTGAGAGGAGGGCACACCTAATTATCTTTATACATGCTATTTATTAATCAGTAAAATAAAATAATAAAATATTATAAGGATTATCGTCTTATTATTTTTAATTATAAATAGAAAATAGTGATTGAGTTTATATATTTGAGTAAGAATATAATATAAATTCAAGGAACAATTATATATTAAAGTACATTTTTAAAAGTAATTACAAAAATCATACATTTATAAAATAATTACAAAAATATGACACTTCATCATATATATTTACAATACTAATACAATTAAGAGTCCTTAAATTAAGGGATTAATATTAATGGACTGACATAGCAAATTAGTTTCTATCTTCCTTCGGTCTCTCTCTCTCTACGCCCTTATTATTTCTCTCTCTTCTCCCTTACTACTTCTCTCTCTCCTCTCGAAGCCACTCGTCGTCGTCCTCTTCTGCCGCCGCCGCCGCAACACCATAGTCTCTCAACTTTGACAGAAAATTGAATACGTGACTTTCAGGCTATGTTTTCAGGCTAATACGTGATTTTCTCTCTCCAACTCTCTCACAACTGAAAGGATTCTGGTTTCTCTCTAAGGTATGCTTCTAATTTCTCTTAATTTTCATTCTTCTAATTTCTGTTTATTCTCATTCTACTAATTATTGCAGTATGTAACCTCCACATCTTTCCTACTGGTAACCTATGCCAAGTACTTAACCACTTCACACAAGGTGGTCAATTGTGGGGGAGCCATTGTCACCCCCAAGAGGCTACGTAACCTTGCCAAACAACAGGTACATACATATTTTTTTATCCAGATCTGAGTAACTGTTTGGTTACTTCTGCATTATGTTTTGGTTACTGTTAGCTTGTGATTCGGATACCATTTTTGTAAGACCCCAACTTTTTATAAATAAAATCGAATTTCCTCTAATTATTATTCTTGATTAATAAGGTGGTAATTTGATATAATGCTTTGGTTATGGGTGAAATGTGCAATTTTTTCAAAATAAACAAGTTGTTATTAAAATATTCATTTTTGTTAGGGAATATTCGTTTGGTCGTGGAATATTCTTGCCGTGTGGGAATATTAAATGACAGTATGACCATTTATGGGCCCCATAACGAAAAGCGGTTGGATGAAAGAAAACGACAAAGATTGAGTTTTATAAATAACGACGTAAATTATTACCGATTAACTTTCGTTGGGTTACACGGTGGTTAAAATACGATAATATCGCGTGGTTGCGACAAGAAGACACCGGTATTAAGACAGTATTGTTGAATTATTGATTCGTGCATATAAGAAGTCACTACTCAATAATTGTTACAAGAATTAATTTTGTTCATTATTTTATTTTATTGATTCAATAATTGTTGCGTTGATATTTATATTATTATTGTTGTCACTGCACAGTATTTTCCATTATCAGATCAATAATTCATATTATTTGAATAATATTATCGATAACATTATTGGCAATGTCTAGAAAGTTACATACAGGAGAGGTTTGGTCACCTAATTCGGCGCCAAGAAGAGAAAATCCTTATTGGAAAGCCCCCTCTTCCTGAACTACTGGTTGTCATAATTGTGATTCTGTAATATTATTTGTGAATAATTAATTATTAATTTATATGATAATAAAATATTTATTTGATATAAATGATGGATTAATTTATTTTATGTGGTTATGATTGAAGGAATTAATGCTGAGGTGTTTTATCGGTTTTTAATCTGATTTGGAAGTATTAAAAATCATCCGTTTGTGAATTTCGGATATTTTTGGTTTGGAATTTGGAAAAACTCAAAACTACAAAGTTGTAGAGAATTCGATTTCAGGCAGAATGGACATAAAATTCGTATTTTTCTGATAAACGGTCTATTTTCTATGAATTGTTGAAGTTTCGGAAAATAAAATGATTTTTATTAAATTTATGGGTGGGACCCACTTTGGTTGGTGTGATTACACATGTGGGATGCTGGAAATTTTCCAAGGTGGTGGCTGGTCTTGGCCTAACAAATCATGCGTAGGAAGTTTGATTTAAAATATTAATATTTTATTATTTTAGTCTCCTTTGGCGTCTACAGCATTTTCTTATAAATAGAGGCTAAGTTAGAATTGAAAATCACACGAAACGTAAACAAGTTCTCTCTTCTGTCTCTATATTATCGAGCGTATTCTTGTGAGTATACTTTGAGTGTTCTATATCTGGTGCGAAGTTTACATCGACTATACCAAAATTCGGTCGAGAATACGGTTATTTTGAGGTAAGGGATGTTATTTCTTTTCATGAAATGGTATTATTTTCTTCAATATCATTATGCCAAAATATTGGTTGAACTTTTTATCAAATTTGGAACTTGTTGTGTCGAGGTTACTATTCACGATATCGACTATTTATTCACGAATCGACCTTTATTCATAGAAGAATGAAAATTCTCCTTTTTGTCCAAAATATCTATTATGGTTACTAGCTTTGATTGTATCCATGTTTTGATCTTCATTCTTGAAGTTTGGCTCATAATTGTTTATTATGGAGTATTTTTGAATTTGGACAAACTAAAGTACGAATCCTTAATCCTTAATCCTTGTCATTTTGTTTCACTGGATTCGTTTCTTTAAAAAAATATTTTTCATCATCCTCAGTCCTAAATGATGATACTACTGAATATCTTTGGCCTGTAGTGCAAAGATGAATGATTAACTGATGAATATCTTTGGCCTGTAGTGCAAAGATGAACAGGTGTTGAGATGAACATGACCGACTGGTGATTTAAATGAATATCTTTGGCCTGTAGTGCAAAGATGAATATTGATTGTTATTACAAGGATAAAATATTGATGATGGACTTTTAAATCTTAGAAGATAGTAGAATTCATTCTCTACGTGACTCTTCTAATGGATTCTTTGTTTTATTTGCATTTGTTGATCTAAAACTTGTTATTCATTATATTTTATCGATTTTTCCTGTTGAAGATCGGGGACGATAATTTGTTGTATATTATCTTAGTCATAATATTCTTTCTTGGGCTAGTTGAGCTCACCTTTTCCTTTTTGTTCCATTTTTCTTCTCAGGAGGTGAGAACATAGCAGGATCGAGTCGGGGTATGGAGTGATGGTTCTAGGAAGATGTTTTAGCGATCCTCACTATTTCTATAAAATAGTGTTTGAATAATTGTAATGAGGACTTATTTGCGTGTGGATATTATGCGGAAGACAATATTTGTATTTAAACTCACGGTATGTATTGTCAGTATTTCACACGACATTTGTATTATTGAAGTTGTAGTTTGCTTTATGTACCATGTATTTGGCGACTCGAGAATGGGTGTTGTATACCTATTTTGGGGGCGTCGCCGGTTAATATCGAGCTTAGGGATATGGTCTCTGGTAGAGATCGGGGAATAAAACTAGGAGGGAGAGATGAGTAAATCCTTCACATTAAAGGTGTCCTACCTAAGCTTATTTGTTGGTCGGTCATAATATAGGGATATTATGTGACATGTTAATTTGTTTAATTAACCCTTGTTTTATGGCAAGATTTAAGATGGCGGTGAGAACGTTAACAATGGAGTGTGTGAGACTGTGGAGACACCTTTAGTCACAAACCAGGAGAACGTGCATCAGGAAGGCAATATTCTTCCTGTAAACAACACTACCGAGCAAACGATGAATGATGGAATGTTTAGGAGCTTTTTGCGTTCATGCAAAATCGCAGACGAGGAGACTCGTGTACAAAATACGGGTGGAAATGATAAGAACGCTTGATACATCATGACCAAGCGATTCAAGGAGTTGGGACCACCAAATTTCCATGGAAAACCGGATCCGATCAAAGCGTAAACGTGGGTCAAGCAAATTATCAAGATATTTGATGTCTTGGGATGCACGGAGGAGCGAAGGTTCCATTCGCCACCTTTATGTTTTCGTGGTGAAACAGATTCATTGGTGGGAATCGTGAAGCGTACTGACCGGATGCACTCAACATGTCTTGGGAAAGATTTGAAACTTTTCAATGACAAGTACTTTCTGAAAGTATTCGTCTATATGAAAGAGGTAGAGTTTAATAGATTGGGAGCGAACAACATGGCCGGTGTCTAAAGACGAGGCAAAGTTAGCAGAGTTATCCAGGTTTGCACCTCATTTGGTGGAGAATGAGGAACGTATGACGCGGATGTTTCTGAGAGGTCTAAAACCCGAGATTCGTCAATACCTTATATCTCATAAATTTTCTCTGTATCCAGATGTTGTAAACATGGCTGAATTATTAGAGCGAGATAGTGAGTATATTCAACCGAAGGACCACAACCAGGGTTATATCGGTGACAACAGTCATCAAAACGATGATAACCAGCGAGGAGGAAAGAATACGGTCAAAGGCGGTAACCACTCAGGTGGTAATCGTGGACATGATAATAGGAGAGATGAGTCAAGTGGAAATTTCAGGAGATTCAACAACGACGGGAAGACATCAGCAGCAGCACCAGCACCAACAACAAATTCTAGGGGAGGAGAACGACCGCCAGTTAGACGTTACAAATGCGGGAAGGAGGGACATATCAGCCCAAACTGTCCACAACAATCCAAGGTATGTTACATGTAAGACCCCAAATAATTAATAAATGAAATTTAATTTTCTCTAATTATTATTTTGAAATAGTAAGGGTTGATGTGATTAATGTGGATAGTTATGGGTAAAATACGCAAATATTTCAAAATAAGCAAGTGGTTATAAAATATTCATTGTTGTCCGGGAATATTCGTTTGGTCGTGGAATATTAAATGCTTTGGGAGAATATTAAATGCGGCGACAAAGTATGACCATGTGTGGGCCCCATAATGGAAAGAGATTGGAGGAAGAAAGCGACAAATATAAGTTATTTAAAAAATACTACAGTAGTTATTACTGAATTTACATTGTTGGAATACCCGGTGGTTAAAACACGATGTACGCGTTGTTGACGCGATGGCACGGTATTGCACCAATTGTTGACTCTTACGTAAGAAGGCCTTTACTCAATAATGGTTACGATAATTCTTTGTTCGATATTTTATTGGTTCGATAATTGTTGCGTTGATATTTTATATTCTTTGTTGTTTTTGATAATTGTCATTACACAAGTATTTTTCATTATCGAAGCAATAATTCATATTATCTGAATAATATTATTAGATAACTTTATTGGCAATGTCTAGAAAGTTACATCTAAGGAGAGGTTTGGTCACCTAATTGCGCTTGTAAGAAGGAGAAATTCTTATTGGAAAGCCCTCTGCTCACAGGAGGCGCACTGGTCATCAATATTGTGATTCTCGTAATATTATTTGTGAATAATTAATTATTGATTCATATGATGAGAAAAATATTGATTTTATGTGGATATAGATGGAGAAATTTTTAATGTGACAATTGTTGAAAATTGAAATTTTATCTTTTTACGATAAAATAATTCATTTAAATATATATATTATTATATTTTAATAATATAATAATGGTGATATTTTTACAACGAATGTGGAATATATGAGTATACGAGGAGGAAGAGTATTTTTGTTGCAATAAATGTTTAAAACATGTTAAACATGCGGTGGACCCCATTTATCGATCGAAATTTGATTATAGCCTTTAAAATCGCCTGGATTTGTGGATTTGATCAATCTTTTCTTGGAATTTAGAAAACTTTCTTACGCAAAGTTGTAGAGAATTGAATTTCCTATAAAAACTCGCGAGATTTGAATTTTCTGACAAAAGGGCTATTTATTGTGAATTATTGAAGTTCCGAAGCTCCGAAATAATTGATTTTTGGAAGTTTAAATTATTTTAAATAATAAAAACGTTTTTAACAAGGTAGGTGTGCCCACTAGCATGGAAAAAGAGCTGAGATCAGATTGTCCAAGGTGTGCGTGAATATTATCTATATATATATATATTAATATTTTAATAAATTTATTTCTTTGGTGTTACAAGCATTTTCCTATAAATAGGGTGCTTAGGTTAGAATTGAAAATCACAATTAAACCCGAATTTTTCTCTATATATTATCGAAAGCGTATTCTTGTGAGTATTTTGAGTATACTTTGAGTATTGCTATACGGTGAAAGTTCAAGTTATAGCTTTATATCCGAGTATTCCAGGTTAAGTAGTGTCTTTTCCGAGGTAAGGGATATTTTTTTTCAGTAATGATATTATTTCTTCAATATCATTATCTTTGAAATATTGATTTGAAGTTTTTATCAAATTTGGAACTTTTGGTGTGTGAGATTCTTATTCACGATACGACCTTTATTCACGTAATCGACATTATTCATCTGAAAAATGAAAATTTTCCTTTTCGTCTAAAATATCTATTGTGGATACTAGCTTTGATTGTATCCATGTTTTGATCATTCTTAAATTTTACACCACTATGATTATTTTTGAGGTATTTTTGACGTGGATAAAACAAAGTACGAATCCTTAATTCTTAATCCTTGTCATTTTGATTCACTGGATTCGTTTCTTTAAAAAATATTTTTCATCATCCTCAGTCTTAAATGATGATATTATGGAATATCTTTGGCCTGTAGTGCAAAGATGAATGATTTCTGATGAATATCTTTGGCCCGTAGTGCAAAGATGAACAGGTGTTTAGATGAACATGACCAACTGGGCTAGTTGAGCTCACCCTTTTCCTTTTTGTTCTATTTTTCTTCTCAGGAGGCAAGAATGTAGCGAGTACGAGTCGGGGTATGGAATAATGGTTTTAGAGAGTTGTTTAGTAGTCCTCACCATTTCTGTAAAATAATGTATCAATAATTATGATGAGGATTTATTTGTATGTGGATATTGTTTAGATGGCAATATCTGTATTTAAACTCACAGATTTTATTGTTGTAATAATAAAGTTGTAGTTGTTTACATGCAGTGTATTGACAACTCGGAATGGGTGATGTATACCTATTTTGGGGGTGTCGCGGTTGGTATCGAGCTTAGGATATGATCTCTGGCGGAGATCGGGGAATAGAACTAGGAGGGGAGAGTCGAGTAAATCCTTCGTTAGTGTGTCCTACCTAAGCTTATTTGTTAGTTGGTCAGTATATAAGGATATTATGTGATATATTGATTTGCTTAATTAACCCTTGTTTTATGGCTTAATAAATTTGAGAATGTCGAATTGAGAATATTAACGGTGGAAATAAGGCCCAGTAGAGCGCTGCAGACTCACCAACGAGGAAAAGCGTGCAACAGATCGGTAATGCTCCTCCCATGAACAACACCACGGAGCGAGATGATGAACGAGGGGATGTTTAGAAGCTTTTTGCGATTCATGAAAAATCGACGAGGGAGACTCGTGTTCAAAACATAGGAGGAAATGATAGCAATTCACGGGTTGTCACAAACCAAGCTAGATTCAAAAGTTGGGACCACGAATTTAAGGGAAAGCTTTGATCCGATCATGGCGGAAACATGGGTCAAGCAAATTACCAAGATATTCGATGTCTTGGTATGCGGAGAAACAGAAGGTTCCATTCGCCACCTTTATGTTACGTGGCTAAGCAGACTCTTGGTGGGAGTCTCAGGAAGTGCACTCGTATCCACCGCACTCAAAGATGTCTTGGGAGACGTTTGAACTATTTAATGACAAATACTTTCACGAAAGTGTTACGTCATATGAAGGAAGTGGAGTTTATTAGATGGAAGCGAGAACAACATGACGGTGTGTCTCGATGACGGCGAAGTTTGCAGAGTTATCGAGTTTGCACCTCATTTGGTGGAGAATGAGGAGCGTATGACGCGGATGTTTCGAGAGGTTTGAAACCCGCATACGTCAAGATCTCATCTCTCATAAATTTTTTCTTTATTCGGATGTTGTTAATAGGGCTCAATTGTAAGAGCGAGATAACGAGTACGGTCAATCGAGGTACCACAATCAGGATCATCTTGAGATATACCACAATGTCGTGAACAACAATAACCGAGTGGAGAAAGAAAAAGACGGACAAAAATGGTAACCACTCTGGTGGTAATCATGGCCATGAAAATAGAAGAAGCGAGTTAGGAGGAGATTTGAAAAGAGGAGATTCAACAACGACCATGTGAAGGCGATAAAGTGCCAAGAAGAATCTGGTTCCAAGGAGAGAAACGACCCCGATCATATCGCTATAAATGCGGAAAAGACATATTAGTCCAAAGCGCACAATAGTTCCGGGTATGTTATAATTGTGGAAAGGAAGGACATATTGCTCGAGATTGCGATGAAGCGAAACCTAGTTCGGTGGGGATGGTGACTCAAAAGATTGTCCCAAAAAGTCAAAGTCAGCGGTTCTCGGAAGGCGTTTGTTGTGGATTTGGTCAAAATCGAGGAACCCAAACGAGGTGATCACGGGTAAGCTATTTATAAATTCTTGTGAAGTTTATACTTTACTAGATCACGGTCTTTACCCATTCATTTATCTCCCCTACTTGTGCTCAACGTTTAAATTTGACTCTGGAAAAATTAGACTTTGACCTATCTGTGGAAACTCTGTTAGGAGAAACTTTCATCACATCCACTGTTTATAAATCTTGTCTAATCCAAGTTGGCACCCTTATCTTACATGTTGACCTTATCTCTTTAAAGATACTTACTTTTGATGTGATTTTAGGGATTGATTGGTTAACTACTCATCATGCCAAAATTGATTGTTTTCGTAAGGTTGTTAGTTTTCATATTCCTAATCAACCTGTTGTTCGAATTCAGGCAACTAAACCATTAAAATCAATCACTGTCATATCTAATCATAAAGCGATTCGTTTATTGAAAAACGAATGTCAAGCTTTCTTAGCCCATGTTATGGATTTGAATAAAGACACGTCAAAATTGAATAATATTCCTGTTGTTATTAACTTTCCGACGTATTTCTCGAAGAACTTCGGCCTACCCCGTAACGTGAAGTTGAATTCTTTATTGACCTTGAACACGGTACAAAGTCCATTTCTAAAACCCCATATCGAATGGCTCCTATTGAACTTCAGGAGTTAAAGGTCCAACTACAAGAATTGTTGGACATCGGTTTCATTCGTTCTAATACATCTCCTTGGGGTGCTCCTATTTTATTCGTAAAGAAGAAAGACGGGAGTATGCGACTTTGTATTGACTATCGGGAATTGAACCATGTCACCATCAAGAATAGGTATCCTCTACCTCGTATTGATGACTTGTTTGACCAATTTGCAAGGAGCACAATTCTTTTCAAAAATCGTTTTTAATTTGGATATCATCAAATTGAAAATTAGAGGCGAGGATATTCCAAAGGCGCCTTCGAACTTCGGTATGGGCATTATGAATTCTTAGTTATGTCTTTTCGGATTGACTAATGCTCCTGCGGATTTCATGGATATGATGAATCGAGTATTCAAAGAATATTTGGATAAATTCGTTGTTGTCTTTATTAATGACATCCTCATATATTCCAAAAGCCGTGAAGATCATGAGCACCATTTGAAGCTAGTACTCCAAAGGCTTCGTGAAAACAAGCTATATGCTAAGTTGAAGAAATGCGAGTTCTGGCTCGAGGAAGTAGCATTCCTTGGGCACGTGGTGTCAAAACATGGAGTATCTGTTGACGGCGAAGATTGAAGCAATACAAAGTTGGGAGCAACCAAAAGTCGGTGGTGGATCAAGACGTAGCTTTTGGGTTTATTTGGTTATTATCGGAGATTCGTGGAAGGGTTTTCTCGAATCGCTACTCAGATTAACTCATCTTACTCGAAAGGATACAAAATTCATATGGATCTAGGAACGCGAGAAGAGTTTCCAAGAGCTTAAGAGAGACTCATTTTGATTGACTGTTTCTAACAATACCATCCGATACGGATGGATTTGTTATCTACAATGATGCTTTGAGCAAAGGGTTAGGATGTGTTCTCATGCAACATGAGAACTTCATAGCCTATGCCTCATGACAACTTAAAGAATATGAGAGAAATTATCCTACTTCATGATCTAGAGTGGCAGCAATGCGTTTTTGCTTAAAGATCTAGAGGCACTATCTATACGGGGAGAAAGTGGAGATATATTCGGACCATAAAAGCCTTAAATATTTCTTCACTCAAAAGAACTTAACATGCGGCAAATGACGTTGGCTCGAGCTATTGAAAAACTACGACCACACTATTCAATACCATCCGGAAAAGCGAACGCAGTGGTAGTGGCGTTAAGTAGAAGATCATATGCAGAGAAGAAAAGTGCGATAATGTCAATTATCGACAGAGAGCCAACTTTAATAGAAAAAGTTAAGGTTCTTCGAGCCAACCCAGGCTTGAGGCGATGCATATGAAGAAGAAAGTATAAGAAGGTGCTATTCCTAAGGCGAGAATTGATGAAGAAGGAATACTTGAGTCCACTCTAGACTTTGTGTTCTAATGATTACGATTTGAAGTACAAGATCATGATGGAGGCACACAATACACCATTTGCAATCCATCACTGGAAGTACTAAAATGTATTGTGATCTTGACATACATTTTGGTGGAACAATATGAAGAGAGAGATTACAAAGTTTATCTCAACATGTTTAACTTGTCAACGTGTAAAGGTGGAGCATCAAGTGCCTAAGAGACCATTGCAACCACTTGAGATTCCGAAATTGAAGTGGGAACACATTACCATGGATTTCGTTACGGGTCTTCCCACGGTTTCTCAAGGCATAAATGTTATTTGGGTTATTGTTGATAGATTAACCAAGTCTGCACATTTCTTGCCGATACGGGAGACTTATTCTCTTGAACGTCTTGCTAGTATGTATGTAAATGAGATTGGGAGGTTGCATGGCATGCCAGTATCTATAGTTTCGGATCGTGACCCAAGATTCACTTCAAGATTTTGGGTTAGCTTGCAAAAAGCTATGGGTACGGATTTATGATTCAGTTCGGCATACCATCCTCAAACGGACGGACAATCAGAGAGGACTATTAAAACTCTTGAAGATATTATTTCTTCAATATCATTATGCTGAAATATTGATTTGAAGTTTTTTATCAAATTTGGAACTTTTGGTGTCGAGAGTTCTTATTCACGATCACGACACTATTCACGAATCTGGCATTATTCATCGAAAAATGAAAATTTTCCTTTTTCGTCTAAAATATCTATTGTGGATACTAGCTTTGATTGTATCCATGTTTTGATCATTCTTGAATTTTACACCACTATGATTATTTTTGAGGTATTTTTGGATGTGGATAAAACAAAAGTACGAATCCTTAATTCTTAACCCTTGTCATTTTGATTCACTTTGGATTCGTTTCTTTAAAAATATTTTCATCATCCTCGGTCTTAAATGATGATATTATGGAATATCTTTGGCACGTAGTGCAAAAAGATGAATGATTTTCGATGAATATCTTTGGCACAGTAGTGCAAAGATGAATGATTTCGATGAATATCTTTGGCCCGTAGTGCAAAGATGAGCAGTGTTTAGATGAACATGACTAATTGGTGAATGTCCTTGGCTCAGTAGTGCAAGGATGAATATATGATTCGAGATATATATTGATTGATGTTCTGAGGGGATAAAAATATTGATGATGGATCGTTAAATTCGTAGATATTAGTAGATTTCATCATCTACGTAACTCTTTCTATGAATTAATATTTTCATGCTGAGTATTGATTTAAAACTTGTTGTCTATTATATTTTATTAGATTTTTTTCCCTGTTGAAGACTAACGATAATTTGTTTCGTATTATCTTAGTCATAATATTCTTTCTTTGGGCTAGTTGAGCTCACCCTTTTCCTTTTTGTTCCATTTTTCTTCTCGTGAGGCGAGAATGTAATGAGTACTGCAGTGGGGTATGGAATAATGGTTTTAGAGAGTTGTTTAGTAGTCCTCACCATTTCTGTAAAATAATGTATCAATAATTATGATGAGGATTTATTTGTATGTGGATATTGTTTAGATGGCAATATCTGTATTTAAACTCACAGTTTTATTGTTGTAATAATAAAGTTTTAGTTGTTTCTGTACCGTGTATTGACAACTCAGAATGGGTGATGTATACCTATTTTGGGGGTGTCACATTACAACTGTGGAAAGGAAGGCCACATCGCTCGAGATTGTACTATAGCGAAACCAAGTTCAGCGGGAGTGGTGATTCCAAGGGCTGTCCCGGATAAGTCTAAATCAGCGGTTCCTAGAAGTGCGTTTGTCATAACTGGCCAAAACGTGAGGAACCCAAACGAGGTGATCACGGGTAAGCTAATCTTGAATTCTTGCGAAGTTTATACCTTACTAGAGACCGGTTCTACCCATTCTTTTATCTCTCCTGCTTGTGCTCAACGTTTAAACTTGACTCCGAGGAAATTAGATTTTGATTTATCTGTTGAAACTCCGTTGGGTGAAACCTTCGTTACATCTATAGTTTATAAATCTTGCATGATCCAAGTTGTCACTATCACATTACCTGTTGATCTTATCTCTTTAAAGATACTTGCTTTTGATGTGATTTTAGGAATTGATTGGTTAACCACTAATCATGCCAAAATTGATTGTTTTCGTAAGGTTATTAGTTTTCATATTCCTAACCAACCCGTCATACGAATTCAAACCACTAAACCACTAAAATCAATCACTGTCATATCAAGCCACAAAGCTATTCATTTATTAAAAAACGGATGTCAAGCTTTCTTAGCCCATGTTATGGATTTGAATAAAGACAAGTCAGATTTGAATAATATTTCTGTGGTTAGAGAATTCCCTGATGTATTTCCTGAAGAGCTTCCCGGTTTACCCCAAGAACGTGATGTTGAATTATTTATTGACCTTGAACCGGGTACAAAACCCATTTCTAAAACCTCATATCGAATGGCTCATATTGAACTTCAGGAGTTAAAAGTCCAACTACTGGAGTTATTAGACATCGGTTTCATCTCGGCCCTAGTACATCTCCTTGGGGTGCTCTGTTTTATTAAGTAAAGAAGAAAGAGCGGGAGTATCGCGACTTTTGTATTGACTACCGAGAATTGAACCATGTCACCATTAAGAATAGGTATCCGCTACCTCACATTGATGACCTGTTCGACCAGTTACAAGGAGCACAATTCTTTTCAAAGATCGATCTTCGTTCTGGATATCATTAGCTGAAGATTAAAAATGAGGATATTCCAAAGACTGCCTTCAGGACTCGGTACGAGCATTATGAATTCTTAGTCATGTCTTTTTGATTGACCAATGCTCCTGCTGCTTTCATGGATATGATGAACCGTGTATTCAAGGAATATTTGAATCAGTTCGTTGTTGTCTTTATTGATGACATCCTCATCTATTCCAAAAGCCGTGAAGATCATGAGCACCATTTGAAAAGTCGGTACTACAAAGACTTCGTGAACACAAGCTTTATGCCAAGTGAAGAAATGCGAGTTCGGCTCGAGAAGTAGCATTCCTTGAGCACGTGGTGTCAAAACAAGGAGTATCTGTTGACGGCGAAGATTGAAGCAATACAAAGTTGGGAGCAACCAAGTCGGTGATCAAGTCTGTGACTTTACGGGCTTAACCGGTTATTATCGGAGATTCGTGGAAGGATTTTCTCGAATCGCTACTCCGATTAACTCAAATTTGACTCGGAAAGATACAAAATTCATATGGAGCGAGGAATGTGAGAAGAGTTTCCAAGAGCTCAAGAAGAGACTCATTTTAAGACTGATTACGGTAATACCATCTGGTTCGGATGGATTTGTTATATCTGGTGATGCTTGGGCAAAGGGTTAGGATGTGTTCTCATGCAACATGGGAAAGTCATAGCTTTATGCCTCATGACAACTCAAAGAATATGAGAGGAATTATCCTACTCATGATCTAGAGTTAGCAAGCAATCGTATTCACGTTGAAGATATGGAGACACTACTTGTATGAGAGAAAGTGGAGATTTATACGGACCATAAAAGCCTCAAATATTTCTTCACCCAAAAAGAACTCAACACGCAGCGAACGACGTTGGTTGGGAGTCATTGAAAGATTACGATCACACTATTCAATATCATCCCGAAAAGCGAACGTAAGTAGGTGAGCGCATTAAGTAGAAGATCGTATGCAAATCACGAGTGCGATATTACAACGAAAGGCCCATTTTGTATGACTTACAAAGGATGGAGGTAGAATTAAAGACTCCGGGTCCCATATGATGATGGCGAATATACGAGTAGAACCGACTTTAATTGATAAAGTTAAAGCTGCTCAAGCTACGGACCTGAGGCTGATGCAAATGAAGAAGAAAGTACAAGAAGATGCTATTCCAGAAGCAAGAATCGATGAAGAAGGAATACTTTGATTCAACTCTCGACTTTGCGTTCTGAAATTTTGACTTGAAGCATAGAATCATGATGGAGGCACACAACACCCCGTTTGCAATCCATCCTAGGAGTACCAAAATATATCATGATATTCGACATACATTTTGGTGGAACAATATGAAGAGAGAGATCGCAGAGTTTATCTCGAGGTGTTTAACTTGTCAACGAGTAAAGGCGGAGCATCAAGTACCAAAGGGTCCATTGCAAACACTTGAGATTCCAGAATGGAAGTGGGAACACATTACAATGGATTTCGTTACAGGTCTTCCCAAAGTTTCTCAAGGCATAGATGCGATTTAGGTTATTGTTGATAGATTAACCAAGTCCGCTTTCATTTCTTACCTATACGAGAAACTTATTCCTCGAACGTCTTGCTCAGATGACGTGAATGAGATTATGCGATTGCATGACATGCCAGTATCCATAGTTTTGGATCGTGACCCAAGATTCACTTCAAGATTTTGGGTTAGCTTGCAGAAAGCTATGGGCACGGATATACGATTCAGTTCAGCATACCATCCTCAAAGGGACGGACAATCAGAGAGGACTATTCAAACCCTTGAAGATCTATTAAGACTCTGTGTTCTAAATTTCAAAGGAAGTTGGGATAAGCACTTGCCACTGGTGGAATTCTCTTACAACAACAGTTATCAAGAAAGTATAGGCATGGCTCCATTTGAGGCGTTGTATGGACGAAAATGTCGTTCTTCAGTATGTTGGGACGAGGTGGGAGAAGCAACGTTGTTGGGACCAGAATTAGTACGCATGACTACAGAAAAGATCCAAATGATTCGACAACGTATTCAAACCTCACAAGATCGACAAAAGAGTTATGCTGATCTTCATAGAAAGGACATGGAGTTTAATATTGGAGATCATGTATTGTTACGTATTGCTCCATGGAAAGGAGTTACAAGATTTGGGAAAAGAGGAAAGCTCAATCCAAGGTTTGTTGGTCCATTTGAGATTCTTGACCGAATAAGAAACGTAGCCTATAGACTCGCGTCACCTTCAAATATGTCTCGTGTTCATAATGTTTTTCACATATCTATGCTTCGTAAATATGTGAAAGATCCAAACCACATTATTGCGTTAGAACCAGACGAGATAGCCGAAGATTTAACGTACGAAGTGGTACTTGTTAAGATCTTGGATAGGAAAGAACATGTCCTACGCACCAAGATTATACCACAAGTTAAGGTTTTGTGGATGAACCATGCTATTGAGGAAATGACGTGGGAGTTGGAGTCAGAAATAAAAATAAGGTATCCTCACCTTTTTGATACACCAGGTACGTACGTCAATTTCGAGGACGAAATTTCATAAGGAGGGAGGTTCAGAAGACCCCAACTTTTTATAAATAAAATCAATTTCTCTAATTATTATTCTTGATTAATAAGGTGGTAATTTGATATAATGCTTTAGTTATGGGTGAAATATGCAATTTTGCAAAATAAACAAGTTGTTATTAAAATATTCATTTTGTTTGAGGGAATATTCGTTTGGTCATGGAATATTCTTGCTTTGTGAGAGGGAATATTAAATGCGGCCGGTAGCGACCATTTATGGGCCCCATAACGGAAAGCGGTTGGATGAAAGAAAGCGACAAAGATTGAGTTTTATAAATAACGGCAGTAAATTATTACAATTAACTTTGTTGGGTTACACGGTGGTTAAAAATATGAATACGCGTGGTTTGACAAGTAGCGCACCGTATGATTGATGATATTGTTGAATTATTGATTAAATGCGTGAAGAAGGCCTACTCAATAATTGTTACATGTAATTATTATTCATTATTTTATTTTATTGATTCAATAATCTTTGCGTTGATATTTATATTATTATTGTTGTCCTTCGCAAGTATTTTCCATTATCGGATCAATAATTCATATTATTTGAATAATATTATCGAGATAACATTATTGGCAATGTCTAGAAAGTTACATTACAAGGAGAGGTTTGGTCACCTAATTGCGGCCAAGAAGGAAAAATCCTTATGGAAAAAGCCTCTTTCCGAGGAACTACTGGTTGTCATAATTGTGATTACGTAATATTATTTGTGAATAATTAATTATTAATTTATATGATAATAAAATATTTATTTGATATAAATGATGGATTAATTTATTTTATGTGGTTATGATTGAAGGAATTAATCTTTGAGGTGTTTTATCGGTTTTGCCTGATTGGAAGTATTAAAAATCATCCGTTTGTGAATTTGGATATTTTTGATTTGGAATTTGGAAAAACTCAAAACTACAAAGTTGTAGAGAATTCGATTTCAGGCAGAATGGACATAAAATTCGTATTTTTCTAATAAATGGTCTATTTTCAATGAATTGTTGAAGTTTCGAAAAATAAAATAATTTTTATTAAATTTATGGGTGGGACCCACTTTGGTTGGTGTGATTACACATGTTTGTTGCTGGAAATTTTCCAAGGTGGTGGCTGGTCTTGGCCTAACAAAGCATGCGTAGGAAGTTTGAATTAAAATATTAATATTTTATTATTTTAGTCTCTCTTTCAGGTTCTAGCATTTTCTTATAAATAGAGGCTAAGTTAGAATTGAAAATCACACCGTAAATAAGTTTTCTCTTTCTCTCTATATTATCGGCGTATTCTTGTGAGTATACTTTGAGTGTTCTTTATCACGGTGAAGTTTTTCACAAGATTTATACCAAAATTCAAAGGAAATACGGTTATTTTGAGGTAAGGGATGTTATTTCTTTCGCAAATGGTATTATTTTCTTCAATATCATTATGCCAAAATATTGGTTGAACTTTTTATCAAATTTGGAACTTGTTGTGTCGAGGTTACTATTCACGTATACGGCACTATTCACCGAAAAATGAAAATTCTCCTTTTTGTCCAAAATGTCTATTATGGTTACTAGCTTTGATTGTATCCATGTTTTGATCTTCATTCTTGAAGTTTGGCTCATAATTGTTTATTATGGAGTATTTTTGAATTTGGACAAACTAAAGTACGAATCCTTAATCCTTAATCCTTAATCCTTGTCATTTTGTTTCACTGGATTCGTTTCTTTAAAAAAATATTTTTCATCATCCTCAGTCCTAAATGATGATACTATTGAATACGTGAATAGGTCAGATATCGTGAATAGTCGTGATATCGTGAATAGTAACCTCGAGTCAAGTTTAAGCGTTGAGCACAAGCGGAAGAGATAAAAGAATGGGTAGAACCCAGATTCAGTAAGGTATAAACTTCGCAAGAATTCAAGATTAGCTTACCCGTGATCACCTCGTTTGGTTTCCTCACGTTTTTTGGCGATTCGACAAACGCTCTTCCAGAACCATCGATTTAGACTTATCAGGAATGACCCTTGGAATCACCACTCCCACTGAACTTGGTTTCGCTATAGTACAATCTCGAGCGATGTGGCCTTCCTTTCCACAGTTGTAAAATACCTTGGATTGTTGTGGACAGTTTGGGCTGATATGTCCTTTCTTCCCGCATTTATAACATCTAACTGGCGGTCATTCTCCTCCCCTAGAATTTGTTGTTGGTGCTGGTGTTGCTGCTGATGTCTTGCCGTCGTTGTTGAATCTCCTCTTTCTGAAATTTACACTTGACTCACCTCTCCTATTATCATGTCCACGATTACCACCAGAGTGGTTACCGCCTTTGTCCGTATTCTTTCCTCCTCGCTGGTTATCATCATTTTGATGACTGCTGTCACTGATATGACCCTGGTTGTGGTCCCTCAGTTGAGTATACTCACTATCTCGCTCTAATAATTCAAATTACATTTATAACATCCGAATACGAGAGAAAATTTATGAGATATAAGGTATTGACGAATCTCGGGTTTTAGACCTCTCAGAAACATCCGCGTCATACGTTCCTCATTCTCCACCAAATGAGGTGCAAACCTGGATAACTCTGCGAATTTGCCTCGTCAGATCGACACCGCCATGTTGTTGTTCGCTTCCATCTAATAAACTCTACCTCTTTCATATGATGAATACTTTGGGAAAGTACTTGTCATTGAAAAGTTTAGAAATCTTTCCCAAGACATGTTGAGTGCATTTGGTGAGTACGCCTTCCTGATTCCCACCAAGAATCGCTTCACCACGAAACATAAAGGTGGCGAATGGAACCTTTTGTTATTCGCGTGCATCCCAAGACATCAAATATCTTGGTAATTTGCTTGACCCACGTTTACGCCTTGATCGGATCCGGCTTTCCATGGAAATCTGGTGGTCCCAACTCCTTGGCTGCTTGGCTGTGACAGATGAATGGCAAGCGTTCTTATCATTTCCACCGTATTTTGTACACGAGTCTCCCTCGTCGATTTTACATGAACAAACAAAAAGCTCTAAACATTCCATCATTCATCGTTTGCTCGGTAGTGTTGTTTATGGGAGGAATATTGCCTTCCGATGCACATTCTCTGGTTTGTGACTAAAGGTGTCTCCTCCACGTCTCATACACTCCATTGTTAACGTTCTCATTTGCCATCTTAAATATCGCCATAAAATAAGGGTTAATTAAACAAATTAACATGTCACATAATATCCCTATATTATGGACCGACCAACAAATAAGCTTAGGTAGGACACACTTTAGCAAGGATTTACTCATCTCTCCCTCCTAGTTCTATTTCCCCGATCTCTACCGGAGGCCAGTATCCCTAAGCTCGATATTAGCTGTGTGGCGCCCCAAAATAGGTATACAACACCCATTCTCGAGTCGCCAAATACATGGTACATAAAGCAAATTACAACTTCAATAATACAAATGTCGTGTGAAATACTGACAATACATCTTGTGAGTTTAAAATACAAATATTGTCTTCGGATAATATCCCACGCATAAATAAGTCCTCATTACAATTATTCAAACACTATTTTATAGAAATAGTGAGGATCTGCTAAAACATCTTCCTAGAACCATCACTCCATACCCCGACTCGATCCTCTTTATGTTCTCACCTCCGAGAAGAAAAATGAAACAAAAAGGAAAGGGTGAGCTCAACTAGCCCAGTAAAGAATATTATGACTAAGATAATATACAACAAATTATCGTCAGTCTTCAACAGGGAAAAATATGATAAAATATAATAGACAACAAGTTTTAGATCAACAAATGCAGCGGAAACAACAATCCATTAGAAGAGTCACGTAGATAATGAATTCTACTATCTTCTAAGATTTAAAAGTTCATCATCAATATTTTATCCCTGTAACAACAATCAATATTCATTTTGCACTACAGGCCAAAGATATTCATTTAAATCACCCGATTAATCATGTTCATCTCAACACTGCTCATCTTTTGCACTACTGGGCCAAAGATATTCATCGATTAATCATTCATCTTTGCACTACATGCCAAAGATATTCGGTAGTATCATCATTTAGGACCGAGGATGATGAAAATATTTTTTAAAGAAACGAATCCGATTGAAACAAAATGACAAGGATTAAGGATTAAGGATTAAGGATTCGTACTTTTAGTTTGTCCAAATTCAAAAATACTCCATAATAAACAATTATGAGCCAAACTTCAAGAATGAAGATCAAAACATGGATACAATCAAAGCTAGTAACCATAATAGACATTTTGGACAAAAGGAGAATTTTCATTTTTGATTGAATAGTCTCAGTATTCGTGAATAGTCAGATATCGTGAATAGGTCAGTATCGTGAATAAGTAACCTCGACACAACAAGTTCCAAATTTGATAAAAAGTTCAACCTATATTTTGGCATAATGATATTGAAGAAAATAATACCATTTGCGAAAGAAATAACATCCCTTACCTCAACTACAGGAATTGTTGGACATCGGTTTCATTCGTCCTAGTACATCTCCTTGGGGTGCTCTGTTTTATTAAGTAAAGAAAAGAGCGGGGAGTATGCGACTTTGTATTGACTATCGGGAATTGAACCATGTCACCATCAAGAATAAGTATCATCTACCTCGTATTGATGACTTGTTTGACCGATTCAAGAAGGAGCACAATTCTTTTCAAAAATCGATCTTCATTCTGGATATCATCAATTTGAAAATTAGAATCGAGGATATTCCAAAGACTGCCTTCAGAACTCGGTAAGGGCATTATGAATTCTTAGTTATGTCTTTCGGATTGACTAATTCTCCTGCGGCTTTCATGGATATGATGAATCGAGTATTCAAAGAATATTTGGATAAATTCGTTGTTGTCTTTATTGATGACATCCTCATATATTCCAAAAGTCGTGAAGATCATGAGCACCATTTGAAGCTAGTACTCCAAAGGCTTCGTGAAAACAAGCTATATGCTAAGTTGAAGAAATGCAAGTTCTGGCTTGAGGAAGTAGCATTCCTTGGGCACGTGGTGTCAAAACATGGAGTATCCATTGACGCCGAAGATTGAAGTAATACAAAGTTAGAACAACCAAGTCGGTGGATGAAGTCACGTAGCTTTTTGGGTTTAAATTTGGTTATTATCGGAGATTCGTGGAAGGGTTTTTTCGAATCATTTACTTCGATTAACTCATCCGACTCGAAAGGATACAAAATTCATATAGAGCGAGGAATGCGAGAAGAGTTTCCAAGAGCTTAAGAGGAGACTCATTTCGGTGCACTGCTCTAACAATACCATATGGTGCGGATGGATTTGTTATCTCTGACGATGCTTCGCAAGCAAAGGGTTAGGATGTGTTCTCATGCAACATGAGAAAGTCATAGCCTATGCCTCATGACAACTTAAAGAATATGAGAGGAATTATCCTACTCATGATCTAGAGTTAGCGTGATCATTTTCGCCTCTAAAGATCTAGAGGCACTATCTATATGGGGAGAAAGTGGAGATATATTGGAGACCATAAAAGCCTTAAATATTTCTTCACTCAAAAGAACTCAACATGCGGCAATGACGTTGGCTCGAGCTATTGAAAGACTACGACCACACTATTCAATACCATCTCGAAAAGCGAACGTGGTAGCTGACACGTTAAGTAGAAGATCATATGCAGGAACGAGTGCGATGATGTTAAGTATACGCATAGAGCCAACTTTAATAGAAAAGTTAAGGTTGCTCAAGCCACCCACCGAAGTCGATGCATATGAAGAAGAAAGTACAAGAAGGTCTTTATTCGAAGGCGAGAATTGATGAAGAAGGAATACTTCGAGTCCACTCCAGACTTTGTGTTCCTAATGATTCTGATTTGAAGTACAAGATCATGATGGAGGCACACAATACACCATTTGCAATCCATCCTGGAAGTACTAAAATGTATTGTGATCTTGACATACATTTTGGTGGAACAATATGAAGAGAGAGATTACAAAGTTTATCTCAACATGTTTAACTTGTCAACGTGTAAAGGCAGAGCATCAAGTGCCTAAGGACCATTGCAACCACTTGAGATTCCGAAATGGAAGTAGGAACACATTACCATGGATTTAAGCTACGGTTCTTCCCACGGTTTCTCAAGGCATAAATGCTATTTGGGTTATTGTTGATAGATTAACCAAGTCCGCACATTTTTTTGCCGACACGGAGACTTATTCTCTTGAACGTCTTGCTTATTATGTATATAAATGAGAGTGTGAGGTTGCATGGCATGTCAATTATCTATAGTTTCGGATCGTGACCCAAGATTCACTTCAAGATTTTGGGTTAGCTTGCAAAAAGCTATGAAAGACGGATTCTGATTGATTCGGATACCATCCTCAAAGCAGACGGACAATCGAGAGGACTATTCAAACTCTTGAAGATTTATTAAGACTCTGTGTCCTAGACTTCAAGGGCAATTGGGATAAGTATTTACCATTGGTGGAATTCTCCTACAACAACAGTTATCAGGCAAGTATAGGTGTGGCTCCACGTGAAGCATTATATGGACGAAAGTGTCGCTCTCCAATATGTTGGGATGAGGTGGGTGAAGCAACATTGTTGGGACCCGAGTTAGTACGTATGACTACCGAAAAGATCCAAATGATTCGACAACGTATACAAATGGCACAAGATCGACAAAAGAGTTATACGGATCTTCATCGAAAAGACATGGAATTTAGTATAAGGGATCATGTATTGTTGCGAGTTGCTCCATGGAAGGAGTTACAATATTTGGGAAGAAAGGAAAGCTCAATCCACGATTTATTGGTCCATTTCAAATTCTTGACCGAGTAGGAAATGTAGCTTATAGACTCGCGTTACCTCCAAGTATGTCTCGTGTTCATAATGTGTTTCACATATCTGTACTTCGTAAATATGTGAAAGACCCGAACCACGTTATTGAGTTAGAACCGGACGAGATAGCCGAAGACTTAACGTTTGAGGAGGTACCTGTCAAGATCTTGGATAGGAAAGAGCATGTCCTACGCACGAAGGTCATACCACAAGTTAATGTCTTGTGGAGAACCATGCTTATAGAAGAAATGACACAGGAATTGGAAACGGAAATGAAAGCGAGGTATCCTCACCTTTTGAAACACCAGTGCACGTATGTCAATTTCGAGGATGAAATTTCATAAGGAGGGAGGTTGTAAGACCCCAAATAATTAATAAATGAAATTTAATTTCCTCTAATTATTATTTTGAAATAGTAAGGGTTGATGTGATTAATGTGGATAGTTATGGGTAAAATACATAAATATTTCAAAATAAGCAGTGGTTATAAAATATTCATTGTTGTTAGGGAATATTCGTTTGGTCGTGGAATATTAAATCGCTTTGGGGAATATTAAATGCGACGATAGCGACCATGTGTATGAGCCCATAACGGAAAGCGATTGGAGGAAGAAAACGACAAATATAAGTTGTTTAAAAATAACAGTAGTAGTTGTTCTGCTTTACCTTTGTTGGAATACCCGTTGGTTAAAAACACGATGTCTGGCGTTGTTGACCGATGGCACTACGGTATTGCACCAATTATTGACTCTTCTACGTGAAGGCACTACTCAATAATGGTTACTGATAATTAATGTTCGATATTTTATTGGTTCAATAATTGTTGCGTTGATATTTTATATTGTTGTTGTTTCAATAATTGTCATTACACAAAGATTTTCATTATCGAAGCAATAATTCATATTATCCCGAATAATATTATTAGATAACATTATTGGCAATGTCTAGAAAGTTACATCTAAGGAGAGGTTTTTTGTCACCTAATTGCGGCGCCAGGTAAAGGAGAAATTCTTATTGGAAAGCCCCTCTTCACAGGAAGCTGCACGTTGTCGATATTGTGATTTCGTAATATTATTTGTGAATAATTAATTATTGATTCATATGATGAGGAAAATATTGATTTTATGTGGATATAGATGGAGAAAATTTTTAATGTGACAATTGTTGAAAATTAAAATTTTATCTTTTTCTGATAAAATAATTCATTTAAATATATATATTATTATATTTTAATAATATAATAATGGTGATATTTTTACAACGAATGTGGAATATATGAGTATACGAGGAGGAAGAGTATTTTTGTTGCAATAAATGTTTAAAACATGTTAAACATGTCGGTGGACCCCATTTATTGACTGAAACTTGATTATAGCCTTTAAAATCGCCCGTTTGTGGATTTCGGTCAATTTTTTCTTGGAATTTAGAAAAACTTTCTTCTGCAAAGTTGTAGAGAATTGAATTTCCTATAAAAACTCGCGAGATTTGAATTTTCTGACAAAAGGGCTATTTATTGTGAATTATTGAAGTTAGAAGCTTCAAATAATTGATTTTGGAAGTTTAAATTATTTTAAATAATAAAACGTTTTTAACAAAGGTAGGTGTGCCCACTAGCTTGGAAAAAGAGTTTGAGATCAGATTGTCCAAGGTGTGCGTGAATATTATCTATATATATATATATATATATATTAATATTTTAATAAATTCTTGCTTTGGTGTTAAGCATTTTCCTATAAATAAGGGTGCTTAGGTTAGAATTGAAAATCACACGTAAAGCTGAAGTTTTCTCTATATATTATCGGCGTATTCTTGTGAGTATTTTGAGTATACTTTGAGTATTGCTATACGGTGAAAGTTCAAGTTATAGCTTTATATCCGATATTCCAGGTTAAATCTTTTGTCCTTTCCAAGTAAGGGATTTTTTTTTTTCGTAATGATATTATTTCTTCAATATCATTATTTGAAATATTGATTTGAAGTTTTTATCAAATTTGGAACTTTTGGTGTAGAGTTCTTATTCACGATATCTGACAATATTCACGATATCGATAATTATTCACGAATACCGGCATTATTCATCGAAAAATGAAAATTTTCCTTTTCGTCTAAAATATCTATTGTGGATACTAGCTTTGATTGTATCCATGTTTTGATCATTCTTGAATTTTACACCACTATGATTATTTTTGAGGTATTTTTGGACGTGGATAAAACAAAGTACGAATCCTTAATTCTTAATCCTTGTCATTTTGATTCACTGGATTCGTTTCTTTAAAAAATATTTTTCATCATCCTCAGTCTTAAATGATGATATTATGGAATATCTTTGGCCTGTAGTGCAAAGATGAATGATTTCTGATGAATATCTTTGGCCCGTAGTGCAAAGATGAATGATTTCGATGAATATCTTTGGCCCGTAGTCAAAAGATGAGCAGTGTTTAGATGAACATGACCGGTTGGTGAATGTCCTTGCTTTTAGTAGTGCAAGGATGAATATATGATTCGGATATATATTGATTGATGTTACTGAGGATAAAATATTGATGATGGTATATTAAATTCATAGATATTAGTAGATTTCATCCTCTACGTAACTCTTCTATGAATTAATATTTTCCAGCTGCAGTATTGATTTAAAACTTGTTGTCTATTATATTCTATTAGATTTTTTCCTGTTGAAGACTAACGATAATTTGTTACGTATTATCTTAGTCATAATATTCTTTCTTGGGCTAGTTGAGCTCACCCCTTTTCCTTTTGTTCCATTTTTCTTCTCTAGGGAGCGAGAATGTAGCGAGTATGCAGTCTGGGGTATGGAATAATGGTTTTAGAGAGTTGTTTAGTAGTCCTCACCATTTACGTAAAATAATGTATCAATAATTATGATGAGGATTTATTTGTATGTGGATATTGTTTAGATGGCAATATCGTATTTAAACTCACAGATTTTATTGTTGTAATAATAAAGTTGTAGTTGTTTACATCACAGTGTATTGACAACTTTCGAGAATGGGTGATGTATACCTATTTTGGGGGTGTCACATTACAACTGTGGAAAGGAAGGCCACATCGCCGAGATTGTCTTATAAGCGAAACCAAGTTCGGTGAGAAGTGGTGATTCAGTACATCCGGATAAGTCTAAATCAGTTGGTTCTAGAAGTCGTTTGTCATAATTGGCCAAAAGCGTGAGGAACCCAAACAAGGTGATCACAGGTAAGCTAATCTTGAATTCTTCTTGAAGTTTATACCTTCTTAGAGGCAGGTTCTACCCATTCTTTTATCTCTCACTGCTTGTGCTCAGCGTTTAAACTTGACTCAGGAAATTAGATTTTGATTTATCTGTTGAAACTCAGTTGGGTGAAACCTTCGTTACATCTACGGTTTATAAATCTTGCATGATCCAAGTTGTCACTATCACATTACCATTGATCTTATCTCTTTAAAGATACTTGCTTTTGATGTGATTTTAGGAATTGATTGGTTAACCACTAATCATGCCAAAATTGATTGTTTTCGTAAGGTTGTTAGTTTTCATATTCCTAACCAACTTTGTCATCACAATTCAAACCACTAAACCACTAAAATCAATCCTTTGTCATATCAAGCCACAAAGCTATTCATTTATTAAAAAGCGGATGTCAAGCTTTCTTAGCCCATGTTATGGATTTGAATAAAGACAAATCGATTTGAATAATATTTACGTGGTTAGAGAATTTCACGATGTATTTCTGAAGAGCTTCCGGTTTACCCCAAGAGCGTGATGTTGAATTATTTATTGACCTTGGTAGGGTACAAAACCCATTTCTAAAACCCCATATCGAATGGCTCATATTGAACTTCAGGAGTTAAAAGTCCAACTACGGGAGTGATTAGACATCGGTTTCATTCGATCTAGTACATCTCCTTGGGGTGCTCTGTTTTATATTATGAAAAAAAAGGCGGGAGTATGCGACTTTGTATTGACTTCTGAGAATTGAACCATGTCACCATTAAGAATAGTATCCGCTACCTCGCATTGATGACACCATTCGACCCGATTACAAGAACACAATTCTTTTCAAAGATCGATCTTAGATTACGGATATCATCGGTGAAGAAGATTAAAATGAGGATATTCTAAAGGCGCCTTGGGACTCGATGCGGGTATTATGAATTCTTAGTCATGTCTTTTGGATTGACCAATGCTCCTGCTTTGCTTTCATGGATGTGATGAACAAGTGTATTGAGGAATATTTGGATCGATTCGTTGTTGTCTTTATTGATGACATCCTCATCTATTCCAAAAGTAGTGAAGATCATGAGCACCATTTGAAAGTGGTACTACAAAGACTTCGTGAACACAAGCTTTATGCGAGGAAATTTGAAGAAATACGAGTTACGGCTTGAGGAAGTAGCATTCCTTGGGCGCGTGGTGTCAAAACAAAGGAGTATCTGTTGACTGAAGCGAAGATTGAAGCAATACAAAGTTAGAACAACGAAGTCGGTGTAGAAGTCTGTGACTTTTCTAGGCTTATTTGGTTATTATCGGAGATTCGTGGAAGGATTTTCTCGAATCGCTACTCAGATTAACTTCGGTGACTTGGAAAGATACAAAATTCATATGGGGCGAGGAATGTGAGAAGAGTTTCCAAGAGCTTCAAGAGGAGACTCATTTCGGCTTGATTGCTCGCAATACTATACGGTTCGGATGGATTTGTTATATCTGGCGATGCTTCGTGCAAAGGGTTAGGATGTGTTCTCATGCAACATGGGAAAGTCATAGCCTATGCCTCGCGACAACTCAAAAGAATATGAGAGGAATTATCCTACTCATGATCTAGAGTTAGCGGCGATCGTATTCACATTGAAGATATGGAACCTTTACTTGTATGGAGAGAAAGTGGAGATTTATACGGACCATAAAAAGCCTCAAATATTTCTTCACCCAAAAGAACTCAACATGCGGCAGCGGCGTTGGCGGAGAAAGATTACGATCACACTATTCAATATCATCACGGAAAAGCGACGTGGTGGCGCATTAAGTAGAAGATGTTATGCGAAGTCATGAGTGCGATATTGCCAGTATAAAGGCCCATTTTGTATGACTTACAAAGGATGGAGGTAGAATTAAAGACTCTGGGGTCCCACATGATGATGGCAAATATCTGAGTAGAAGCAGGCTTTAATTGATAAAGTTAAAATTTGCTCGAAACTACGGACACAGAAAGTGAGGCAAATGAAGAAAGTACTGAAGATCTTTATTCGGAAGGAAAAATCGATGAAGAAGGAATACTTTGATTGACTCTCGACTTTGCGTTACGAGCGATTACGACTTGAAGCATAGAATCATGATGGAGAGCACACAACACCCCGTTTGCAATCCATCACGGGAGTACCAAAATGTATCATGATATTCGACATACATTTTGGTGGAACAATATGAAGAGAGATCGCGGAGTTTATCTCGAGGTGTTTAACTTGTCGATGAGTAAAGGCGGAGACATCAAGTACCAAAGGGTCCATTGCAACCACTTGAGATTCGAATAGAAGTGGGAACACATTACAATGGATTTCGTTCTGAGTCTTCCCAAAGTTTCTCAAGGCATAGATGCGATTTGGGTTATTGTTGATAGATTAACCAAGTCCGCTCATTTCTTACCTATCTGAAACTTATTCCTTGAACGTCTTGCTCGTATATGCACGTAAATGAGATTGTGCGATTGCATGGCATGCCCGGTATCCATAGTTTTGGATCGTGACCCAAGATTCACTTCAAGATTTTGGGTTGGCTTGCGAAGAAAGCTATGGAGCGCAGATTTCTGATTGATTCGACATACCATCCTCGAAAGGACGGACAATTAGAGAGGACTATTGAACCCTTGAAGATCTGTTAAGACTACGTGTTCTAGATTTCAAGGAAGTTGGGATAAGTACTTGCCACTGGTGGAATTCTCTTACAACAACAGATTATCAAGCAAGTATAGGCATGGCTCCATTTGAGGCGTTGTATGGGCCGAAAATGTCGATTCTGATTATCTTTGGGGCGAGGTGGGAGAAGCAACGTTGTTGGGACGAGAATTGAATGTCGCATGACTACGAGAAAAGATCCAAATGATTGACAACGTATTCAAACCTCACAAGATCGACAAAAGAGTTATCTTTGATCTTCATAGAAAGGGCGTGGAGTTTAATATTGGAGATCATGTATTATTACGTATTGCTCCATGGAAAGGAGTTCTGAGATTTGGGAAAAGAGGAAAGCTCGATCCAAGGTTTGTTGGTCCATTTGAGATTCTTGGCCGAATAGGAAGCGTAGCCTATAGACTCGTGTTACCTCTAAACATGTCTACGTGTTCATAATGTTTTTCACATATCTATGCTTCGTAAATATGTGAAAGATCAAACCACATTATTACGTTAGAACCGAGACGAGATAGCGAAGATTTAACGTCACGAAGAGGTCTTGTTAAGATCTTGGATAGGAAAGAACATGTCCTACGCTTGCAAGATTATACCACAAGTTAAGGTTTTATGGATGAACCATACTATTGAGGAAATAACGTGGGAGTTGGAGTGGAAATAAAAATAAGGTATCCTCACCTTTTTTGATACACAGAATGCGTCGTCGATTTAGGGGATGAAATTTCATAAGGAGGAGGTTGTAAGACCCTGACTTTTTATAAATAAAATCGAATTTCCTCTAATTATTATTCTTGATTAATAAGGTGGTAATTTGATATAATGCTTTAGTTATGGGTGAAATGTGCAATTTTGCAAAATAAACAAGTTGTTATTAAAATATTCATTTTTGTGGGAATATTCGTTTGGTCGTGGAATATTCTTGCTTGCCGAGGGGAATATTAAATGCACCAGTATGACCATTTATGGGCCCCATGCTTGAAAGCGGTTGGATGAAAAGCGACAAAGATTGAGTTTTATAAATACTTGGCGTAAATTATTACTGAATTAACCTTTGTTGGGTTACGGTGGTTAAAATCTGATAAATATCGTGGTTTTGTGATGAAGCGGTATTATTGCGATATTGTTGAATTATTGATTAAATGCGTAAGAAGGCCACTACTCAATAATTATTACGATAATTCTTTATTCATTATTTTATTTTATTGATTGATAATTCTTTGCGTTGATATTTATATTATTATTGTTGTCCTTGCACGGTATTTTCCATTATCGGATCGATAATTCATATTATTTGAATAATATTATCGAGATAATATTATTGGCAATGTCTAGAAAGTTACATCTAAGGAGAGGTTTGGTCACCTAATTTGTGTGATAAGGAAAAATCCTTATTGGAAAGCCCCCTCTTTCCTGGGAACGGCCTGGTTGTCATAATTGTGATTCTGTAATATTATTTGTGAATAATTAATTATTAATTTATATGATAATAAAATATTTATTTGATATAAATGATGGATTTATTTATTTTATGTGGTTATGATTGAAGGAATTAATGTTGAGGTGTTTTATCAGTTTTTGGTCGGACTGGAAGTATTAAAAATCATCCGTTTGTGAATTTCGGATATTTTCGATTTGGAATTTGGAAAAACTCAAAACTACAAAGTTGTAGAGAATTCGATTTCAGGCAGAATGGACATAAAATTCGTATTTTTATAATAAATGGTCTATTTTCTATGAATTGTTGAAGTTTCGAAAAATAAAATAATTTTTATTAAATTTATGGGTGGGACCCACTTTGGTTGGTGTGATTACACATGTTTCTTCTTTGGAAATTTTCCAAGGTGGTGGCATTTGGTCTTGGCCTAACAAAGCATCGTAGGAAGTTTGAATTAAAATATTAATATTTTATTATTTTTGGTCTTTTTGGCGTTACAGCATTTTCACTATAAATAGAGGCTAAGTTAGAATTGAAAATCACACGAAATAAGTTTTCCCTCTTTCTCTCTCTATATTATCGGCGTATTCTTGTGAGTATACTTTGAGTGTTCTTTATCACGGTGCGAGTTTACATCGACCTTATACCAAAATTCGATCGGAAATACGGTTATTTTGAGGTAAGGGATGTTATTTCTTTTCATAAATGGTATTATTTTCTTCAATATCATTATGCAAAATATTGGTTGAACTTTTATCAAATTTGGAACTTGTTGTGTCGAGATTCTTATTCACGTATACGGCCTTTATTCACGATCTGACCTTTATTCATAGAAAAATGAAAATTCTCCTTTTTGTCCAAAATGTCTATTATGGTTACTAGCTTTGATTGTATCCATGTTTTGATCTTCATTCTTGAAGTTTGGCTCATAATTGTTTATTATGGAGTATTTTTGAATTTGGACAAACTAAAGTACGAATCCTTAATCCTTAATCCTTGTCATTTTGTTTCACTGGATTCGTTTCTTTAAAAAATATTTTCATCATCCTCGGTCTAAATGATGATACTATCGAATACGTGAATAGTGCCAGTATCGTGAATAGTAACCTCACACAACAAGTTCTAAATTTGATAAAAGTTCAACCAATATTTTGGCATAATGATATTGAAGAAAATAATACCATTCATGAAAAGAAATAACATCCCTTACCTCAAAATAACCGTAGATTTCGATGAATTTTGTATAAGGTTGATGTAAACTCGCACCGTGATAAGAACACTCAAAGTATACTCACAAGAATACGCCGATAATATAGAGAGAGAAAAGAGAAAACTTATTTCGTGTGATTTTCAATTCTAACTTAGCCTCTATTTATAGAAAATGCTGTAACGCCAAAGCGAGACTAAAATAATAAAATATTAATATTTTAATTCAAACTTCCTACGCATGCTTTGTTAGTCCAAGACCAGCCACCACCTTGGAAAATTTCCAGAAGCCCCACATGTGTAATCACACCAACCAAAGTGGGTCCCACCCATAAATTTAATAAAAATCATTTTATTTTCTGAAACTTCAACAATTTATAGAAAATAGACCATTTATCAGAAAAATATGAATTTTATATCCATTCTGCCTGAAATTGAATTCTCTACAACTTTGTAGTTTTGAGTTTTTCCAAATTCCAAACCGAAAATATCCGAAATTCACAAACGGATGATTTTTAATACTTCCAGTCCGACCAAAAACTGATAAAACACCTCAACATTAATTCCTTCAATCACAACCACATAAAATAAATAAATCCATCATTTATATCAAATAAATATTTTATTATCATATAAATCAATAATTAATTATTCACAAATAATATTACGTAATCACAATTATGACAACCAGCCTGCTCCTGCAAAGAGGGGCTTCCAATAAGGATTTTTCCTCATCGCCGTTAATTAGGTGACCAAACCTCTCCTGTACATGTAACTTTCTAGACATTGCCAATAATGTTATCTCGATAATATTATTCAAATAATATGAATTATCGATCCGATAATGGAAAATAATCGCAAAGGACAACAATAATAATATAAATATCAACGCGCAATTATTGAATCAATAAATAAAATAATGAACAAGAATTATCGTAATAATTATTGAGTAAAGGCCTTCTTACGCATTTAATCAATAATTTAACAATACTGCAATACCGCTGTGCCATCGCAAGAACCAATGCATATTATCGTATTTTAACCACTGTGTAACCCAATGTTGTTAATTCGGTAATAATTTACGCCTGCTATTTATAAAACTCAATCTTTGTCGTTTTCTTTCATCCAACCGCTTTTCGTTATGGGGCCCATAAATGGTCATACCATTGCATTTAATATTCTCCGACAAAGAAGAATATTCCACCACCAAACGTAATATTCCCCGGACAAAATGAATATTTTAATAACAACTTGTTTATTTTGCAAAAATTGCACATTTCACCCATAACCAAAGCATTATATCAAATTACCACCATATTAATCAAGAATAATAATTAGAGGAAATTCGATTTTATTTATAAAAGTTGGGGTCTTACAACCTCCCTCCTTATGAAATTTCGTCCTCTAAATTGACGACGCATTCGTGTATCAAAAGGTGAGGATACCTTATTTTCATTTTCGACTCCAACTCCCACGCCATTTCCTCAATAGCATGGTTCCTCCACAAAACCTTAACTTGTGGTATAATCTTGGCGCGTAGGACATGTTCTTTCCTATTCAAGATCTTAACAAGTACCTCTTCAGACGTTAAATCTTCGCTTATCTCGTCTGTTCTAACGCAATAATGTGGTTTGGATCTTTCACATATTTACTAAGCATAGATATGTGAAAAACATTATGAACACGAGACATGTTTCGAGGTAACGCGAGTCTATAGCTACATTTCCTATTCGGTCAAGAATCTCAAATGGACCAACAAACCTTGGATTGAGCTTTCTCTTTCCTAAATCTTGTAACTCCTTTCCATGGAGCAATACGTAACAATACATGATCTCCAATATTAAACTCCACGCCCTTTCTATGAAGATCAAAGATAACTTTTTGTCGATCTTGTGAGGTTTGAATATGTTGTCGAATCATTTGGATCTTTTTCGTAGTCATGCGTATTTAATTTTGGTCCCAACAACGTTGCTTCTTCCCACCTCGCCCCAAAGATATCGAGAATCGACATTTTCGGCCCATACAACGCCTCAAATGGAGTCATGCCTATACTTGCTTGATAATCGTTGTCAGAAGAGAATTCCACCAAAGGGCAAGTACTTATCCCAACTTCCTTTGAAATCTAGAACACGGAGTCTTAATAGATCTTCAAGGATTTGAATAGTCCTCTCGATTGTCCGTCTGTTTCGAGGATGGTATGTCGAATCAATCATAAACTGCGTGCCATAGCTTTCTCGCAAGCTAACCCAAAATCTTGAAGTGAATCTTGGGTCACGCATCCAAAACTATGGATATCGTGAACTAAATCCATTGTAATGTGTTCCCACTTCTATTCGAATCTCAAGTGGTTGCAATGGACCCTTTGGTACTTGATGTTCGCCTTTACTCGTTGACAAGTTAAACACCTCGAGATAAACTCCATCGATCTCTCTTCATATTGTTCCACCAAAATGTATGTTAATATCATGATACATTTTGGTACTCCCAAGATGGATCGCAAACTGGGTGTTGTGTGCCTCCATCATGATTCTATGTTTCAAGTCGTAATCGCTCGTAACGCAAAGTCGAGAGTTGAATCAAAGTATTCCTTCTTCATCGATTCTCGCTTCTCGAATAAAGATCTTCTTGTACTTTCTTCTTCATTTGCATCACCCTGTGTCGCAGTAGCAAAGCAAAACTTTTAACTTTATCAATTAAAGTCGGTTCTACTCGTATATTTGCCATCATCATGTGGGACCCTAGAGTCTTTAATTCTACCTCCATCCTTTGTAAGTCATACAAAATGGGCCTCATGCGTTGGTAATATCGCACTCGCACTTGCATACGATCTTCTACTTAACGCGCCACCTACTACGTTCGCTTTCGTGATGATATTGAATAGTGTGATCGTAATCTTTCTCCACCAACGCCGCTGCCGCATGTTAATTTCTTTTGGGTGAAGAAATATTTGAGGCTTTTTATGGTCCGTATAAATCTCCACTTTCTCTCCATACAAGTAAGGTTCCATATCTTCAACGTGAATACGATCGTCGCTAACTCTAGATCATGAGTAGGATAATTCCTCTCATATTCTTTGAGTTGTCATGAGGCATAGGCTATGACTTTCCCATGTTGCATGAGAACACATCCTAACCCTTTGCCCAAGATCGTCAGATATAACAAATCCATCCGAACCAGATGGTATTGCGTAACAAAAGCCGAAATGAGTCTCCTCTTGAGCTCTTGGAAACTCTTCTCACATTCCTCGCCCATATGAATTTTGTATCTTTCGAGTCACCGAGTTAACTGAGTAGCGATTTCGTGAAAATCCTTCCACTAATCTCCGATAATAACCATGGCTAAGCCCGAGAAAGTCACAGATTTTGGCCACCGACTTTTGTTGTCCCAACTTTGTATTGCTTCAATCTTCACGGTCAACAGATACTCCTTGTTTTGACACCACGTGCCCAAGGAATGCTACTTCCTCAAGCCGTAACTCGTGATTTCTTCAAATTTTGGCATAAAGCTTGTGTTCACGATGTCTTTGTAGTACCAAATTTTCAAATGGTGCTCATGATCTTCACTTGGTTTTGGAATGGATGAGGATGTCATCAATAAAGACAACAACGAATCCGATCCAAATATTCCTTGAATACACGGTTCATCATATCCATGAAAGCAAAGAGGAGCATTGGTCAATCCAAAAGACATGACTAAGAATTCATAATGCCCGCATCGAGTCCCGAAGGCGCCTTTTAGAATATCCTCATTTTAATTTTCAAATTGATGATATCCGTAATCTAAGATCGATCTTTGAAAATAATTGTGCTCCTCAGAATCGGGCCTAATAAAAGTCATCAATGCGAGGTAGCGGATACCTATTCTTAATGGTGACATGGTTCAATTCTCGTAGTCAATATAAAGTCGCATACTCCCAAAATCTTTCTTCTTTACGAATAAAACAGAGCACCCCAAGGAGATGTCTTAGATTTAATTAAACCGATGTCTAATAACTCAGTAGTTGGACTTTTAACTCCTCAAGTTCAATAGAGCCATTCGATATGGGGTTTTAGAAATGGGTTTTGTACCGGTTCAAGGTTAATAAAGAATTCAACATCACGCTCGGGGTAAACGGAAGCTCTTCAGAAATACATCGTGGAATTCTCTAACCACGTAAATATTATTCAAATCGACTTGTCTTTTATTCAAATCCATAACATGGGCTAAGAAAGCTTGACATCCGCTTTTCAATTAACGAATAGCTTTGTGGCTTGATATGATGTTGGATCGATTTTAGTGGTTTAGCGGTTTAAATTTGTATGACAAGTTGGTTAGGAATATGAAAACTAACAACCTTATTTAAAATAATCAATTTTGGCATGATAAGTGGTTAACCAATCAATTCCTAAAATCACATCAAAAGTAAGTATCTTTAAAGAGATAAGATCAACGTGTAATGTGATAGTGCTAACTTGGATCATGCAAGATTTATAAACCGTAGATGTAACGAAGGTTTCACCCAACGGAGTTTCAACAGATAAATCAAAATCTAATTTCTTCTGAGTCAAGTTTAAACGTTGAGCACAAGTGTAAGAGATAAAAGAATGGGTAGAACCGTTATCTAGTAAGGTATAAACTTCGCAAGAATTCAAGATTAGCTTACCCGTGATCACCTCGTTTGGGTTCCTCACGTTTTGGCGATTCACGACAAACGCTCTTCCAGAACCATCGATTTAGACTTATCCGGATGACCTTGAATCACCACTCTACCGAACTTGGTTTCGCTTATAAGTACAATCTCGAGCGATGTGGCCTTCCTTTCCACAGTTGTAAAATACCTTGGATTGTTGGACAGTTTAATGATATGTCCTTTCTTCCGCATTTATAACATCTAATGGCGGTCATTCTCCTCCCTAGAATTTGTTGTTGGTCTTGGTGTTGTCATTGATGTCTTCCGTCGTTGTTGAATCTCCTCTTTCAAATTTCCACTGACTCACCTCTCCTATTATCATGTCCACAATTACCACCAGAGTGGTTACCGCTTTGTCCGTATTCTTTCCTCCTCATTTGGTTATCATCGTTCGATGATCATTGCATCACCGATATAACCTCGGTTGTGGTCCCTCATTGAGTATACTCACTATCTCGCTCTAATAATTCATTTTGCATACAACATCCTAATACAGAGAAAATTTATGAGATATAAGGTATCGATTTAATCTCGGGTTTTAGACCTCTCGTAAACATCCGCGTCATAACGTTCCTCATTCTCCACCAAATGAGGTGCAAACACGGATAACTCGCGAACTTTGCCTCGTCATTGGGACACCGCCATGTTGTTCGCTCCAGCCTAATAAACTCTACCTCTTTCATATGATGAATACTTTTGAAAGTACTTGTCATTGAAAAGTTTCTAAAATCTTTCCCAAGACATGTTGAGTGCAGTATCCGGTGGTACGCTTCATGATTTCCACCAAGAATCGCTTCACCACGAAACATAAAGGTGGCGAATGGAACCTTTTTGTTACTCCGCATCCCAAGACATCAAATATCTTGGTAATTTGTTTCGACCCACGTTTACGCTTTTGACGGATCCGGCTTTCCATGGAATCTGGTGGTCCCAACTCCTCGAATCGCTTGGTTGTGATGATCGCAAGCGTTCTTTATCATTTCCACCAGTATTTTGTACACGAGTCTCCCTCGTCGATTTTACATGAACCGTAAAAAAAGCTCCTAAACATTCCATCATTCATCGCTTGCTTCTAGAAGTGTTTTTTCTGGGAGGAATATTGCCTTCCCGATGCACACTCTCCTCTGGGTTTCAGGACTAAAGGTGTCTCCACAGCCTCATACACTCCATTGTTAACGTTCTCGTTGCCATCTTAAATATCGCCATAAAACAAGGGTTAATTAAACAAATTAATATGTCACATAATATCCCTATATATACGACCGACCAACAAATAAGCTTAGTAGGACACACTAGCAAGGATTTACTCATCTCTCCTCCTAGTTCTATTCCCGATCTCTACCAGAGATCAGATATCCCTAAGCTCGATATTAAATGTGGACGCCCCCAAAATAGGTATACAACACCCATTCGAAGTCGCCAAATACATGGTACATAAAGCAAATTACAACTTCAATAATACAAATGTCGTGTGAAATACGACAATACATACTGTGAGTTTAAATACAAATATTGTCTTTCAGACAATATCCACACGCAAATAAGTCCTCATTACAATTATTCAAACACTATTTTATAGAAATAGTGAGGACTGCTAAAACATCTTCCTAGAACCATCACTCCATACCCCGACTCGATCCTGCTATGTTCTCACCTCCTGAGAAGAAAAATGAAACAAAAAGGAAAGGGTGAGCTCAACTAGCCCAGTAAAGAATATTATGACTAAGATAATATACAACAAATTATCGTTAGTCTTCAACAGGGAAAAATCTGATAAAATATAATAGACAACAAGTTTTAGATCAACAAATGCAATGAAACAAAGAATCCATTAAGAGTCACGTAGAGAATGAATTCTACTATCTTCTAAGATTTAAAAGTCCATCATCAATATTTTATCCTCGTAACAACAATCAATATTCATCTTTGCACTATGGTGCCAAAGATATTCATTTAAATCACCCAATGGCCATGTTCATCTCAACACTGCTCATCTTCTGCACTCTGTGCCAAAGATATTCATCGCTTAATCATTCATCTTTTGTACTACAGCCAAAGATATTCAATAGTATCATCATTTAGGATCGAGGATGATGAAAATATTTTTTAAAGAAACGAATCCAAAGGAAACAAAATGACAAGGATTAAGGATTAAGGATTAAGGATTCAGTACTTTAGTTTGTCCAAATTCAAAAATACTCCATAATAAACAATTATGAGCCAAACTTCAAGAATGGAGATCAAAACATGGATACAATCAAAGCTAGTAACCATAATAGACATTTTGGACAAAAAAGGAGAATTTTCATTTTCTAGGTGAATAAGGTCGATTCGTGAATAAAGGTCGATATCGTGAATAAAGGTCAGATACACGTGAATAGTAACTTCCTCGACACAACAAGTTTCAAATTTGATAAAAAGTTCAACCAATATTTTGGCATAATGATATTAAAGAAAATAATACCATTTCATGAAAGAAATAACATCCCTTACCTCAAAATAATCAGATCGATCGAATTTTGGTATAGTCTTTATGTAAACTCGCACCGTAGATAAAGAACACTCAAAGTATACTCACAAGAATATGCTCGATAATATAGAGAGAGAAAGAGAGAAAACTTGTTTCTGGTATGATTTTCAATTCTAACTTAGTCCTCTATTTATAGGAAAATGCTAGAACGCCAAAGGAGACTAAAATAATAAAATATTAATATTTTAATTCAAACTTCCTACGATGCTTTGTTAGGCCAAGACCACCACCACCTTGAAAAATTTTACAACCCACATGTGTAATCACACCAACCAAAGTGGGTCCCACCCATAAATTTAATAAAAATCATTTTATTTTCTGAAACTTCAACAATTTATAGAAAATAGACTGTTTATTAGAAAAATATGAATTTTATGTCCATTCTGCCTGAAATTGAATTCTCTACAACTTTGTAGTTTTGAGTTTTTCCAAATTCCAAACCGAAAATATCTGAAATTCACAAACGGATGATATTTAATACTTCCAGTCCGACCAAAAACTGATAAAACACCTCAGCATTAATTCCTTCAATCATAACCACATAAAATAAATAAATCCATCATTTATATCAAATAAATATTTTATTATCATATAAATCAATAATTAATTATTCACAAATAATATTACAGAATCACAATTATGACAACCAGGCCGTTCCCAGGAAAGTGGGGGCTTTCCAATAAGGATTTTTCCTTACTGGCGTGCAATTAGGTGACCAAACCTCTCCTTAGACAGAACTTTCTAGACATTTCCAATAATGTTATCTGATAATATTATTCAAATAATATGAATTATTGATCTTATAATAGAAAATACTGTGCAGTGACAACAATAATAATATAAATATCAACGCAGCAATTATTGAATCAATAAAATAAAATAATGAACAGTAATTACTGTAACAATTATTGAGTAGTGCCTTCTTACGTACGAATCAATAATTCAACAATACTGTGCATAATTTTTGTTACCTTGATTTGGTATTTTAGTTACTTTTTTATGTTGTTATGGTTACCATGTATTTGCTTAGTATACATGGTTAACTAAACTGGTTTTTGGTGTACATGTTGTTATGTATTGGTTACCATTAAAACATATTTTGGTTACTATCATATAAATATTTGGTTACTTCTTTAGTATATTTTTGATTCATCGTTAGTTTCTGATTTGGATTCTATTTTTGTTTCCTTGTTTTGATTTTGGTTAATATTTTTTGTTGTTATGGTTACCATGTATTTGCTTAGTATATATGGGTGGACTAAACTGTTTTTGGTCTATATGTTGTTTATGTATTGGTTACCATTAATATATATTTTGGTTACTAACATATAATTGTTTGGTTACTTCATTAATATATTTTTTGTTACTTTTGGCTTATGATTTGGATACCATTTATACATATTTTTGTTTTGGTGACCTTTAATTTAAATTATATTTTGGTTAATATTATATATAACTGTTTGTTTACTACATAAAATGGTATGTACTACATGTTGTTTATATTTTGGTTACCATTAGATTATATAATATAACTTTTTTGTTACTGCTTTATTATGGTATGGTTAATGTTATATTATGATATGATAACTATTATCTTGCATTAATGTGGGATGTTTGTTATTTATTATAGTATATTTTGGCCATCGTAATTGTTATATTATGTTTTGGTTAGTATGCTTCTTATTTGTTGGTCACTACGAATCGTTTATGTTATAAATATTGTTTATATATGGTTACTAATGAGTGTGTAAATCGATTTTGTTTATTCATAGTTATGAGATATTTACTATGAGGAATGCAATGTAAAATTCACCTCGAAAAAAGTTATATATTGGTGTGACATGGAACTAGAGATTTCTCTCCGCATTTAGATGCGCCTCCACGATTGACTTTTTTAACAACTTCAGAGAATTTTCACGTAAGATTTGTACCTAGATTTTGATTAGTTCTATTGTCGTTGTCTTCGTCATTCAATCAGGTTTCATACTTTGGTTTTTGTTGGATATTCATAGTCATTTGTTATGGTTAGTGAGTATGTAATGTTTATTGGAACTTATGTAAATGAGATTACATATTTGATTATATTATCGTTGATTTGACATTGTTTGTTGGTTCAGATTTGTTACTTCTAAGTCAGGTCGATACATTGTTTGAAAGGTGCATTGGTAACCAAACATGCATAGAAGGGTAACCATTTTATTTTTTGGTAAGAATCAGATAGTTACAAGCTTCAGATCGTGACATATATCAAGTGTTAAATATATATGTGAGAGTATACATGGGTTGCCTAAACTAGGTTGGATATACTGTGTTGTTTTTTTTTTGTTACCATTAAAACATGTTCGTTACTTTTATATAACTATTTGGTTACTTCGTTATTATGTTTTGTTATCAAGTTACCTTATGGTTTCGCTACTATTATTGTGCCCTCAATGTGGAATTTTGGTTACTTTTTATTTTTTATTCGATTAATATGTAATTATTTAGTATACATGGATCATTTAAATTGTGTTTCATTACATGAGGTTTCGCTTTTGTTACCATTAAAACCTGCTCGATTATTATCATATAATTATGTGGTTACTATTTTATTATGTTACATTACTTCATCGTTATTACTAATCAGATAGTTACACAAGCTTGTATCGGGACAAACATCAATTGTTAAATGTACATGTGTGAAAGTGTCCTATTTATCTACAAGCTCATAAGAATTAGACAATTATAAACTTGTATCAAGACTATTATAAAGTGTTAAATGTATATGTTTTATTTATACCTCTGTCATCACGATAATAATAAGAACTCCAATTAAGATTTCTCATTTTTATATATAATGGTCACTTATAGATCTCATATTAAAATAAAAATAGTTTGAGAGGTGCAGTTGGTAACCAAACCTGCATATAAGGGTAACCATTTTAGTTTTTGTTAGTAACCAAATAATTAAAAACTTATATCAGAATAATTATTAAGTGCTTAATGTATATGTGAGGGTTCCCATTTATCTAGCTGATGGATACTTTTAAATTACGTATTTATAAAAGTTATTTGGAAATGGTCCATGCCAGTTGGTAACTAAATATGAATATAAAGGTAACTATTTTATTTTAGATGGGTAACCAAATTTACATAAAAATATTTTAGAACAGTTACTAATTGTTCAATGTATATGTTTACTTTATATTGATAACTCATGATAGAATAAAAAATTAAAATATTAATCAACATCAATTTTAGTTACTATACACCATCAAAAATGTTACTAACCATGTGGTTAATGGTTACTAACAGTAAACAATTATATATTTCTGTAAATAATTAAATTTGTTGTATTGTTTACTGTTAGTCTCCATTGTATAACAACTGAATAAACATTGTAAAGTAACCAAATCAATATTAGACAGTAACCAAATTACATAATCTTAGTAACCAGAATATAAACCACATTTTTACATGCAATTTTGAAGGCCTAAATGATGGAATTTGACCAAAAAGTCTCATATTCACCAAAGAAAGTTGGTGACTTTGGATCGTCAATTCGCTTTCTAATAAAATTAGGCTCCGAAAAATGCTAAAATCTGACACTTCAAACTTGACAAAAACTGTCAAATTGTCACTGCAACCAAATAAACATTATTTTGTAACCAATTAAATAGTATACAACAACCAATATATATAATCAGATTAACAGTTATATGAAGGTAACCAATGTAGTCAATAAGTAACCACTAATATAAAAGAAACAATTATAAAACTCAATAACATTATAGAGTAACCAAATAAACACCTTACAATATCTAAATACATATTATATAGTAACCAAGATATATGTAATTAGTAGCCAAGATTATAAAAAATATTTTTACATTCATTTTACAACCAAAATAATCAGTAATGACTTTGTTACAAATTAAAGACTAATGAAAGTGTATGAAGGTAACCAATGTAGTTAATCAAGAACCATCAAAATAAAAAATCAAGATAAAACAAGAATATTATGTAAGAACTATGATAATATTACACAAGAAACAAGTCAAACATTATATACTAACCAAATCCAAATTAGACAGTAACCAACATATATTTACTTAGTATCCATAACATAAAACATATTTTTTCATGCATTTTACAGCAAAAACAAACAATATAAAAAACATCAATATGTACTTAAAGATCCAACTGTTGCAGGAAGGTAACCAATGTATTTAATAAGTAACCATCGATATAAAAATATCAGGAAAATATACATTTAAAGTATACAAAGAACCAAATAAATATTATACAATAACCAAATCAATATTAAATAAAGAACTAATTTCTATGTTCTTAGTAACAGAGTATAAAACATATATTTTACATTCATTTTGCAATCAAAACAACATTATACTAATCATGTGACCAATCAAAGAAAGCGAAAAACTTAAGAAATGTAACCAATATACGAGTATATAAGAACTACTGTGGTAACCAAATAAACATTAATTTAAAGTATACAAAGAACCAAATAAACATTATACAAGAACCAAATTAATAATAAAACAAGAACAATTTCTATGTTCTTAGTAACCATAATATAAAACATATTTTTACATTCATTTTGCAATCAAAATGGGCCAAGATACTCACTCGCGTGTGACCAATCAAAGAGCGAAAAACTTAAGAAAGGTAACCAATATACAGTAGTATATAAGAACTACGGGGTAACCAAATAAACATTTAAAGTATACAACAACCAAATAAACATTATACAGTAACCAAATCAATAATAAACAGTAACCAATTTATATGTACTTAGTAACCAGAATATAAAACATATTTTTACATGCATTTTGAAATCAAAACAGTCAATATACTGGAGAAAATTTGTAGAAAAAGAAGTTTGGGCGTCTTTCTGAAGAGAATTTGTAGAAAAAGAAGTTGGGTATCGAGTCATCTTCTGTAATCATTCACGTTATATATATATATATATATATATATATATATATATATATATATATATATATATATATATATATATATATAATCCAAGAAGTTGATCTTGAAGTTGTTGTTGATCTTGAAGTTGTTGTTGATCTTTCCTCTATTATCATATATATCGAGTTGCATCTCGCCTTCTTCGATTTCGCTGTTCGCTTTTTTTCCGATCTCAAAGTTGTTTTTTTCTTCATCAACGTGATTTTAGGATCGTCGGTTGGAAATTTGAAAGTTTCAGAATCGACGCGTGTAGGGAGTTAATAACGCGTAATTTTAGCACGGTAATATTGTATTGCGTTATTTTTATAATTATTGTGTGGATGTTTTATTTTTGTAATTACTTTCTAATTGTTGTATATTAGTGTTAAGGACCCTAAATTCAATCACAGCTACATGTTAGTTATACAAGTCAATGTAGCACAAGCGATACATGTGCAATAATTATTAATTAAACTTTCTTCTAATTATACTTGTATATATTCTACTTGCATATAAAAATCACATTTTTTTTCTTTTATTTTAAAGCCTTATACAGAATCATTATACATAATCGAGCAGTAGTTAGAAAAGTGGGTGGGAGAAGTTAATTGACTTTCAAAGAGTAATCCTTGAATTCCGTCTTTACCCACAAGTGTTTAATGGTTTAAGTGCAGGAAAATTAATTTGCAGTTTAGGATATATTCACAAAATGTTAACACCAAAATTAACTGTTTAAAAAGCCTACGGCTGGCTTTATATATAGAACTGAGAACATATATATTTGCCTCAAAATCTCAGTAACACATGGGAAACTGTTCAAGAAAGCAAATTATTGGCAGGAGAACATCCATGAACTCTCACAATTTACTACAAAAGGCAAATTATTTCTTTGCCCAACAGAAAACTTATATTACCAACGAATTAATACACCTCAGTATTCTTTTTTTCCGAAGTTCTTGCACCAGAGCTGCGAGGGAATTGGACGAATAGGAAGATGTGGTCGTTCCTGCAAGAAACATGAAAGAACGTACACATGTTATATTGGATAATTCAAAGTACCATCTTCATTGCAGAACTTGTTACGGACAACTTTGTTTATATAAGACCTACCAATGGAAGATGTTCACATTGTTTACAGAAAAAGAGGAAGAATGATGATGACATTCACAAAAGTCTTGTGACTGTCAATGTACAACTCAATCATTTTCTAGTTATTCAAAGATGTCAAATTCATTGAGTTCAGGAAACAAAAAATAAGGAGGCCCTTGGTAGTACAGGGCAAACCAAGAGCGCACGTACTTGAAGATTCAAATAGTAATGACTAATGAGTTCTCAGTTCAGTAACAATGTAATTACTGTTTCAGAATTGTATACATTGTTATCGTTAGCCAATCATAAGCAAAACTTGGGATCTAGAATTGGTTTCAAGAGCAAAAATACACAAAATTTTGACGCTCTTGTAAGGATTAAGGAAGACACGAATCTGTATCAACAAACTCAGGTGACAGCTCTGATACAATAGAAGTCACTACTAAGATATAAAGCTAAATTTAGATGAGTAGGAGCAAAACCTACGGAAGAATTTCCACAAGTTCAGTTGTAACTAAGAATCAGAAACTACAGGCTCTTGTTCATTGTACAAGTACTATCCTTCACAGTAGACAAAAATTAAGTTTATGTATTGACCACATGCAGGGGTCTGGTGTTTTAATTTAAAACTTTGAAATATTTTGTGCTGGGACAAAATCATGGCGAATTTCAAGACTAAAATTATAGGGAAATAGTGATGTAGGATAGATTTGGGATGAAGAATTAACAAAAAAATAAACTAGGATCTAAACTCCAAGTTTAGACCGCTAGAATCTCTCAAGTGTATCCACTCCACGTATCAACACCAAGATAGATAAAATACTTCTACGGTAGGATACCTCTACGGTATGAATGAAATAATCAATTTCAATATCAATAATCTGTAATCTAAAAGACTTGTGGGGATTACATCACTATTTAAATAAACTTAAAACCCTAATGTTACTTGGAGAATAATAAAAATATTAAAAGACTAAGGTACCCTTACTAAACATTAAAAATTCTTAATTACTAATTAATATCCCTAAATCTCCACTAATAAATAAAATACATAAATCACATCAACGACTTTTATATTAAACATAATAAAAACTCTAAATAATAAATATAAAAATCTCTTCTTTGTCATTGACTTAGAGTCCCAATCATTCTCCTCTTGTTGGAGAAAATTCGACCTCGAGTTCTATAATATGAAATAATAAGCAATGAATTCCTCTGCAACGGAAGAACATTTTGGAACACCATTGACAACATCATTACGTGGTAAGGCTCAAAAAATTTTGGAAAGAGAATTGACGAGAGCATCACTTTCGTATTCAAAGGCGTTGAAAATAAGCTTTCTGGAACAACGAAGTAAACAATGTCAACTTGGATTGGATCAACTTCTCGAATCGTCCTTTCCTCAGTAACGAACAACTCCAAAGCAACGTTAAATGTTTCCTCAATTTGTTCCTCATACAGAATCTTTGGTTCAACTTTTGGAACTTCAATGGACATATCACAACTGTCTATAGCCCCAAAATTTAGAACATCCTCTTTTTCTTTCTCTTGTTCTGCTTGAAGATGTGCTCGCAAATCAATAAGGTCTTCTTTTATAGAAGATATGTCATCTTTTATAGAACATTTAGAAATCACTCTTTGTGTGGCCTCTCTTGCTTCAACTTGTTGACGTTTCCTTGCTTCAACTTGTTGACGTTTCCTTGCATCAGCTTTCCTTTTTTCATCTTGATATCGGCGTTCTAATTTTTCAAGGTAATTTTGTGCTTCAACCATATCCCATCTAAGCTCTTCCTGCTTGTGTTTCAAATATCTATAACCAAATGCATTAATAAGGTAGTATATTCGATCACTTTCATCGTCAAGAAACTTAATATACTTTTTTGCTTCGACAATCAATTCTCTAGTGGCTTGAGACATTGGGTTTTTTTTTTGATAAGTTATGGGCCTAACTGAAAGGAAAATAAAGAATAAGGGCTAAGGTATGAATTCAAAAAGTGTAGGAGCTGATTTAGAAAGGATGAAAGGGTATAAGCGAAAAGTGTATAAACTACGGGGCTAAAATTGAAAAGGTAAGAAAACCATGGGTTTAAACTGCAATTTTGGAAAAAAATATTTATAAGATTAGGGTTACCATATCTTCTTATTACCACAATCATCAAGTCGCCGCCACAAGTAACCCTTCTTTTTTTTCTCTAAACTTTTTTTCGTAAACTAAGCGCATGATGAACAAATCGACAATGAACAAGAATTCTGGTGATGAATAAGAATCTCCGCCGATGAACAATAATTCGATAATGCTTTTTCTTTTCTTTTCTTTTTGAAAACCAAGATCTCCCAAAAACTGAAAAATTAATGGAGAAACCTTAAGCTCTGATACCAAAAATGATGTAGGACAGATCTGGGATGAAGAATTAACGAAAAATAAACTAGGATCTAAACTCCACGTTTAGACCGCTAAGATCTCTCAAGTGTATCCACTCCACGTATTAACACCAAGATAGATAAAATACCTATACGGTAGGATACCTCTACGGTATGAATGAAATAATCAATTTCAATATCAATAATCTGTAGTCTAAAAGACTTGTGGGGATTACATCACTATTTAAATAGACTTAAAACCCTAATGTTATTTGGAAAATAATAAAAGTACTAAAAGACTAAGGTACCCTTACTAAACATTAAAAAATCCTAATTCCTAATTAATATCCTTAAATCTCCACTAATAAATAAAATACATAAATCAAATCAACGACTTTTATATTAAACATAATAAAAACTCCAAATAATAAATATAAAAAATCTATTCTTTGTCCTTGACTTAGAGTCCCCATCAAATAGTTTAGCAGAATCAAAAGCATCTTCATGGTGATGGACATAACCAGACATTTTGGAGAAAACAATTTTCAGCTCTGCTTTGACTGGAACTGCACACTGGATGGATGCTAAAGCTCTTGTGGACAATGCTCATTATAAGATTTGCTTGCTAGTTACTGTAAAAGCCCAATGCTTGTATTTTATTTTACTTTTGTTGCACATGATTTGGCTATATAGGGTTTTAACTTTAATCTTACTCGATAAATTTCTCCCTAAACCTATACTCCCTCTGTCCTTTTTAATTGACTTTTTAGGAGAAAACACAAAAATTAAGAAATGCAATTAATGTTTTGTCTGATTAAATAAAATTAGTATAAAATCTCAATATTGTCCTTCAAAAATTCATTGGAAAAGATGAAAGATAAACAAATAAAAATTTAATGTAGGGATAATATGGTAAACTAAGTCATTAATGCTTTCCTAAAATCTACAAACGACAAATAAAAAGGAATATATTTCCCTCTCTAAAAAGACAAATAAAAAGGAGCGGAGGGAGTACTAAACAAAGAACCTTTGATTGGACTTCAGTAGTTCGTTTATGAAGCCAAGTTATATAATAATAATGAGTTACTTTCAACAAGAGTTTATGATGTAGAGAAAAAGAAAGCCGATGAAAATAAGAGATGTAATTTTTTAATAGATAATAAAATTCCTCTATCGTTTCACTGTGAGATTAAATTATACTAGGAAAAAATTTGATATTAACCCAAGTAAGTGGGACTTGTGGCTTTAAAACTCACCAATTAACTCATCCATATGGGGCTTGTCATATCTTTTTTCAGTTCTAGCTTCTCAAGACTTCATACTTATCCAGAAAAGGCGGAAAATAACTTGTTTCTTCAATTGTAAACATGCCAACTTCACAGTGCACTTCTCTTTCAGGCCTTGACTTTATCACACTTAAAAGTGATGTGTGTGTGTGTCAGTGTGTGTGCGTGTGTCTGAGGGGGAGAGAGAGACCAAAGAGCAGAAAAAATGTATAATAAAAACAATGAAAGATAAAAAAAGAAACAAACTACACCAGAGCTTTTATGACTAGTGAAACAAGTACAAACCTTTCAGCTTGCTCAGTCGCCATAAAACCAGAATTTCATTTTGAAACAAAAGAGTATTCTAATATACCGTTAAACAGATGCTTCACAAACAAATTTTTCAATCTATTCCTAAAAATAACCATAATAAATCAATGAACATCAATTTTAGTTCGTGGTATGTTTTCAAGATCTTAAGGACATCCAACATTAAACTCTTATGATGCAAAGTTAGGCAATGATGTATGTGCAACTTTTGCTTTCTTTTTATATATATACACGACTTTACAGGGAATGGATTTTATATGTATATTATACTGTTTTACTCAAATAATGAATAAATCAAAATAAACAAGTTCCCCATACCTATTAGCAAAACCTACATTTCTTTTCCTTCCCTAACTTGTATTCTGTATAAACATCGACGGGGAAGGGGTAGTACTTTTTGTAACTTTATTATCAAGTTCAGTAATGTAATACATAACCAGAACTCCAAAACATCTAATTTATCATTTTCAAACCAAATCAGGACACTACAATATCATAATTGACCACTATTAGTATTCAATATATATGATTATCGCTTAGTTCCCTATAATTCAAACAAAGAATCGGGCATCAATACGGATATCCAAAACCACTAAGCAACTTCAAATAACAATATGCACCACTAAATGGATTCAAATGCAAACTGAAATAACAAAATTGAAGTCGTAATTGTAATTCATTCAATGAATAAGAAAATTGACCTCAAGTTTGACGGAAATCATGGCAATGGGAATACAGGTGAGAATAATGCCGGCCATGGCGAAGGCAGTGTTGCGCTTCCAGTGCTTGGGGCGACAGTTGGGCCCACCGGGCATACTCCACACCTTGGTTCTGAAGTCCGCAACATCTGCGTGGTGTCCTCCGTGATGTCCACCCATATCTCTCCGTGGATTCTCTCCCTGATTCAGTACATAAAATTATTCACTACTAATTAGAATTGTTGATTTCGGAGAGATGGTTTTGGAAGAGTGACCTAATTGGTTAATCATTTTTTCAACGTCGTCCTATCGGTTTTGGCTAGTAATTAGTTAAAAATAATACTATTAGAAAATTTATATTACAAACATTTAGGTCGAGTTTTTGATTTTCAATTACGTATACAAGTGTTAATTATAATTTTTTTTTAAAAATATATGTAATAAGTGGAAACATTTTATAATTCTTATTAATTTCATGTATTGATAATTTTTATAATTATTGTAATATTCTAATTTTTTATAAATAAAATTAAATTTCCTCTAATTATTATTTTGAATAATAAGGTGTTAATTTGATTTAATGCTTTGGTTATGGGTGAAATGTGCAAATTTTGCAAAATAAGCAAGTGGTTATAAAATATTTATTGTTGTCGAAAAATATTCGTTTGGTCATGAAATATTTTTTTGTTGGGGAATATTCGTACGACGACGCAACGAGCCCCATAACGGAATATTCTCTTAAATTGATCTCTTACCATTTATAGAATTTTATGAACATTTTATTTATTTATTTATTTTTATCTCATTAAAGTATTAGTGTATTCCCATATTATTTTAGAGCACTGATAGTGTTAGAAATTTCTACCAAATTTGTATATACAATATCTTTGTCCTCGTGACTTTAATTATATTATTATTTTAATTTTTTATATTAAAATATTAATCTTTATATTTTTATAAATTTTATTTTTTTCCACATAATTTACATACAGAACGCATGGAGGTGCTAATACACTATAAAAAGAATAATGCTAGAGATACAAAGTATTCTACAAATATTTTACAAACGGTTGATGTGACATACTCTATCTTAGCATATTGTGTGGGGCCGAAGACTACATTGAAACAATTTGTTAATCAATATGCTGAAGTAGAGTATGCCACATCAACAAATAGAATATTTATAAAATATTTTTACATAAGATTACTCTTAATTTGAAGAATCTACTACTTGACACAAACTATTTTACAATAGAAGACTGACCCAAAGGTAGGCCTATGATTTGGGCCTTGTAGCCGAGGTTACTATGATTAAGTGCTCCATTTCCCAGCCCAACTTACTTATATTTAGATTTAGCTGTGATTTTGGACGGCCATTAAATGCATAGGGTAATGGGTATTATCAATTTTCTTGTGATATTAAACCTTTAATATCATCACTTTCTTTTAATCTGGTTTAATAGGAATCAAGCCCGGACTATTTAATTTATTTTACGATTTGAGTAGTAATTACTGATTAATATGAACAGATGATTCAATCACCAAAACAAAAAAAAAAGTGAATAAATGAATCAATATACCCATTTCTCTACTTATTACTACTCCTACTTATTCTTTTAAGGCACATAGAATCCAGTTATATAATCCCCCAACTCTCCATGTGATGTACTTATTTCTCATTAATTTTGAAAATTCAATATAATCTTCCATTTACGATTGTTATTACTAGTATTTAGATATATAAATAAATATATTTTAGGTTTGGAACAATTTTAAGTTTTATTTTTTAAAAATAGTAAAATTTGTACAAAAGTAAAGAAATAATATATTCAAGATTGCATTAAAAACAAACAATTGTTGTAGCTCAGTTGGTTTGAACTCTTATTTATTAAATTACAAGCCTCATAACCCACAAGTAGCAACATTTTATTTTTTTTAAAAAAAATTCACGAGCCACGGGCCGGGCCAAAATGTCCCGCATTTTACTGGACTGAAATATTGTGGCCCATGGCCCATGTTTCTACTAGGCGGTATGTCATGCAGTTCAGCCTAAATTGCCATGTTCTAGCGGTGGGGTGTTCATCTAGAAAAATCTATCCAACAGAGAACCGTCTGCAGAATCACCGAAAGTAGTCAAGTTCATGTACCGATATCTAATCTGGAGATTAAACCAGTATCCCGAACCGATTACTTGGTTGATCTTGGGTTCGATCACCGATTTATCTGTGTTTTGTAAATTTGGTTATATGTAAGAACTAAAATAACACATTAATGTATAAACACCTCAAACTCAACCCATTCATGATTCCTCGCACATTACATTTCATGTATAAACACTCTCAAACTTCAATTCATGTATGTATCTGTTCATGTACCTGGGCAGTGAATAATGGACCCATTCATGATACCATACTACCATAGACCATAGTGATTAAATATAAAGTGATCAACTGATGACCAGTGAGCCTGTTAAGTCTTAACCATAGTATTAATAAATTCTCACAAATTTCATATATGATAAAACAACTTCTCCAAAATAGGACATAACATCAATACAGCTAGACTTCTCCAAAATAAGACATAACATCAATATTATACAATATAATACTTCTCCAAAATAGGACATAACATCAAAATAAAACAATAAACATCAATATTCTAGTAGTAATAAAACATCCAAAGACTTTTCTTCAAAGTTGATATGTCGTTGTCATTGTGTCATCAACAAAACAGTTCAGAGCCACCATTCAGATGTTAAGGGAAGCATGATCCACCACTAGTACAAAACATAAATCCCAAATGTTAGCTTTGCAAACAAACATACATGAGTCACATGACCAGTTCTATTGCAAACAAATTAATCTTTACAGTTTATTGAACTCCAACAGTAATTAAAAAGACAATTTAGGAATAAAGAACTTGATCTATACAGTTCTATTGCAGTTCTAACACATTAAAAAGAACTACAGTTCTATTGCAGTCTATTGATCTCTACAGTTTAGAACATTGTAGTTCTATTGTAGTTCTATTGCAAGTCAGGACTACTGACTCAAGAT